>VZSF01001710.1:96924-253661 GCA_013398295.1 Chionis minor
GGGGGGGGGGCGGGGGAGGATCTGCGCAGTGGCTGGAGCATGGTAGCAGCCAGGAGGGGCTGTGGGAAATCTGAGGACACTGGGTCTCCCTGCAAGGAACACTCTCAGTCCTGCTGCTGAGGTGGCTGTGCTGGCTGTCAATCCTACAGGAGTCTCCCAGCCTCCCCCCAGTTGCCCCCCTGCTGCTGGAGGTGGCCCTTGGACCCCTGTTCAGGCCCCGTCTTCTCTACAGAATCCCTGTTATGGTTTGAAAGTCAGCTCCAAAGACAAGGTTGTGTGATTAGTGCATCTTTTAAGCCTAAATGTTGTATCTTAATCAGTCTGATTTACTGTCTGATTCAGCACATTAGCTGCAGACTGTGCAGCTTCCCAAGCTCCGTGGTGTAATGAATATGCATACGTTCAACAGTCGCAATTAGCAGGCAGCCGCTGCCGGGGAAAACAAACAACCCAGGGTCTAATTCTACCCTTCCTGTAGTGGGACATTAGCTTAAATGTTAAGCCCCTGAATTTGTCCTGCAAAGCAGTGGTTAATAGGCCCTAATGTCTCAAAAACCTATTTAAGTGGCAAGGTTTGGGTTTGGTTTACCTGAACCAGTTTGCCTATTCCTCTGTGACCCAGGCAGGGAAATTGAAAGTACAGAGCACGTACAGTACAGTACAGTACCTACATCAGTGTTTGTTTCGGGACTGGCCATTTGGGTAAGCTGTCTCCTCTTGCTGAAAGAAATAGAATTAATTATCAAACTTCAAGCAGGAAAAAGGGTTAAGCCTTCCCTTTGGGGTTCCCAGCAGACAGGTTTAGCATTATGCAATTGTCGTGAGAATTTATGAGGCAGAACCAACCAGAATAGCTAGGAAAAATATGCACAATTAAAATTACACTTCTGTTCTTGTCCTTGAGCTTAACCCCTTGGTGGACCATAAGCTGAAATGTTTGTGTTTGGGTTTTTTTTTTCCCAAAGGCTTTTCAGATAGCCCTACACAAAGTTGAAGCTATGATTGGTATATTCAAAACCTGGGTTTAAGTTTTGCTCACAGCAGACACAGTGATTTGCAAGGAAACACTTTCACATAGTTATTTCATAAAAAGCATTTATATTTAATATAAATCTGTCAAGTATTAAAAACCATATGTGAAGTAATTTGAAATGCTTATGGAGTTGTAGAACATTGCGCTTGATTGCATTCAGAGGCAGAAAGCAAGGGCCTGAACTGCAGCAATAGAAGTCTGAACTCAACTTTATCCAAGGCTGAAGGAGATAAAGTTGCTGTCGACATACAGGAAAGGAGCCTGAGCTGCACCACTGCATGGATCTGCTTCCTCTCTTCATCTGGCTTTCCCTCTCCTGGTCCACCCACACCATCCCCATCCTCTGAAGCTGTGCCTGGATTGGGGTTGCTCAGATTTTGAGAGGCTGTCGACATCTTGACTAACATAATTTTAAGTGCCTGTCCCTGCATCAAAATAATGTTTCTGTTTCCTCCTGAATTCAGCCCAAACCGAACCACCAACATCCACCATGGGAGTAGGTCATGACAGCTCACCAAACAGAAGTGCTGACTAGTTACAGACCAGTCACTCATCTGATCAAACCCCTCCTTCCTAGATACACATCAGTAGCATCCCTTGCTGCCAGCTCCTTGCTACGTACCTGTCTGCTTCTGTGGGATCTTCTAAAGTCTCTCCTGGGCCAATATCTCCATAATGCATATAGCAGATGTGCATTTTACACATGCAAAGTCCCTGACACTCACAGAAGCAAACTGGTGCTTGTCTTTCCCTGAACAGAAGCTCTTAAGTGTTGGCCAAGTCAAAAATCTCTTGCAGAGTGTGGGATCAACTTCTTTTCCTTTACTTTGGAGAGGTACTGTGTGTCCCAGGAAAAGGGAGAATCAGGGCTCTTCACAGCATGCTAATGCATCTAAGGACAGCCAAAGAGAAGAGTGGGAAAAGTACATACGCTCACCTTTCCTAGATGTCTTGCCCCATCTGCCTCCAAACTTTCCAACAAAATTACACATTCTCATCAAATCCAACCTGTGGAAATTCAAGGAGGCTGATTTAGCGATTGCAAAGCTAAATAGTGACAGGGAGACAAGATCAGGCTTATAATGACAGGATATTTTCTACTTAACTATGGTGAGATTATCTTCCCTGCATAATATGTGCTGACTCTGCAGAGGTTTCTAATTTAAGCTGCTTGCACTTATTTATTTAGTTTAATAAAAAGGCAATCACTACATCGGTTTAAAAATCAAGAAAAATTTTTGTATTAATATTCTACCTCAATTTTGTGTCATTTTTCTGATGCATGGATGGAGTGGGTGGGAATCTACCTACTCGACATTTGGAAATAAGAATGGAACAAGCACTTCAGGGTCAATCCCAATGCCTGCTGTAGTGCATCGGTGCTATTTCTGTAGGGGTACATGAGGTCTGGGGAGCAGCCAGCTCACTCTCTGTTGGGATCCCCCTTTAGTGATGTGCAAACCTGGCTGTATCGCAGGTCACTTCAGCTTGTCATGAGCTGGTGAAAGACTTTCTGAGGTTGTGTCCAAGCTCAGAAAAGAGCAGATGGAAAATTGGCCAGTGGAAAAAAAACCCACAGAGTTAAAACAGACTAGAAAGCTGGGTTGGAAGGAGAAGGAATAGAGCACTGAAATGATGGATGTGTACATGGAGATTGCCCTCTAAAATTCTGACCTGCTGCTCCACTAATTACAATACCTGTATCTGTATTCACACCTGATGTTGTGTATTAGATCTACTTGTGCCAGGCTGTTGGTAAGACAGTAGAAGGAGGAATTTCTTCTCTCTGGTTCAAGATGTTGCCTTACTTTTAAGTTAAAGAAATGCGATTTGTAGAAAGGAATATATTGAAAGGAATATATTGAATTAATTCCAGAAGGGCAGGGGGACAGAAGGAAAAGGAATGGTTAATGAACACAGTTTAAGAAGGGGAGTTATTTGGCAGATGCAGACTCCTGGTCAATTTGTGCTTTCAGGTAGCTGCTGAGGTGTCAACAGAAGGAGAGAGAGAGAGAGAAAGGAAAAAAGGGAAGTTAGCTTCATGATTGTGCATAAAAATAACATTAAAGCTGTTCTATAACCCTCTCCTATCCATCTCCTCCAAAATGAAAGTCTGAGTGGTTTGCAAAATCTTTTCAAATGAGCCTACCCTGGTTCAAACACTGGGAAGTGCAGTGTGACAGGCTCTTAACAGCAGTAGGCACCATATGTAACTGTTGCTGTTCTTTGTGTATGTGCCGTGCATACATACAGTCGGTAATGAAACATGTGTATGGTAAATGAATGAAAAGCAGACCACGAACTCACTCCTTTTTCATTTTCTCTCTATGAGGCAAGTGGATTTATGCATATCATGTGCACATACATCATGAGTGTGAGATATAATCAACTGGAGTATTTGAAGGCTGTTTGCGGATTGCCTACCCAATTCCCTGAGGTGCGCCTTGCTAATTTTATTCTTCCTTTAGGAAGAACAATTTTACTGTTGCTTAAAAAAAGAGAAAACCCAGCGCCTAAAAAGATGCAGTTGTTTCTAAACAAGCACAATTGCAAATGCTGTGGGAGGAGAACCTCAAAATGAATTGTTTTCAATCCTGATACTATTTTTGAAAGTGAATTCTGATGTCAGGGATGAGTATGTTGGGCAGGGACTGGACTGTGGAGAGGGTTGGCTGCATCTCAAAGATCTTCCTTACGGTTGCAGGGTGGTTCTTTGGTGGGGAGCAGAGCGATCCACATCCCTTGGTACCACGTGGTTGTGGAGCCAGCCTTTGGGTACAACCAAGAGAGGCGCGATCTTGGGAAACTACAGGAGAGATCAGCCTCAGCAGGAGACTTGGGTAGATATCAATGGCTTGTGCTCTGTCTTCTGATCTTTGCAAGGTCCCTTCTCAGCATTAACACCACTCTTACTAAACGTAGGGTCCTGCTCCCCCTTCCTACCAGCCCCGCACAGTGACTCACTCGTGCTAACAAGGAGATCTCCCACCATCCTCTTCAGGGACAAATTATCGTTAGTTTATAGTGAGCAGCAGCAGAAGTACTGCCACTCTCTCCTGGTACAGAACAAGCGGCTCCCCGGGGAAAGTCAGTCAGTATAATCCATTTCACCCTTAAGGAAAACAGGACCCCAGAGGCAGCGCACGACGTGCCCAGGCTGGTGTGGTGAATCCGCAGCAGCACTTGGTGGCTGCCAGAGCCGAGCTCCCGGGTGTTTCTTCTCGCCACCGGTTTTGTGTGATCCGTCAGCGGGGCCCGACGCGCCGCACCAGGGTAATTGTTACCTAAGCCTGCACGGCTGGCTGCTCTCCGTGCTTCCGCACGCTCCCTGTGCATACATATTGACTGATGAATGCACACCCTGTTGAGTGTTATTGCTTTCTTAATGTGCTGCAATTTTTCCCCCAATATCCTAACTGAGAGTGATTGTTACTGTTGAACATCCTTTCTCCATTTGCTGCAACCCGTGTTTATTTACAGGAGCACATTTTGCATCAGCTGTCGCTCCGTTCTCACCGAAATAGAAGTTTCAAGTTCATAGAACAATAAAAGATACAAATTAGCTATTATAATTAACTGAATGGCATGAGTGAGCTTTCAAATACCAGACTCTGTTAGGCCGTAATTATACAATACGCACACGAGAGCTCAAGCATCTCTGCCCGTCTGTCTGTGCCGAGGACCGGGCACTGCCTCCGTCCTCATCTCTGCCCAGCGGGCAGCTCTTCATGCCGCAGTCCCAGCTGGTGCCAGGCCATGAACGCGGAAGGTGAAGGCTCGCCCACACTAACCATCCTTTATTGCTGTCCTGAACTGTCCTCATTGGACCCTATGAGCAGGCCCAGAAGGGGAGGAGGAGGGAGAAATGCCATTTCTTTGGAAAAAAAGTGCTGTTTCCCAGCCTGCACAGCTTCAGAGAGAAATCTTGGCTGCCCCTGAGGTTTGCCTGCTGGCCCTTTCTAAAGGAGTTCAGGCAGTCAGAAGACCTTGTTCTTCTGGAGGAGATGGAGCAATTTTCTACCAGAGTCGCCTGCAACTCTCCGTCTGGAGCTGTGCCACCTAGCCCAACCCAGGTGTTCATCCACACCATGTTCGGCATCCAGAGCCTGGTCATGAACATCAGAGGGTTAGAACACCTCTGCTGTGAAGACAGGCTGACAGAGTTGGGGTTGTTCAGCCTGGGGAAGAGAAGGCTCCAAGGAGACCTTGTAGCAGCCTTCCAGTATCTGAAAGGGGCCTACAGGAAAGCTGGAGGGGGCATCTAGTGATAGGACAAGGGGTAATGGCTTCAATCTGCAAGAGGGGAGATTTAGAATAGATATTAGGAAGAAATTTTTCACTCTGAGGGTGGTGAGGCACTGGAACGGGTTGCTTAGGGAAGCTGTAGATGCCTCATCACTGGAAGTGTTCAAGGCCAGGCTGGATGGGGCTTTGAGCAATCTGGTCTAGCGGGAGGTGTCCTTGCCTATGGCAGGAGGGTTGGAACTAGGTGGTCTTTAAGGTCCCTTCCAACCTAATCCATTCTATGGTTCTATGATCATGCATTACTTTCCTGTATGAACTCCTGGAAACCTCACTTCTCCACATCTATTTGACACGCTGGTTTGAAGGAGCTGAGCTGGGCTTCCACAGGTCAACGGTGGTGTTTAACCTCCCCACAAGCAGCCGGTGTGTCTGTAGTTCATTGAGCCCTTTGTCATTTTGACAGGAGGTGATTCCACACAGGCAGATCCAAGAGGCAAGAGCTTTGCTCATTTTTAGGTGAGTGCAGTCAATAAGCCTCTGGAAGGAGAGTTAAAACTTATGTCTTGCACAAGTTATAAACTAGAGGAAATCAGAGGCAGGAGGTTTGACTGTGACTACAGCCAAGGGAAAGTTTATGTGGACAGGCAATATATATCCCCAGATCAGGAGCATCCTCGGGGAAGGATGCTGTGCTTAGGAGCTGAATCCTTGTGGTGAGGCTTTGCAGGTGTTTGGACAGCTTGTTAACAGCAGGAAACACAGAGTGAGCAAGCCCTTTTGCAGCTCATTAAAACCCCAGGTGGATATGTATACTTAGTTTTGTGCTCTTTCTTACACCTGTTCTGGGGATTTAAAGTGTGTGATCTGTGCTTAAATCTGTGTAACATGAATCTTCCTTTATTTCTACGTTAACCCTCGGTGTTTTTCTGTAAGATGGTGTCATGGTAATGGACCCACAACTAAGAGCTCCACAGCTAGGTATGAGGCAGCCCTTACAGAAACAAGATTTTTTTCCGTTCCTGTGGCCCTCCAGCCAAGCCAATACCATTTTCTAGGGTGATCGTGGAACTGGAGAGCTTTCTTGACAGAACTTCGTAGTTAAAAGTTTAGAAATAATAATTTGTGGTGTCCAGGAGGTGATCGCTCATTGGTGTTGGATAGGTATGTATGTGGAAAGAGAGCATGAGCTTTTGGCAAGGTCCAGAAAGGTCAAGAGACAGTTCAGTCCATCCAAATCTTGCACAGAACAGCTGTCAGTTTTGCTAAGTTTTTGTATTTGAGAAAATCTGACACATTTATTATACATCTGTTTTCTATGATACTGCATTATAGTATTGCATTATATTACCAAATTATTACTGGAGAAAACAACTAGTGAAACAAAATGTTCTGTAGGCTTCAAACCTTTTTTTTTTTTTTCAGCTTTGGTGTAGCATAGCTACCTTTTAGAAGAAAAATCATACTTCAGACACTGAACTTCCTAACTAGGGCTACTATAAGATTGTACTACATGAACCCTCAAAGGATTAACAGGCATTTAAATCAAAGCTGACTGAATAGATTGTAATGAATAATTTATTCAATTAATTTCTCTTCTGTTTTCTCTTTACCAGTTTGTCTGCTAATAGATTGTGACTAATTTAGTTGTTGTTTGAGATATTTTACTAATAATTTCTGTAAATTATCTGATCAGGAAAAGTCTTATCAAATTTAACAGAATGTGTGATCATCATACAGAATTTAAAAGGGAATTTTATAGTACCATAGGATGTAGATTTTCTTGAACTGCTTTCTGCAAAAGGGAAATATTATCTGAAACCCACAGGTGCTTGAAATAATTTCTATTTCTATGTTTGTTGTTTTCACTGCTGTTTTTGTATATAAGGAAAATAACATGTAAGAGAGTCTCAAGCTATAGGTGGGTGTTCAAAAACAAGTCATGGGATGCATTTGATATTCAAATTTCCTTGAATTTTATTTGCATTCATAAGATACATGGCTCGTGTTTATTTTCTGATTGGATGATCTTAGACTTCCAAATTATTTTCTTATGTGACTACTGAATTGCATTTTAAGTCCCAACTTCCAACAGTATCATAGAAGTCGATGTTTCAAGGAAAACTTCTGCCCTAAGGTCACTCAGAGGTGTTTTTACTGTAAGTAAAAATCGATGAACGTGTTCTTTTATTTTAATTTACCAAGTCTGGAAAGATTTTGTATTTCTGTTTTGCTTGCTGCAGTTCCTGAAGGTGTTGATTTCGGAAAGGCACGCACAGGTATTTTTCAATTTTTAAACTGCTTTCAGCCAAGCCAGTCTTTACCAGTTTTCTGCATGACTGTCCTCTAAAGAAAGAGGTTTTTTTATTTTGTTTTGAAGTGTGGGGTGGGGTTTTTTTTCAGACACTCTCCTTGCTCACTTCCTTCATTGCACTGGAAAACCTCTTTCAAGCCTGTCCTCCCCAGCAGTAGAGAAGTCACCCGCAGCAGGGGTCAGCGCTGCTGTGCCACCAGCTGTGGTGGTAGGGAGCAGCCTTGGTCTTCATCCCCCAAGCTCGCACCAGCACTGTGGGGTTATGAGAGCTGCGCGTTGAATTAAAAAAAGATATAGCGGCAAATAACTGGGAAGAAGAAAGAAAACTTGCTCCCTCTATATCTCAGCAGTGAACCGGTGGTGTGACTCTTTGCTTGCTGGGGCTTGTGCGGGGTTAGCAAGGGTGGCAGCGAAGGCAGCAGCAGTGAGGAACCCGCTTTCTGCAAGGGGGTGGGCAGCATCCGGCACGTTGCTGCGTGGCAGATGTGTGGTGGCACCGCGCTGCTGACCAAAGAGCCGAAAGTTTTGTGGTGAGCGGGTGAGAGATAAAAAGGCGGTTTGCTGTGCTTCATGTATTAAGGCTGTGATGGACGGGTACAGCAATGCTTACTCCTAAATGCCTGTTTCATGTCTCTTGTGAGCACCACAGAGCCTCTCCTTGAAGCTATGTGATATTGACGTAACAAGGCCTGTGACTCTCGCGTCTGAAAACTCATCGTGTGCATGAATAATTTGCCAAATGTATGCAGATTTCAACACGTGTTCATACCAAAACTTAATTGGCACCACTGAAAACTGGCTGGGAGTGGAGGAGTCTAGGCATCTCAGAGACTGATATGAGATGTTTTGAAAACGCTGTCCCTGCCTTGCAGTTTCACAATGTTTTCGTTAATAGATGAAAATGCTGACCCTAAATAGGAAGGTTTCTAAGGATTTATCTTGCTTCCTAAGTTTGCTTGCATGAAACAAGATTGCACTTTAACTGTGTACACAGATTTTTGATTAAATGGCTAACTTAGCATTACTTTAAAATCTAATTTTAATTGGGGCTTTGCTAGAAGCTAGAATAATTTTTCTCCCTTCTTTCCCCACCAATGCTGATGTGGGTTGAAACTCCTTTGTATGTTGCTGTAGCCTGTTCCCACAGAGATGGAAAAGTGAGCATGAATCACCAGTGAACAGAGATAAGCTGCCGTGTCCCTCCCGAACACCACTCTACCGCTCCCATGCCTGGAATACTTCTGTGTCACGTTATTCTGCTTCTGTGCAGCTTGGCTGTACTCTCTGAAACAGAAATGTTTTCCTGGTGAAGACAACTCAGCTGGTTTTGTGACCAAAGTTTCCCTGCAACAGTCATGGGACTGTGTCCGGAGAAGGCTCTTCCCCTCGGGAAGGCCAGGAGATGCCCCCAGGCAGGGCTGGGGCAAGGGCCAGAGCCAGCGTAATGGCAGGAGCACGCCTTCACGGAGCATCTTGAGTGCAAAGTGTGAGGAGCCCACCCGCATGACTGCGCCAGCAATAACACTTCTTCCTCAGGAGCGCTGAGATTTCCAAACATAACATACAACTGGGTGACACCATGTCAGAGAAGCAGATTTGCATCTGGCCTTCAGGGCTGAAATGCTGGGGAAACTCAGCTTTGTATTTAATAATGCCCTTAAGAGCAAAATAATTGCCTTGGGAAAGGCTCTCTTTTCACATTAAGTTTGATGAGCATAAATATAACTTTCAGCTGTAGCTTTCTTGGGCAAAGATTGTCCTGGACACACCGATGCCTGTACAGGTGCTTCAATTGATTTTGAAGGGTCCAGGACTTCTCCCCTTTCCCTGTTTAATCTGTCTGGACAGAACTCCGTGCACCTTTGGCACTAATTCAATGACAAAGAAGAGTGTGCTTTAGTAAGAGGAGACTTCAGGATGGTCCTGTCAATGCTGTGAAGGCAATTTAAACAATTTTGACTTAGGAAATGTCTAACAACCGTTTCACATACCAGTAGGATGGTTCAGGAAAAGTTAGTGGTTTCAGAGTGATTAATGAAAATTCACCTCTCACTTGGAGCTTAATTAATTCTTCTGTTAAAGGAATTACTGTTTTTGCTGTTAGCTGAAAGTGGGCTGACCTTCAAATAACATGACACGTACCTTAGGAGGAGAAATATTTCAGGGCCCGTTGGTATCGTACCATCTCTCTGTGCTTTGCAGGTATTTGCACATTTCTCTTCTGCCGGTTCTGATAAAGACCTTACTCTGAGCAAAGTCTGGTCCTTAACAGCTTTGGGTTATTCAGCATTTGCCTTGTGCTGTATGAATGATGCAGCCCATAAGAGTGGACATTGACTCTACTCTGGTCATTTTAAATTGCATTTTTTTGTAAAGAGTTTAGGCTTACTCTCAGTAATCTTTTCTGGTCTGGGATTGAAAGGCATTTCTTCAAAGCTTTTCAGCTCCCAAAAATTCTCTGCTTTATTAATGTAACAGAATAAATAAAGAAAATCAGGACATTCTTCTAATACTGTCAAAGCATTTAATAAGAAATGAAAGACGATTTCTTTTGTTCATACAATGATGGCTATTGAAGCAAACTGTGGTAGTGAACATTATTTGGTTTTTAATAATTTTGTTATTTGAGAGCAGCTTAGACTACTCTGCATGCGGTCACAGCCCGTTATCGCACAGGAACATAAGGCAGTGAATGCCACATGAGCAGTAAAGTCTTGTACAGGCAGGGAGGAAACAATGATTTTTGTGGGTAAAGCATTCAATTAGGACATTTGCAAAATCTGGTTTGGGTATGTCCCTCAGCTCTATGCTTTTTGTGGGTCCTTGGAGGTGTTGTTTAGGGGCAAGTGTTCAAAGACGTTTAGGTATGCAGCTCCCAATGGGATTAAAGGGACTTCACTGACCATGTGGGCCTCATCTTTCTGGGTCTGCTTTCCAGCAGGCGATGATGCTTTTTTCATATCCTGTGTATTGCAATTGCAAGCTTTGGATAAAAAGCACTTTCTCTTAGTGTGTGTCATTTCATCAGCTACTAAATGGAGCCAGGGACCAAATATACGGAGACCAAGTACAGGTTATACTGTACTGCATGGGTACGTGTGTGCGTGTATATATCCATGTGCACGTGTGCACTGTCACTCTAATAACCTTTTCTCTCCCTTTCTAACTCTGCCAATGTTGAGGTAAAAACACTTTCTCTGTATTTCCTGTCTTCTTCAATGGCTTTCCTGACTTTCAGTTCTTCATTTTTCATCTGATTTGAATCTAAGCTGTGAGGAAGACGAACCTCTGACCGACTGAAGAGCATCACTCTTGTGAATAAGACTCTGTATTAAAAGATGTTTAAATTCTCCACAGAAACAAGTTTTTTTAAAGCGGTTAGATCTGTTTCCTTACAAATTTTACTTCCCATTTTACATTATATTGCGCTATATAATGTGCAAAACATACAAAGGGCAAATGGGAGTGCTATGACTATGTTTCTGACTATGTTTAATCTACTATATTATACAACATGAAATTTGTTAAAAAGTTAGACAACAAATTACTTCGAAATATGCTGTTCTGCATGGAATAATTTCGTATTTCATTTGTGGTCCTAACGCATGCTTCACTTTCTCCCCATTAAGTCCATATGCATCTTTCTTTGTCCAGGAGATAATATAACAGCAGGCACCGCAGGTTGTGCTTAAACAATCATCATCCGTAAGACCATAAAGCGAATGATCCAGTTCTATAGGAGCTCCCCTAATGAAATCAGCAGCACTGTCACTACGCTCATGAGCATTTATACAACAGGCTGATTGAACTGCTGGCACCAAGTGACATTTGCTTTGAAATTCAGAGCAGAGGCCATTAAATTCTTCCAGGATTTCACATCATGAAACAAGAATCCAGTAGCCCCCGTTATTTTATTTCTCCTGAAAAACATTGGTCTGAGTATTTTAATTCACAGATAAAGGAGAAAGATTGTCTGCCCCCCCTAATGCCTAAGTAGCCGGTGTACTGCAGGAAAATGAAAGAAAATCCAGCCAAAGTTTATTAATCTGAAAAATCGTCAGTCTTATTTCTGTTTGTGTGCTGATCCTGTTTATGCTCAATGTGTTCCCATATGAGTAAAAAGGAGATTTCAATCAACAGTTTATTCAGCATGCCCAGTTTTCATGCATTCATGTGTGACCTTTTCTTACCCTGCAGGTACAATTGGTTTCTCAGTGACATATATTTTATTAACTTTTTCATGCTGGGATTGCATTGAAGTAATGCTGGTTTTGCCCCCCAGAGTCACATCAGGTGACAGGCTTTCAAATCGCAATTTACAGAAATGGTCTCCTGCAGACCTCCTGGGGAGGATGAGGATCTCTTACAGAGCAGAGAAACTAGCCCTGCCACTTGCAGAGGTGGTCCCTCATGATTTGTGAGCAATTTCAGTCTGGTGGGCCCTTTAAAGCCATTTCCATTTTTATGTATTCTTCACCGCTCTCATCTTGATTGTACATTCAGTGGCTCTGCAGGACTGTGAGATCCAGGGATTTCTTTTTTGGTAGCAGCCATTCAGCTTCATCGCTCCCCTGTAAAACATCCATCTCTTCTCCTGGGAGTTGGCAAAAACAGTGTAAGGCAACCAGGAACAGCAGCAGGGAAAATGGAGAGGGGATGTACAAGGCGGTGTGACCGGAGTAGGCGAGGAGCCAGTGTTTCTGTCCAGGCTGGTCAGTGGGCCAACTCTGAGACAAGCGAGAAACACAGCGGTCAATCAGCCTACAGCGAAAAATGACAAAGCAGCAGCACCATCATTTTCCTTAACTGGCCATCTGATCAGAAGCCTGCTTAGGTCAGTGGGAGAAGACTTCCACTGAGATCAGTAAACTTTGGATCTGTCCTCCAAATGTGCTCCACCTTTGTTAATTGAAACAACTTTTGCTGCTGCCCATTCCTCTTAGCACCACAGATCCCATGCTCCTGTTAGGGAAGAAGTGGACTTGCATATGACTAACAGGTGGGGTGGTTGCAAGGAAGCGGCACTCCAGAATCCGGCCTGTAAAACATTTATCACTAGTAAAGATGTGAGGGAAAGAAAAAATCCTGAGTGGTGCTCAACCTCTTGGTGAGTTTCCAGAACAGCATGAGGCAGCAAATCCCCAGTTTAGTGGCTGCAAAACAAGTGCTGTTCATTTGGAAATGCCATGAAACAGAAGCCCAGAGCTTTGTTATTGCCGCTTTGGAAGTCAAAGTGATGAAACGAAAAGATTGCTTTCATCAGCACCCCACGAATGAGTTCCTGCAACAGCCTTTGTTAAGGAAATGGGAATTTAGCATCCAAGGCCCCTTCTGAGATCTCATGAAATATTGTGGGCATTAAGAAGAAGGATTGCAGAATTGCAACTATTAGCTGCTGTTTCTTTGGTCCAAACACGACCAGGAGGATTATTTTTTAAGAGGGACAGCTTGAGTCATGAAGTCTACATCTGACTCTAGGCTTCAGTTGTAGGGCCTGGAGATGACCATTCATCAAGTCCCTTCACTGGCTGTTGCACAGCATCCCAGATTGTGCTCACCTGGCGCCAGAGCCGCGCTCTTGCTTCTCGCTCTCCAGCACCCACAACATTGCTGATGCCTCTGTGACATTGGGCAGTAACAGTGCTCCCAATTAGTAACAAAAAAAGAAAGTGTTGAGAGTGCATACTTTGGTGCTCCGTCCACATTGGATTATGTATCCAGAGGTTTTACTTAGATATTGGCAGAGAGATGAAGGAAACCCACAGCCCTTTTTCTACGAAGTGAGTAATTACAGAGGACCAATCTGGGGAATACAGTAAAAGAACATAAAACAAAACCCTATTACCAGCACAACACTATTCTTCTTTGTCCTGGCCATACAGCAGTTGGAAGCAAATCAGCCTCTTGTCTTCCAGCCATAAGTTTTCATCATGATTCACCGCTAGCTCTTTGCCGTGCTCTGGGCTGCATCTAGGTATGGAAGTGCTGGAGAACCCCAGGAGACGGCAGGACTCAGTCGCCACATCCCCATGGGAGATACCTGTTGGGGAAAACGCTGCAGCGATTGAGCTGCAATTGCCGAGCTCGTCAGCCTGAGGGAGAGCTCTGTGAGTGACAAGGCAAGCACTCCCCTCCTGGAAGGACAACCGCCGCTTGCTTGTGGGTAAATAGGCATCGCTGATGTCCCACCTGTAGTATTGCAGTGTTTGTTGTGATGCTGAATGCAATGAAGTCATGCTTTCAGCTATAGGCGGGTATTTTTGCCTGTATTTATCTGTATTTTGCATGGTTTTTGCCTGTTCCCCTACTTGTCTAGCCTTCCCTCCCAGTAAAAGCGCTGCTGCTTGGCCTTTGCTGGAGGGAGCAGTCTGTTTCAATTACTGTGGCGGCAGGAGCACACCAGTGCTGATAACAAATAGCCGTTGTGCTTCTGGCCCCGGAAAAAGGCACCGTGGGGAAATGTGCCTCCAGTTTGCAGGCAGCAGTCCAACTTCCTAATTTATTTTTGATATTTAAAACTTTACCCATGCCCTCTCAGTGTACTTTGCCATCTACAATCCCCCCAAAAAAGGTGGTGATCCTACCCATCCAATGGTCCCAGGTTAGCAGGGGGTAAAATGGGGCTTGACAAGTTCCAAGATGGGTAAAAGCACCAAAAACTAACCCACCTTCCTGTTTTTCAAAAGGGACACTAACAGCCATTCATAGAGAAAATATATTCAGGACAAGAATGTTTTGGATGCTTTACATATATTGACAAGTGAAGCCTCACCATGACCTGTGAAGGAGAGAGGCCCTCTGACTCCTCTGTGTACAGGTAGGACAGCAAGAGGTGAGTTGACTTGCCCAGGGCAGTAAGCAGCTGACAACAGAGCCAGAAATATAAAGTCTCTTCCTGACCTCCAGGCCCACAACTTTCTGCTTCCGAGTCTTCCTTCCATCAGCTCAGATTAAATGGTTGAGCACAATGGCTCAGCATGAGTGGAGGTACAAAATAACACAAGCGAATGCCCATGTTGGGTTAGCACCAACGTGGCGTGGATTTAATGATGTGTGCTAAAAGTTGTACTTACCAGATATCCTGCATTAGGATTTCCCTGGAATTGGTGGCCATACTTCTCCATGCGCCACCCTGTAATTTGTCAAAGCACTACTTTTGCTTCTATTTTTGAGTTGAGTTTCCTATCATTTCCTTCATGGTTATCAGGGCTGGGTAGTTCTGCAAGAGCTCAGTCAGCGTGAGAGAAACCAGCAGTACACGGTGAAAATGACAGTGATGGCAAACTTCAAAAGGTTCAGAGGTTCAGGCAGAGGCGTAAGCTTATCTGAACCTCTTTGGTGTGGAAATTGAGACGGAGTCTCATGAAAAAAAAAACACCTCCACTCCTTCGTAAGACATCTGGCAGATCAGAGTTTCAGCTGGGTTTGAAGTAACTCGAGTGTGACCTTTCCTGCACTGTTTCCGTATTTCACCTTCCTGTCCACTGCCAAAAAGAAGTGGCAGAAGCGCACCGTGGTTTCAGCATGTGGGGGCACGCTCCCTGCTCCTCCATCCTCCGCCCGTTCTCTGTTCTCATCGTCGCAATGAGGGGCCCAGCCTGCAAACAGCAAAAATCCCAGCCAGCTGAAGTGTACTTTTCCAGTCATGCAAGAACATTTTGGGAGTTTTTGGAGTTTGGCAGAGGAAGCGCGCAGAAGGTGAATAATTGTTTTACATGAGCACGCTTATTTGTATGGGGGTAGTCGGACCAACTGGCAGCCTCATAATGCAGCGGTGATATAAGGGTAAAAGTAACATAAAACTGTGCAGGATAAATTCCCCCTGACATACACCCCATGCCACTTCACAGAAATTGATGGCTTGCATGGATTATAAAAGCAGTACAGATTTTGGCCTTTTGTTTTTATGTAAGGCTACAAATTCCCAATGCTGTGATTGTTGCCCTTGATATGAAAGTCGCATGCTATGATTCAGTGGTTTTAGCTCTCCTCAAAAAGCTCATTAATCACTGATTGTACATGTGTATAATCATTCTGCTGGAAATCTCAATCCGTTTTTGTAAATGTGAGAGTCAATAGTTAGAGATTTGTCAAGTCTATTCATAACAAAACCCTGTTGTCAAGAGTGTATAACTGGGCTGTAAACATTTGTTCTAATCTAAATAATTGCACAGAAAGAGTCTGCTAAAGGTGGTAAATTTAAAATTAAAAAAAAAAAGAAAAGAAAAAGCGGGGTAGGGGAAGAGAAAAAATCTGTATGTCTGTTTTTAGTTACTTGCCCTTTAGTGAAGGTAGTGCGAGGCATGCAGCTCTGCAGGCTCAGGATGAGCACAAGGCTATGATGCTTCTCTCCTTTCTGCCGGCAGAGGGAAAGAAAAGGCTGCTATTATTCCCTCCTTCAGATACTGCAGATGGTTTCTGTCCCAGGCAGACAGCAGAGCAGCTCCTGGGCTGCTTTCTGGCCTCCGGGCAGAGGTTTCTGTGCCACGATTACTTACCTTTTAGGAGGTATCTTTAACCAAATCCAGGTCTGCTCTGTATTTTGCACAAATGGTGAAATTTTGATACTGGAGAGGTTCAAATCATAAGATAACCCAAACCAACCTCTGCACCAGATCCCGTGCAGGGAGTCTGCTGCAGCAGCAAATGCCGGGAACTCGTGCCAGAGCCAGCGCTGGAGCCCTCCTTGTTGTTGCCCGTGCCCGATGGGTGGGTTTGCTTGGAGAAGCCCAGAATGCTTCTTGGCGCTGCTGTCCTGGGCTGTTTGGGCAGTCAGCTGGTGGCTCCCCATGCACATGAAATAGGTGTGCAAGCTTGGTGCTGCTGGCAAAGTATGGGGTAGGGGAGAGCACCCATTTCAAATCTGGTGGTATATGCATGGACCTGCCTACAGTTCAGGGCAACTTTTGAGGCCCTCAGGACTGTCTCCACAGCCCTGGGACTTCCATTAATTTTGTAGCTGAGAGTTGTGTGTTGTTACATGGAGAAACAATTGCTTGGGTGGATAAGAAGGCCAGGATGACAAACCATTTGAGTCCCCATCCTGCAGGGGTAATATGGAAGAGCTCAGTCCCTAAGCCCTGAACACCACCACCTCCACTGCCTAGTATGGCAGAGAGTAGTCCCAATCTAAACAGAGAAGTCTCTGATGTTTCCCCTTCCTCTCCAAAAGCAGGCATGAGAGGTATGAGTTAGCTGACAGGAAATCTCTGGCTTTTCAACATGCCATTTCGGGCAGGTGTGCTGCTGTGTGTGTCTGCTTAGTTACCAAAGAAATGATTTGTACGCACCATTAGACATTTTGATGTGGAATTGTTATGGCTGGAGAAGCACCTTTTGCAGAACTGGATCACTGAATAAGCAGCTCCTTGTAATAATGGTATTTTTAAATGGCTCATGGTCCCAAACAGAGCAATAAAGCACATCGACAAATATTTAGGCAAACAGGCATACCTATGAGCCCCAGCTGCACACCCCCGTGGGACACCGTGCCTCTAAGGGTGTGCCAGCTAAAACAGGCTGTGTAAATGGAAAGGAGGACAAAGCAGCTTTCTGTAGCGAGGCACTGGATTAAAAAAATCCCTGAAAGTTTTCTGCTTCTTTCTCTGTGTGTTCCTGCTTTACAAAACAGAATCTGAGGACCAAAGTGGTTCAGACTCACCCAGGGTATCTATAGGAGCACTAGGGCTTGAATGCAATGTTTCTGGAAAACCCCAGGTGTACAGCATACAAAAGAGGAGGGAGGACTTCCCTGGCTCTCCCTGGTTGAAACACTCCACCGAGATGACCACTGTATATAGTCACCAAATGCAATGGCCATAATGTGTGTCAATGAGTAGTGTGCAGGGCCCAGGAGAACTGCAGAATCACATACTCTGGAAGGGAAGGGCTCTTGGCAGGTCCTGCCTCTGGCTCCATGCAGAGTCAATACTGAATTCGGACCTGGCTTCTCAGGGCTTTATCCAGTCAGGTGCAGAAAACCTCCAAGGATGGAACCTGCACAACCTTTTGGGGTAATCTACTTCAAAGTCTGACTGTCCTCATGGTGGAAAGGTTTTTCCTTATATCCTGTCTGGACATCCCCTGTTCTAGTTTATGACTGCTGTCCTGTTCTATGCCCATCCATCTCAGTGATGAGCCTGGCTTCATCTTCTCAATAACCTCTTCATAAGTACTTACAGGCTGCTGGTAGGTTCCTCAAAGCTTTCTTTTCTCTCCCCCAAGGCTCGACAAGCCTTGTTCCCTCAGCTTCAAATCATGCAGCAAGTGCTGCCACCCCAAACATCCTAGTGGCCCTTTGCTTAGCTCCCTCTCCTGGTCAACATCCTTGTGCCTGGGGACACAAAGTTGGACATAATATTTGCTATGCAACCTGACTGGTACCAAGTAAAGAGGAATGAAATGTCATTGTTATTCACCATTCTAAGTTTAAAGAAACTCTGGTAGGAAATATTTCTAGTCCTTAGTGATTTAACATGTAGCTCAACCCTAAAATCAGAGTAAAGCCCAAAAGAATCCATGAGCTACTTTTTTTTCAACTTTCCTCACAGCAATGTTAATAAAATATTGCTGAAGATGTAAAAAGGATTCAAAATCATAATAGTTCATCGAATGCAATTAAAAAATCCTCATCTTTCATTTCAGCACTGCTGGTTCGTTGTGCATCAGAGACCGCCAGGCTGAGCGAGTATTGCAGGTATAGATGTCAGCTCTGAGCCATTTTGGGGAGCGGATGTGCTTGCCTCAGGATGTCTGAGGGAAGGGAGCAGCCAGCTCAGAAAGGCACAAGGAAATAGGACGGCCTAGGGATTTCCAGGCTAGGACTCTGAAGGTGTTCCTGAGTGTTATATTGCTAAGAGAAGTGCACCTTTCCAAGGGGGATATTAAACCCAGTGCAGCTGGGTTTCTAATTCACCTTGGTGAGTTGGAAGCTTTCCTCATGTAGCCGCTGAAGCCTGTCACTGGCACCTGAGACTGCTTCCTTAGGAACGGCAGACTGTGTCAGAGCCAATAATACCTCACAGACCAGTTGAAATATTAAAATATTAAAATATATGTGTATTTGAAAAATGCCACTGATGTATGGCCAAAGCTGAAAGACTCTGACTTTATTACCCAGACTTTCAGTGAGTTTTTTTTTTTTCCTTTTAATCCTTCAGGCAATACTTCCTCCATCTCTTTGCTCCTAAAATCAGATTTCATTTCTTCAGATTTTAATTTTTTGGAGAATAAACTGCTGTAAATCTTTGGAGGGTTTTCAGAAATGTGATGGCTGCTGTGTCAGGCATTTTGGTTGAAGAAATGCTGCAGTTGAGTTGATGGAAAATAACCTATTCATTGCTTTTATTAACCATTGCCTGATTATTTTTTTTCCTAAAAGGACAGAACTGTAACTGGTCACAAGCTAGTGTTTCATCTAGGCACAGAATAAGCCCAAAAGTGTCAAAAGTAAATAGCTAACCCACTGGGCTAATGTTACCTTAAAAGTGTTGCAGGATTTGAATATATTTTGTGAGATGGCGTTTTTGGACTTCCTCCCATTCTCACTCCTTTGTTTTGAATACCGACAGGTTATACAAGCATTGCTTTCGTTCACAAAAGCTGTCTGAATCTAAAATGAAGCATTTAGAAATTAAAAAAAGGCAAAGTCAGAAAGATTGAGGCAGTGAGCAGCCCTCTCGGAGAAGGCTGTTTGGAAGTGGTATCATTAGAGGTGCTAGCACTGAAACAGGAGAGCGTGTGCACAAAATTCCCTGCATCACTAAATATGACTTTCAAAACCTCATAATATCCTCTGTAAAAGCTACCATCCTGTCAAACATTTTTGCAGTTGATCCCTTTGCTGCTGAAACTATAAAGAAAGCTCAAATAAAGTTGCGACTATTTTTGCTATAAAAAAAAGCCACATCCTTTTTCTTTTCGTCTCCTTCTTCTAAAAACCTGGCTGTACGGTATTTGATCAAGCTTTCAAAAAAAACAAAACAAAATTCTCCCTCGGGCATAAAGCAATCTTTGGAAGTTTTGGTTCAAGGTACAGATATTTGTGAGAAAAATGAAAACAAGGTCTTGGAAACAAAATTCTCCAGCAGCCATAACTGTACATCACTATTGTGGCTTTAATTATTACATAGGAAGATACAGTTAGATATTTAGAAAAGCTGGGGGATTGATATTACTGCTGAAAGACTGAAGTAGGTCTGGCAGCCGTGATAAGGATGGGGGACCCTGTAGAGGCACAGCTGGTTTCCAGCTCTGTGTCAGGATACGACCATGCAGCAGTGGGCAGGCAAAAGGAGGTGCTTTTGTGTCTTTTGTAGTCTCCCTGGTAAATCCCCTTCCGAAGAGAAAAGCCGGAGAGTGAATGCAGCCAGAGTGCTCTATCTCCGCATCATTCAGGTGCAGGTCCTGAACTGGGAGCTGATGTTTAGCCATCAAAAGGATATTTCATACCCTCCTTGACCTGTTTAGTTGTTGGCAACCAGACAGCCTGCTGCTCTGTGCATGTGTGTGAGCCCACACCTCTTTTTGGACAGTCACCTGCTAATAATCAGAGCTGAGCTGACAGCACAGAGGTGGTTAATGGATATTAAGATTTCCGTCAACTCTGACCCGTGTCTGATTTAAATCAGGGGCCTAGAAATGATAGCTGACCACCTCCATGACCTCCTGCCAAGCGGTTATATCAGTATTTAATATACCAGATTTTTCCAACCATATATATTCTCTCATTTCTGTGTTATTCTGTCACTATTTTCTCACCTTTATCTACCTACAATTTGCTTCAATAAACTGGCAAAATTACTTTGTCACTCGTTTTCAAGGCTGGAGTAACCATTCTTTAAGCAGATGTTAAGCATTAAAAATAGCAAGGAGTAATGATGAATAATTGGGATGTTCTGAGTGAGAGATGACAAGAAATGAAGGAAATAATTTAAGGGGAAAAAATTCTATTACAATCAGTTAGGCAAAGTAAAGTGAGAAAATAATTGCAGAAGTTAAGTTTAGTATTCTTGCTGGACCCTGAGCCCCTATACCAGGGACACATCCGACACGCAGTTAGTGTCTGTCTCTGGTAGGGCTGTGGAGCTTGTGTTGTCCATGGGGCAATCTCAAAGGTAGCTCTGTCTTACGCATACAAAATGTTGGAGTCATCCAGATTTAGAAGGATGAACGTGTGGCTTAAATCTACGTCATTCCTCTTTTCTCTAAGCTGCAAAGTCTGAGCATTGCTTTTGCAAGAAGCACAACAGAGTCTCACTCCTTGCCCTTTTCCATTTTCAAAGGAGGTGTTTGGGCTGTAGTAAAGTCATAATTTTTTTGTCAGAGAGTTGCTTTGTGCCAGTAATGGAACTACAGCCATCAGAAAAAGGTGATTGTTTGTGACCAGCCCCCAGCCTCCATTCTGCAATTTTCTCTGGGTAGGACATGCAGTGGATGGCAGGAGTGAAGTCTTATCATAACACAGCCAAGCTGTATAATGAAACTTTGCTGTCAGAATCTCTCCTTGACACCTTAATATTTTTTCTCTTTTGTTCTTTGAACCCACTCCAGTTTTTCTAATTAGGTTGTCTGATACCTAATGAGGGTTCTTAGTGTGGGCCTCCCCCCCGGGCACTGAACAGGTAACGAAGTCCATCACCCCTCTTCACAATGATCTGCTGGCTTTACAGTGTTTTTTATCCACCATTTACAAGCAGTGAAAAATTTGCTGTCCAGTTTTGTTCTTCCTGAGTGCCTGACATTTATTCTGGATTTCTCCTTCTCCTTGGATGACTCCACTTTGGGTTATTTCCCCCTGGATGTGTTAGTAGAATGCAGGTTTTGTTTTGCAGTGAATTGCCTTCTGTTACTTCTTGCTTGTAATTCTCTAGATACATATGTATTGCTACGTTTTTCCTCTTTGTCTTCTGTACCTGAGTGTGCACTTTGCAACCTCTTTTGCATCCCTAATGAAGGTATTACTCAGAGTCAAAACTGGAGGGAACTCTGTGAACATTTTGCTCCTTCTTCCTCATCGCTCTCTCTGCAGCAGTTTTGCATAGGGCTCCTTATCTGTCTCCCTTCTGCTGTTGCTCTTCATGTAGGTCTTGATTAAGCAAATCATTTATGCTCATTGCTGAACTTTGAGAATGCAAGCAAGCCTGTCCTTTCATCCCGTGGTTGCTCAAAACTTACTTGGAAGGATTTAAGCATGCGCTTAAGTGCTCTGCTGAAGGGAGGCTTCTGTTTCAATTTCATTACTTTTATCCCTTACCTTTTGATTCTAGTCTTATATGTATAAAACGTCAATAACTCCCTTTAGAATGGATTCCTTCTTTATCCTATGTCACTTGCTGCTCATGTTTCCAATGCCCTTTTGAAGCTTTCTAATAGCTCTTTTTGTACTTCTTGGTCCATTATTTTGCTGGAGATTGAAGATAAAAGTGCTGGGCAGTAATTGCCAAGATCATTCTTCCTTCTGTGTAAATCAATACTATATTTGCTTTATTCCCAGCCTTTGGGACTTCCATAGTTCTCCATGACTTTCAAAAATAATTGCCAATGGTTCAGTAAATTAACTGGCTAATTCCCTCATCACCTTAGGATGAGTGCAACCAGACCAGCTGATTGATCTGTACGATGGATATTCAAAATTTCCAACAGTTCTTTTAACCTGCATGACGTTAATGGCTATTTGTATAACATTTTTGTTATTTCTCAGTTGCTACATCCTTTTTTTTCTTTTTTTATTTGAGAAAAAAATAGTAATGGGGTAATTTGGCCTTTGAAGAATTACTGGTTGTTTCATCTTCCTCTCACTTGCTTATTAATAAAACTGCTTTCTGACCAGCTTTCCTTTCCCTTATGATACATTTGAGAAAACCATTCTTATTCCCCAATACTGCTTACATTAGCATAAATCCAGCTAAGTTTCTCCTGTCCTTGTCATTTCTCTTTTCCTTTGTTTTCTATAATTTCTCTTCTATTTGCTGCTCTTCATTTCTGGGCTCTGTTACCTCTAAGGGAAGCAGCTTGCACCCTTGTTCCTGACCTATTCCTACAAATAATTAGAAACGTAGCTGGGCCAGCAGGATCCAATCCATCACCAAATCCTGTCCCAGCTCTCCCGCTCTGACCTGGTGTCCTCTCACACCTGGACTTTTTCACTTTCTTTTATTTATCAGCAATGGAAAAGGAATAGCTTCAGGGCGGATATTTATGACTGACTTTCCAAGATATTTCTCTCTTCTCAATAGAGACGTAACAGGCAGGTGCCAAGATTAAGCAAGCCCTGGGTTGCCAGGTCCCCTGAGGTCAGGGCAGAGACCCTCCCTGGAGGTAGCTGCCCGTTTTCTCTGTAATTTGTCGCTGCGACCTCGGCCGGTGTACGATGTCTGAGCCCAGAGCTCTTTTGTTGTTGTCTCTCTCTCATGCGCTCGTAAGGGCACTGACTTACACGACCTAGCAGGACTTTTCCATCTTTAACTTCTTTGAAATGGTTTGCCTTTTACAGCAGCTGTCTCTGAGCCCTTCATTTCTTGGCTGTTTCTTTTTCTCAGAGGCTCAGTTTTATACCTCCGAGCTCTCCAAATGCCCTCACTTTAATAAATGATGGCAGTTTACAAGCTGTGCTTTGGCTGCTATTCTTGTTGTGCTTCAAGTATTTCTGAACAGGTAATTGTCACAAACTCTTTCCAGACTTAGGGCAGATTTTTTCCTGTCCTCCTCCTTGTGCTACCAGCTCTCAAACTGGCCCGTGCAGCTTGTGGAGTGGCTCATCGTGTTGTCCTCAGAATGATGTGGTGTGTTGGGAAGCTCACGCAACCTGCTTCTCATTTGGAGCCACTGCTATCCTAAAATTACGATTTTAAGGAGGGAAAAGGTTTATTCTTTTCTTTGATGTTGTTTCATGTTCATATGCCTCTATTTTGCTCATTTTCCTCATGGATGAGGGTCTTTCTTTGCTCCTGTGACCAGATACTTGGACACGAACACACATTACCAGCTGCTTGTCTTAAAGGGAGTGAAGGAAAGAGGGCTGGGAGGAAGACTGTTATTTTCTTTCTCCTTCTCTTTAAGATCCTTTCATTAGCTTTTCTACCATCCTTCTTTATTACCATATTCCTGGCTTCCCACTGATTATCTCTGATGCAGTCTTCTGAAAACATATGGGTAAGACTTTAGAAACTTATTACAAGGGAATATTAAAAGTAGTATCTTGTTACTAAATTCATAATTATCCTTCCTTTGAGAGTACCTTATAAAGACCAAGCATGATACCACAGATGGTGTCGTTGGAAACAAGGCGCTTAATTTAAACAAAAAAAAAAAAAAGAATGAAAAAGAAAAAAAATCCCACAACCCAACTTTTAATTTGTACGCCGTCTTGATTTTTCTGGGTAGCTCCTATCACCATACTGCTCCAGAAGCCTCGTGCCTCCCTCATCATGTTTCTCTTTAATGGATGTTGCGCATCTTGCCGTCACAGAAGCAGTCTGTGTCCCCAGTTAAACTCTTCTGTACTCACAGATGTCTCATCTCACGTTGTTTAAATTTCATCACTACTCAAAATAGGAAGCTGAGTGTTTCAGGACCCTGACAAAGGGGTCGCAATGACAGTACCTGGTCACGTTGCCCAGTCTCTGCTCTGCAATCCTTTTGTGAGCAGGACTCCATTCACGTTAGGTGGGCATCTGTATTGCCCTACAAAAAGTGGATGAACTTGGACTTTTCTTTCTTGCATGACTGGAAATATTTTTGTGTATGAAATAAATTCCCAATAAACCCTAAAAAATTCATAAAAGTCCAGCATGTTAACACAGTAGGTGACTTGCTATAGTCAGTGGCAGCACCTTTTGCTTCCAGGCAATTCGCCAACTCTGACTTTGTTCTTTATTCCCTGCTGTCTCATATGCTCAAGAATAGACTCCCAATTAATATTTGCCATGTTGCCTCATACTCAGCCATCAGGTAGGTTTGAAAAACTGCCTGTTCATTAGGCACTTCTACTTGAAATGTATGAGGTGCTGTGGAGGACAACCAAGGGAAGGGAAGGTCCCCAAAAGTTAATAGGGATCAGAGAACAAGCAAACACTGACTTTGGGTAAATGCCTAGGAGGATGCACACCACTGTTGTGGAGGCACAGATCTGCCTCTGTGTGCGGGGCCACCGAAGACAGCCCTGGCATTTGTTTCTAGTTCTAGTGTTCTCGATGCTGAAGGGATGATGAAAAGCTGCAAAGAAATTTAAAATACAAATGAAAAAAAGGACAACATGACAAAGACATCATCCTCCAAGAGTTTAGTTATCAAAAAAGAAGGTTAAGAGGTAAATTTGCACATCATCTGTTGATAACTATTTGAGGAGAAGACTGATGATAGTAGAGGGCTTTTAAATTCAGCTGACAGAATCATATAAGCATAACCCAGAACTGGGAAAGTGAGGCAGGGTGAGTGATGAAAGATAAGAAATGCATTTCTAGCAATGAGCACAGTTAACCATTTGAACATCTTTGCCCACGTGGTGAGTTCCCTATTGCTCACATATTTTAAATCCAGATTACTGCCTTTCTCAACATGTGCCCTCTGACGTTGCTGGGTTTAGTGTAGACCTTGTTCATGAATTTCTATGCTCTGATTCTCAGAGAGGGTGAAGTGGAAGAATTTTGATTCTTTTTCTTGATGGTATCAACTCTCAAACATTTTTTTCCCCCTTTCCAGCTCCTGAGACACCCCCTCACTCCATGACATGCTCCATCTGCCAGGAGCCCCCTTCAGCTCCTCCTGTAGACATCAGGCTTTCTTCCTATGTAGCAGCTCTTAGGTTTAAACCACCTGGCAGTATTCATTCTTTGCAAATGTGAAGGGCAGGCGGCTCTTCATCCCCATCTTTGTTGTGGCGCAGGAGTTCAGCAGTCCCCTCGGGCATGGGAAGTGTGTGCCTGAAGCCTTTGTCCCAGTCTTGGCTAGACTGGTTGTTTCACAGCAGGGTTGTGAAGGCTACAGGATGACTCCTCCTAGTTAAACGGAGAGATGCACCCTCCTGTAGGTCACGGCAACTGAAGAGGTGGATGTGTTTTGCCTGTTTGACACGCCAGTGCCAAGCTGGTTACTGGCTGTTTTTTTCCTCTAGACCTTACCACCCATTGGGGAGTCCCTGCACAACCAAATCAGCAGTTGAGGGGGGCCGTGTTCATGCAACATTTACTCACTGATGCTGGGTCCCTTTGACCCTCTGTCTATAACACACAGAATTGTTTCGTATTTTATTTTGTCACACTTGTTCCTACCTCCCCAGTTCTCCTTGTAGCTATGGGTTGGCTGAAGGACAACTCCACACCAAATGCAGGTGTTTTGCCAAGGCTAAGACTGAGACAAAGTGTATAAAAGTGAAGAAAGACAAGCAAGCTCTGATGGTTCAGACTTTGCTCTAGTCCTGTTATTTAATGAGAAGGTTCCTTTTTATCTTATCCAAAATTGTTTTCTGTTGCAATGCTGTTCAGAAAATAATTTCTTATACCTTCTATCTCACAGCAGGTTATTCTGCTGCATTTGTTTTCAGTCTTAGTCTGATTGCGAATCTTCTAAAATACATTTTTTTGTTCTTTTTAAACAAAGCAAAAAACCCTCCAAGTTGAATTTGAAGACAATAGACTGTCCTCTTTTACAGATGGTTTTGAAAGATTTTGGACATTTTGAACTGTATAGCTATATGGTAACTGTAAAGTTCCTTTTGTTTCTGGCTCTGTAACCTTGGCAGGAGCTTTGAGCTCCCATTAGTCTAGGTAATGAACAATAATAATAGTGATAATGACACTTCTGAACATTTAAAATAGATTCTATGACAATGTGTTTGTCCAATGTGAGATAATCTTAAGTCTAATACAGTTCTGAATCTCAAGCTGTATAAAAATCCAGTTTTGAGATGACATGCTGTTCTGAGATAATCTTCCCTGCATAATGAGTTTAGGTATTTAGGCCTTTTTAAATACCAGTTACTGAGTTTATAATTTTATCTTGGAATTTGGACATATCAGAAGAGTAATGAATAAAAGTGTTAAGAAGAGCAGAGGACCTGCTGGCATATAATTTTAGGTGCTTGAAACACCAGCTATTAGAGACACAGCTTGACATGCTTAAATTTTAATATTTTTTGGTCTTTCAAAATCAGCTGACTGTGTTTTGGATTCTCCTTAAACAAATAAAACATGTACAATGCAGCAGAAACCCAGTCTTCCAGGCCTGGGACAAGTTGAATGGTTTTGTTTAAATAGCATCACAACTTCTATCATGGGTTTGCCAGCAAACTCAATGAATAAGAAGTCACAGTTATTTTGTTTCTAGGCCTAGCAGTTTCAGATATTCCCAGCAGAGAGTTTTTTGTCTCTAAAACTGTCTGTTTCTAAGGAGTGCGCCCCAGAAAACTTTAGGGTGAAGAAAGCACAGATCAGAACATCAGACAGGAAAGGCAAATTATGCTATAGTGATGTCCCAGGTCTGGTTTAAGCCAGCAAAAAGAAACTCACTGGGTTAGCATGCTCTCATCTCCTTTTTAAATACATCTGATCTAGTCTTCATTCCTGTGACAATTAGCAATGTAGACAAGTGAGGGTACTGAAAGTTGGGGGTTCAGCCTTTGTGTCCAGATAATCTTTCTTGAGATATGTGATTGTTTACCTAGTAGTTAATTACTTTAAGATGCTTATTTAAAAACAAACAAACAAACAAGCAAACCAACTCATAAATTTGTCTGTGAGCATCACTTCAGAACTTCCTCCAGCAATGCTAAACACCTTTCACTTCTTCCTGGCTGACTGTTTCCAGGCTGTCCAAAATCTGCCATCCCCAGCAGCGCCACTGCTTTGGGCCAGAGCAATGCTGGGACCACACGTGGGAGCCTAGGGGCTCAGGGACACCTCTCAGTGTGCAGTCAAGACAATGTGCATCGCATGTTAAAGCACAGGTTAAAGGATATTACCTAAAGTCAGCCAAAACCAGTGTGTATGAAATGCTTTCTTAGTGTTATTTTTTCTTTCTTGCCTTTTTTTTTTTTTTAAAGACCTTCACAGGACTCAGGCCTTGCTAATTCATATTTATAAGTAAATTCTCAACTTATTTAGAGGAACGTATTCTGAGGAAGCCCTTGGAAGTTTGCTGTAGGGATTCTTTGCTGGCTGCCAATACAAAGCTCCGGGTAATGAAAAGTTCCTAGCCACATTTTCTATAAAAACAAAAGGAAAGAAAAGCGTTCAAGTTCTGGAATTTTATGTGTAATGTACAATGCTAATCTTAAATATTTCTCCTTCTCCATGCCACCCTGGCTTCTGCATTTATAATCTCTCCTTAATTCCTGGATTTATTTTGCTTAGTTTGCAAGGAAAAGATGAGAGTCTACCCTTTCCCCACACGACTGCATCAGGTTTATTTAAACTGTGATGCAAATAACGATGAATTATTCACTTGTCTTCTTGTTCATGAGTTATACACAGACCTATTTTTATAAATTAATTTGTAGTCTTTAGCCATCTCTAGTCTGTCCTTACTGGAAAGTCCAACCAAATATCCCTCAGCAGATTTTCTGCAGACTTCATTGATTCACTCTTCACGCTGCCCAGGCTGTGACTGGTCACCTAAAATTCAATGTGTGGTCTCAGATAGCTGAATGGGTGATGGCCAGTTTTGATTGTGAGCTAAAGGAGGACTGTAAAAGGAATCATATTTCCCATGCACAAGTATTCTGGCTCCTACACAACTGCAGGCTTTGCAAACACCAGCTCAAACCTCTCTAAACATCCCTATGACCAAAGCTCAGTCAATCAAGGGCTATTGCCAAGTAGACAGAAAGGTGCAGAAAGTTGAGGAAAGCAAATGGCTGCTCTGACACCAAAGGAGGGCTCGTGAATTCACTGAGCTCACTCCCATCTTGCTCTCGTCCGTACTCCACTTCTGATCTAGGAAGAAACTCTTCTTACATCTGTTGGTGGAGAAAATGGAGCCTCAACATCTGTCTGCTTGCTTGCTCTAGAGCTTGTTGGGAAGTGATTCAGATGAATGCTGCAATTACACTACTCGTTATCAAATTTTCACAGTACACCAGCAAGTTACATTTCTTATGGAAAAACTTACTTCATCATTTTTCATTCTTCTCTCCCACAGTTTCTGCCTGAAGGTTATGAATCTCTCCAAAACCTATCAGCTTGGTTCCCTGGCCAACTGAGAAAGTTGTTTTCTGCTTTTCTGTGCTTGTGCCTTTTCCTGGGACAGAGAAGCAGCCAGACTTCAGATGCCTGAGTGATAAAATGAGCATCACCATGCTACCAGCCCTCCCTGCTGTGATGCTTCTCCGCATGTAAGCAGGTTGACCCCTGAAAATGTAAGCTTTGTCATCTTCTCTCCTAGATCCCACCAAAACCATAAAAGCTCCTGGAGACCCTGGAAAATGGTTATCCACAGCTCAGGGGAATGTGGAGCTCCTCATGTCCATCCCTGGTGTTGCCTGGTGTTAAAGTGCTCATGCTCCCAGCCTGACCAGACGTGGGATTTGTTCTGTACGCCAGGAGGGCAGCAGCAGTTAGGAGAGCAAGATAACTGGAGAGCAGGCCAGTGCTGGAAGGGGCTGCTGGTCTGATGTGAGGGTCCCACACCCAGCTTAGGAGGAGCATGAGGCATGCACATTTCTCACAGTGTCAGGATTTTGGCAAGTTCTAGTGCATTCATGAAGTTACTCAGAAAAAACAGCTATTAGAAAAGACCTGCATGGCTTTCCAAGGCTCTGAATTTGCTCAGTAACTTTGATCCCTGCCAACAAAGATAAAATGTACTTGGGTTTAGTGTGGGATGCCATTAATGCCTGAAGAGACTTTAATAACACCAGGATGTATTCATAAACTGATCCCCAGTGACTTTTGCATACGCATCTCCATCTATCTAGCATATCCCTCAACCTTCCCTTCTTAGGCAGACTCTTCCTCTACAATTTGTGAACGCGTCTTGCAGAGGCCCAAGAGCCCCCTTTTGTGGTGGAGCCACCACAGTGAGTAGCAAAGGCACCCAGAAAGAAAAACAATGTTTGGAAAGGTTTGTATTCCAGTTCCCAATTTCAAGGATTAGCCTGAGAGTCGTATTATCCATTCTGCCTGAGTGGCAGCTGTTTATAAGCCTTGAGGGAGAAATACTAAATATCACTTTCTCTTTCATGAGAAAGATGATCTTGTTTATTTGAACTGGGGTTTATTCTGTGCTTTTTATATGCCCCAAAGCACCAAATATTACTTTGGCACTGCAGACGTGTTGTGCCCTCTGCCTTTGAATCAGCCCAGCCTGTGAGGTTTGGCACACGTGTCTGACATTTCAATAGCGCTTTGTACTTACATGGTAATAGAGATCTCCGAAGTCCCTAACAGAACATGGCCCAACTTTATCCCCTGTAAAAATGTTTGACTGCCCCAGTGATACCCTCGCTAATCTTCTAAATATTCCTGTGAGATATGTAATATTCCCATGGAGCAGTTAAGAAAATGTAAGATTTAAAGCGCAGTGCTTCAAAATGCTTTCATATCATGCATTCAGGCTGACCCCAGCTGTTCATTGTTTCAAAGCTGTTGCAAGTGTTATCCCCATTTTTCTTAAAAACATGACTGAGACCAGAAATTCACTATCATAAACTTTCTTGGATAAGACTTGCAGAGAAGTCTCCCAGAGAAAAACATAAGCCAGAAGGAAGCTGGAAAAAGAAAAGTTTTTCATCTGGGTTTTAAAGGTGGCCACTTAGATTGCTGTCCTTGCTGTTCAAATACATTTGGTTTATTCTGGTTCCCAGTCCTGTCATCAGCTGAGAGAACTGGGAGTAAGAGATGTCAGCAAGCCCCAGGCCACCCAGCAGATCAATAGCTGAGTTGAGATGAGAATACAGCTCTTACCTCCTGGGGCTGCGGTTGAACACGACTGCCTCTTCTCTGTTATCAGAAAAGCCCATTAAGAGCAACCCGTTTATCCCAGGACAAACAGATTTAATTTCTTCTTGCTTTTATGTCCTTTCTAGTTCTCTGTCACCAAACATTGATTTAAAAATGGACATTTATCTTCCTTGGGCAGAACACTTTCAGATGCTTGCAGTCCTCTGAACTTGCTCTCTAACATTGGAAAGATAGTGCCAGCGTATTGAATCCTGCGATAGACTTTTTAACAGGCAAATAATACCATCAGATATACCTGCTGACAATGGGGTTGATGTTAATGGAGGACAGTATGAACTAAGGGAACTTTGGGGTCTTATAATGATAAAAGCCTGTAGCGTGTAGGTTTTTAATTTACCAGCTCCACTTACCATCTACTTGTCGTCGGGAGCCTGAGGCTTGCAAATGGGTAAAAATGGATAAAGCAGTTAAAGAGGTGCCGAGGTATTATTAGGTGTGGAGGGCTGACTGGAAATGCTCCATGCCACTGCCACGCTAGCTGGGCTGCTGGTCACTGCCAGCCAGTGCCAGTGCACTTAGTGGCAGACCCACTCCTATTTGTGCCTGTGCCTACGGGGAATAGGTGGCAGCCTTAAGCTTAGCTGCATGCCAGGTAGCAATCGGTAAACTACTCCTACTAAGGCTGGGTTTATGTAGATTTTACGTTTTCTCACCAGTTGCCCTCGGGAAGACAAAACCAGCGCAGATGCGCAGGAAATACACCCCTGAGCTGCACCAGCCATCGTCCCTTCGGCAGGCATCCCTGCGCTGCGCAGGGTGGCCCGAGCCCTCAGCTGCACTGGTGCTGTGGGACTTCATGAGAGAGCGACTGTGATTCCCTGCTTTTGCCTGAAAACAGCAGGAAAAGCCCTACTCCCCCGCTGGCGAGGATCAGCACAACTTGCAATGAGGGACAGACTTGTGCGTCAGATAAAACAGACGTTACTGTTCTTCAGTTCTGATTTTCCTGGGAGATGTGAAAGGAAAGGCCGGGGGAGATCATAGTACGTGTTCAAATCAACAGGAGCTATTTGGCTTCTTACATGAAGGACACGTCCGAAAACAAGCACATCAGCGTAACGGGGGAGGCAGTTTGACAAGAGGGAAGCACTTAAAATAATGGGATTGCTTCATAGTGAATGATGAGGTCAGGGTCATGAAGAAGTCCAAACCAGGTCAGAACTCCTCATTTCAAACTAATGAACCCCTTGATGACAGGAGCTGGAGTTTCTTGACAAAGGGGATGGACTGTTTGCATCAAAGAGGTGATGTCAGTGTCAGTAGCAGCACCGAGAGGTTAAAGACAGTAATTTAATTCACTTGGGCAAGCGTCTGTCACCTTTCTGGTCAGGAGAGTCTGCACAAATTTCTCTTCTGGGTTCAAGTTCAACACTTTATCTTCAAAATATCAAGGCCAAACAGAGTTCAGTTTTACATGCTCACGTAGAAGTTCACCTTTTATTCGCCAGAAACATCTTGTTTCATGGCTCATAAATATTAAACTAATATAAATGTAACCTCTGTGCTCTCAGGGCTGATCATGAGTGAGAGAATTTAGGAACTAAAATTTCCGAGCTGCAGTCTCTGTTGTTAGCATCCTCTGCTAGAGGCTCAACAAGCGCACCGGCACCCATGGCCGGCTCACATTCAGAAATGATCCCCCCCTCCTCAGTTCCCACCTCCCCTCCTCCCACCCCCCAGCTGTCACAACTAAACAGCCATGAATATCCCAGCCTGACTCTGTGAGCTTTGGAAACAACGGTAAAACCCCTAATGTCTCCAGTGCCCCATCCACAAACGCTGTGCCCCATATAGTGCCAGGGCATTACTGGTTTCTGTGGCCACATCAGTGCTACCGTGTCCTTCTTCGGTGATTTGTTGGCATACTGGTGAAAAGCAGCGCAGTCTAGAAGTCACCGGTAACAGAAATGTCCAAGTGACTTTGTGCTGTAACTTTTGAGATGAAAAACTTAGCCGGGAAAACCCAGAAGTCGTAAGTCTATTTGCCTCACCTACTTACTGTGTGCTTATCTGGAGCAGCTTGTGAAATTCTTTGGAAACCTAATGTATTTAGCAGATAGGCACCAAGACTCTTTGTGAGCTCGCCAAAAGCAAACTTTAATTCACAGTCTTGATATCATGGGAGAGCTATACTTCAAGTGGTCTGATGTAAAGCTTTTCTGACATTTATACGGCAAAATACAATTCAGTCCCATATTTAAAGGGGAAATAAAAAGTAAACAGAAAAAGAAAACCTCTTAGGTAAGCTTTGAGGTTGATGACCAACATTTAAAAGTTACCCCGATCACTCTCATTTCTCCTACGAGTCTCTGAGAGAAGTTCCTGGATTCCCCTTTTGTGCAAAGAAAGATACGTATAGCTGGCTTTGAGCCTCAAAGAATCAAATTTTTCCAGGTGCTGAAAGGCCCCAGCTCCTGCAATTTCTGTCTGCCATCATCTGGCACCTAAGAAATAGTAGATGTGCTTCTGTGTACTTCTGCCACCGAGCATGCCATGCTACTACAAAACTACAAAAAGCCGTGTTAGCTTTAAGGCTGCTCTTACTCCTCCTGCTTCCTTCTGCCTTGTCTCTTGCTGGGCGCCTTCCTCAGTCTCATCTGCTACCTGCTGTTTACAGAGATAGGACACAGAGCCTGCTGCCTGCTGCCGATTTCCAACATGATGCTCATCTCATACCCAGAGAAGACCACAGAGACAATTGAGTAGATAAGCGGAGTGATAGAAAGTGAAATTAATGATGGAAAATTATTAAAAGGCCATTCTGTAAATCTGCAGCAGCAACAACTGCCCAGCAGGAACTGATTATATCCTTTGCTGGAGATGGTGCCCAGGGCACTATTAATGCTCTCATGCCGACGATGACAGGCATAGAAAAACCAGAAAGTGACAGGAGCATGAGGTGGCTTTTCAGAGGGAAGCTCAGTCCTCCAGCCGAGCCGCTGAACCCCACGGGCCAGCAGACACCCTGGTCGTAGTTGTGACTCATACAGGATGTGCCTGGTGAAACTTGTTATCTCCTCAGAGAAGGTAAGTGGGGTCAAGTATCTCTCCGAAGCAGGTCAGTCTGCTGGGGGTGGCACGGAAACGGACCCGTAGGGGAAAGCCGGCGTTGCGGAGAAGGCATAGGTGTGTATTTTCCTACATGAGTCACAGGTGACTCGATCTTTGCACAGGGGGTAATCTTGAACTTTATGCGGAGTACCTGTGCTACGAAAAAGCAGATTAGAGCCTCTCCCCATGCTCTCTTGACAAGCCTTTCCGTCTGCCTGGATGTGCCTGGTATCAGGAGGCTGACGCTGCTGGAGGGTCTATTTTTCTGATGAGGCAGGAGATGAAGTCCTGACTGCCTGTTGTTATTCAAGAGCTCATGGCGCTTTCTGTGCAGAGAAAGCCAATGACTCTTGCCCTGTGTGAACGCATTATGTTCCACTTCAGTTTCCATGGCATTTTGCTGCTCTTGGCCCAAATAATTGTTCAGTCCTTGTGAGGGCCACGGTGGTGAATAGCAAACCGTTTCAGCCCAGGCATGATGCTACGACAGGACCTGCGACGAAACTTAACTTAATGCTGATTTAACAGAGCGCTTGTGCCTGTGAGGAGCCACCGCGGCTGTGGTTTGTATTCAAAGCCTCACAGTAGGCTGAGGAAAGTTCCATCTGACTAGACCCAAGACGGTGCCCGGGTGTCTAAAAGTCAGAGGTTGCAACATACAATGCTGAGACCAGCAACCCAGGACCCGGAGCCCTGTGTTAGACACCTGTGGGCAAGGGAGGTCCCGTGCCTCTGGCAGGGGCTCCCAGACCAGGACACTGAGCAGGTGGCCTGTACAGACCAAAAGGGTAGCTGAGCCTAGGGGTGTGCTTGTGGGGCAGTAGGGTGGCACCTCCATCCCTCAGGACTGGTGGTGTTCATGGGCCAGAAGCTGCTTCTCTGGATTTTCCATCAAAATAATGAACAGAGGTCCTGGGGGTGATGGCTAGAGCTGTTTTGCCAAGAGGCAAGAAGATTTCACTCCCTCATTTGCCTGGAAGTGACTAAATCCGCATAAATTAGGAGGTGTAGACTGGAGGTGAGAGGTGGCACATGTGGGTTTGCCTCCCTCTCAGCTGAGGTCTCCTGCCTCCTAGGGCAGTGATGAAGGGAAGAGGGGCTTTGCACACCTGGCTATTGTAAAAGAAGTTCCCGTTTTCCTCTCATCACATGGTTTGTAGAGAGAGCGATGCCTCAACATGCAATGTGAGTAAAGCATGTTCTGAAACCACCTCTCAGATCAGCCATCTTGTGGTTCATAGCTAAAGGTCTAGTTTCCCCATAGGGATCGTATCTGAGCATAGGCCAGGTGTGAAGCTCAAGGAAGCAACAAACTCAGCTCTAGGTATCTGAGACACTGGAGTGAGGAAGAACTCACAACTCTGAAGTCAGCAGTCTGGCTGCCTGCTGGACAGATGAGGATTTTTCTGATGACAGTTTAAGATGCGGTGCCATGCAGAGAACTGGTGCTTATCTAGACCTTCAGAATTGTCTTGATGCGGCAGGAAGTTTTCTGGTGTCTTTTAAAACATTCATCTATCCTTTGTCATAGAAAGTGATATTTGATGGAAGTGACAATCCACATGATCTTTTTGATCAAAGCAGCACGCATTACTGTTTAACGAAGCTTGTGACTCAAGGCTCTATAAAATATGCTTCGATTCTGCATTACAAGATCCAGTAATAAAGAAATTAGCTCAGTGTGTAGACAGGAGAAAAGCTTTGCTCTGGGACACTTTACAGAGGTTCTGGAAAAGGATTGGCTAGAATTTTGCTCTGAGAAAAGGCTGCCACTTATATAGCAATTTTTACTGGCAAGTCCATCCCCAAATGTGTTGTTTTATCATTATTCTCCCATTATTCAGTCTGAAAAAAATAACACCATAAAAATATTGCTTGTTCCAGTATATAACTCGGTTACTAAGGTTACTGGATGAGATCCGTTTGGAATGATTTACAGCTCCTAAATACACTTTCCTCCCCCAACAATCTGACTGAGAAGAAGAATCTACCCTAATAAATTAACCATGGTAAATGCAGACTGACCTACAAATTAAGAAATGCAAGGTTAAATACAAACATCGATCAAAGGCAAGAGCTATAAATAGATAATGAACTGAAAAAACAATGCCTGCAAAGCAAAAGGCTCCTAGAGTTTTCACATTTGCTGGCAAATGTTACTAAGTACTCTGCTCACCAAAAGAGGAGGGAGGATACTGCTTACATGCATTTAGAGGAAATGTTGTCGTGTGGCAGGAAGCCTTGTCCTTTCTACCTAGAATAAGTCAAGAAAAAACCCAAAACCATCCTCCATGAAACTTTGCAGGGAAGTTCAGCACAGCTTGTCCAGAACCAGGGCTGTGACCTAACACACAGTATCACTGTGCTCCCACAGGTGAGAAATTGCTGCTTTGATTGTGCATTTTCTGTTACTTGTTCCCTATGGACCACAACTGCCCTGTGGTGTGATGAAAAGGGTGCTGTGTCCTGAAGAAGCATCTGATGTCTTGGGACAAACTGGTAGTCAAGTCTCCTGCTTCCTTTGGGAGCAGGGCTTTTTAATCAGTGACTATGTTTTGTACTGTTTTTCACTTATTTTAGCTCTGTGCTACTGATGAAGTCCAAAGCTGTATTTTACAAAGAGGCATCTTCTTATCCTTCAGTTTGCAGGTGGAACCACAATCTGTAAAAGCCAGCGCAGGCATTAACACTGAATCAGAAATTATACGGACTAACAACCAGATCCGTGTGCATCATCACAGGGCTGTTGCCTTCAGGGCAGTCACACTGACATGTAGGGAGTGAGGGTCCAGCCTCATGTGAATGGGGCCTTCCCAGGCACGCATTTTGTTTTTGCAAGTTTGGCATCCCTGTTTTGAAAGGCAGGCCCTAAAGCTCTCACCTGAAGTGTGATCCTTCCTCTGGAGCCTTACAATCTGACATCAAAGGTTCTGGGAACACCCTGCTTCATTGGCAACATGATCCCCACTGGGGGTCTCTGAGTCTGCATGGTTGTAAATAATGGATAGACAGATGCCCGAAGAGATGCAGGACAGCTCCTAGGGAGGTGAGGACCCTAGGAAGTGTTCTCTGCTAATTAAAATCCCATTTTCATGTAGATACCTCTGGCAACAGGGAGTATCGTATGTAGCACTGGAAGGGATCTAGGAGCAGATTTAAAACTGGAATGGTACTACTCAGATGAGAGCATTGTCTCTCATAACCACAGAGGCAGAAAAACAAGATGGAAAGGATGCAGTTTAATTAGGCCACCAGCATAATAACTCAGCTGGGAGTGTCACTTCGAAGGACGCAGTAGAAAACAAGCAACTTTTTCTTCCCTTAAGCCTCTCTCCTCTTTGTAAGGCTGTGCCAGCTTTCTCTCTGTCAGAGCCCTGAGGATGCAGGCATGGTTGAGGTTGGAAGAGGTCCCCTAGAGATCATCTAGGCCAATTCCTCTGCTCAAAGCAGCATCTGCTAGAGCAGGTTGCTCAAGACCATGACCAGTCATGTTTTGTGTATCTCTGAGGACAAAGACCCCACAATATCTCTGGGCAGTGTGTCCTAGTGTTTGACCAGCCTCACAGTAAAAATGGTCTTTTTTCTTATGCTTAAGTTGTTTCTTCTGTATTTCAATTTGTGCTCATTGCCTCTCATACTGTCACCAGGCACCACTGAGTGCCTGTCTCCATCTTCTTTCCTGCCTCCCATCAGGTACTTATACAGATTGATAAGATGTCTCTGAGCCATCTCTTCTCCAGGTTGAACAGTCCCAGCTCTCTCAGACTCCCCTTGTAGGTCAGAAACTTAGAGCCCTTTACCATGTTTGTCATCATTTGCTTGACCCACTCTAGTATGTCCATGTATTTTTTGTACTGGGGAACCCAGACCTGGACCCAGCACTCCAGGTTTGTCTCATCAGTGCTGAGTAGTGGGGAAGGATCATCTCCCTCAACCTGCTGTCAGTGCCCTTTCTAATGCAGCCCAGGATGTCGTTGGCTGCCCTGGCTGTAAGAGTGTATTGCTGGCTCATGGTCAGTTTGCTGTCCACCAGGACCCCAAGGTCCTCTTCCGCAGAGCTGCTTTCCAGTTGATGGACCACAGTCAACACTGGTGCATGGAGTTATTCCTCCTCAGCTGCAGGACTTTGCATTTCCCTTTGTTGAATGTTGTGAGATTCCTGTCAGCCCATTTCTACTGGCTGTCAAGATCTTTCTGAATGGCAGCACATCCATCTGGTATGTCCATCTCCTCCTAGTTTTGTGTCATCTGCAAATTTGCTGAGGCTGTACTTGGTCCAGTCAGGTCATTAATATAAATGTCAAACAGTACTGGCCCTGTTGTCGATCCCTGGGGTACGCTACTAGTGACTGGTTTCCAACTGGACTTTGTGCTGCTGATCAAAACCAGTTGAGCAAATCAACCAGTTTTCTGTCCAACTCACTGTCTACCTATCTAGCTGGTATTTCATCAATGTATCAATGAGGGTGTTATGGGAGACATCAAAAGCTTTGCTAAAGGCAAGATGAACACCATAGAGTGCTCTCCCCTCAAGTCATGTCATTGTAGAAGGCTGTCAGATTAGTGAAGTATGATGTCCCTTTCATAAATCCTTGCTGACTACTTCAGATCACCTTCTTGTCCTTTAGATTTTTGGACATGATTCCCAGAGGGATTTGCTCACCACCTTCCCAGGGTCTATAAGTAAGGCTGACTAGCCTGTAGTTTCCCAAATCACCCTTCTTGCCCTTCTTGAAGACAGAAGTGACATTTGCTGTCTTCCAGACCTCAGGAGACTCTCCTGGTCACCATGACCTTTCAAAGATAATCAAGAATGACCTCACAATGATATCAGCAAACTCCCTCAGAACTCTTGGGTGCAAACTGTCGGGTGCTAAAGACTTGTGTATGTCTGATTTTTTTAAGCTCTCCCTAGCCTGGTAAGTATTCCAGGTTAAGTAAGTATTCCTCACTCCAGCCTTTTACCCTGGTCTCAGAGGCCTGGGTTTCCTGAGGGCAAATCTTACTGGTAGAGACCAAGAAGAAGAAGACATTGAGTACCTTGACTTGTTCCACATCCTTTGTCAACAAGGCCCTGCCCCATTCAGCAGTGGACCTCACCTTTCCCTAGTCTTCCTCTGGGGGTTGGATGAACCTTAGCAGTCCACAGCATTCTGGATCTGAGCCCCCAGCAAGCAGCAAAACTCCTGAGACAGCAGTCAGGTCAGCAGATGGGGACCTCCATCCCCTGCATCAAGGAACCTCCCTCTGCTATCACTCCAATGTGCCTAAGTGACCCCAGCCATTCTCAGATCCCTTAATGACCCCAGATCAGCAACGCCCACCCACCCCTTCTGTCCATGGGTCTAGAAGCCCTGTTTAAGCTTACATCCAGGAATCATCTCTTGGCCTTAGCTACAATACAAGCGTGCTGGTGCCCAGCCATGTCCTTTGCTATCCTGACTGAGCTTCCTGGATGGACCCTGGACCTTTTGTTTTAGGTAACGTTGCCTCCAACCCTGTCTTCTGGATGGACCTTGGGCCTGCATTACAGGTAGGTTGCAGGTAGCTTTGTGCCTAGTCCTGTGTTTGACCCTCTCTATTGCTTCCAGGATGAGCCCTGGAGTTGATTCAGTGCTATCACCTGCCTGATGGTCACCAGATGATTGGTGAAATGTCACTGCCACCTACCTGCTCTAGTAGGGGGCAAAGTCCTGTTCCCCATTGTGTTGCAGAGCAGCCCATTCAGTTGAGAGCACTGACTGTGCTTTGGTCACCCTTGGGCTGCAGCTTGGGTCTCCTTAATGGCACAGCCCTGCTCATGCTTCTTGCTGGCAACCTCAGCCAAACCTCTGGTTCCCTCCACCCAGCTTCATCCTCTTTCTTCTTTGTGAGGTTTCTGGAGAGGTCCCTCTCCATATATGTGTGTGTTCTGTGGATATTATTCTTCCACCCTTGCATGTAGGTAAATGTAGTGTAACAAACAACACACTGGATTAGAGGAGACTTCAGGTCCCACATGGGCTTCCTCCAGACTTTACTTTCAATTTCTTGTGACTGAATGTACTTTTGAAAAAAGAGTTTTTTGCCCTAGAGATTTGCCACAAGGTGCTGCTGTTAGTTAATTCTGTTTCTCCTCTACCCTGCCTCCCTAGCTGAGGTCTTAGAGACTTAATTTCCTCGCTGTTATCAACTAAATGCACATCTGCTTCCTGATTCACTTAAGATGATTTTTAAATCAAGCTGGTGCTGCACATGATTCTTTCTAATTGGTACACTCTGACTTATCACCTTGGAGAAATCCTAGCCATGCCCTAAATCCTGATGATTAAGTCACCCTCTTAATATTATCCAAAATCACTTATATGCAGGTGTATGATAATAATTTTATGAGGCAGTTTCCTGGCTGTAGGAAGGTGTAGGAGGGGTGTGAGCCAGTCTCAGAGCATATTGCTCTTTTTAATGCCAACCAAGAACTATCTTGTCACCAAGGCATTAGTGTATGGTGCCAAGGGGTCTGCCTCCCTATCTGCCCCTTGCCAGCTGCTAAAATGTCTTCTTTCTTATCACTCCATTCTGGCCAATTTAGCAACCTCCCTCAGGAGGCCTGAGTCTGGGTGAGTCTGGGTGTTCACTGGGTACACCACGTTACGTGTGTGTAGCTGGGCACAGCTGCCTTGGCTCATTCACATCATCTTGAAGTGGGATTTGGAAAATCACCGAACCTGCCATTCCGTGGTACCTCTGTGTACAGGGGGTGGCATGGTGGCGTCTCTGAGAGTTTTCATCTCTCCTTGTTTTGACACTGTTCTAGATAAGAGTACTTAAAAGGAACATCATCAGGGGAACACCATGAGCTCTCTCATGCATGCTGCCACAGATAGGTTCACTTCTGAGATAATGCTCTGTCCTGTGAGAAGAGGCTGGTGCCCCGACCCCACACATGAAACATTGTCCCAGTGTGGCATTGTCTGTGCGATGTTTATATTTTCTGCGATTCATCATCTCAACCTGGAGTTTTCTGTCAGTTGAGGAGAGGGTGAAGAGGAAAGAGATCAAGGGATAGGTGAAGATTATCTGACTACCCTCTTCTCTTCCTTATTGTCTGTCCTGTGGACTGAAGTTCCATGTAAATCCCTTTTTTCTGAACCCAACCCAGAAACTGGGGTGCAACTTGCCACAGCCTACGGGTCTAGTTGTTCTACCCTGGTACAGCTCTTGAGACACAACTGGAAGGAGCACCAAGAAATAACAATATGCTGTGACGGGAAACGGTAGTCCCAGCATGCTGGCTGGAGTGGTCCCATCCTCTTCTACTCCCTGACCCAAAATGGCAGTTCAGACGGTGATAAATGTCACACACACAGACACATAGAGCTGTGTTCAGTAACGCTGCTGACTTCTGCTGAGGCAAAGCTGGAGGAAATGGTGGCAGCTAAAAGGAAGCAGTGCTTTCAGATCAGGCAATTGAGATGCTGTCGTGGTGCCCACTCACAGAGGCTTTACTTTCTGTTAATAGAAGATGTTCTGAAGAGGCTAAATCCCTCTCTTAATCTACTCCCACACCCTCATAAATTCACAAAGGCTGATGAGCGTCTTTTGTTCTAATGACTTTGGTCCTCGGATGACTTCTTTTTTACCCATATGCCCTTTGGATTTAAACCACATTACCCAGCAGTGTTACTTGCCTGCATATTAGTCAGCTGTTATGTGTTTTAACTAAGGAATAGCACAGTTGAGTTCACACATTTGTTAAGTGATTTATGAAATTACAGAAAGATTTGTTCGAATAACCTTAATGGATTTTATTAACACGGCACTAATAATTTAGCCCTCTGACAGAAAGAAAAGAGCGAGCTCCTTCAGGCATCCTCAGCCTAATCTCTCTTGGGTCATAGGACAGAGTGCAGCAACCCATATACTCTGCTCAGGCCTCACCTTGAAGAGGGAAATGAAAGCATGGTTGAGCAGGTGTGGAACTCTTGCAAACCCATGTCCAGATTTTAGTGTGGCTGTGCTGGCAATGGCTTTCTCATCAGCCTAGATCAGGGTAATGGGTCAGTCAAGGACTGACTCCCAGCTCTCTGTTTTCCTTAAATGTCTGCAACATTTTAATTGAAAACTTGGCAGACAGTTATAACTTTGAAAGTTTTTTTAATGAAGAGTTGCCATTTGCTGGTCAACAACCATTCACGAGCAAGAAGGTCATGTCCATCTGATATTACAACCTTCCATCAGAACAGCCCCATTTCTCATTAAGATCAGCACAAGGGTGAATGCTTTGACGTCAGGAGTCCTGGATTGGGTTCTCTTCCCTGTTTCCTTTCTCCTCTTTCATTGGGACATGAGCATAGTCATAACATCTGGACTTCCCACAAAAATGTTTCAAAATGAGCTGGTATGAAGACATCTACCTCTGCTATCCAGGTGAACATCATTTTTCCTGCCTGGGTTACAAATAAAAGCTTTGCAACACTGTAGTTTTAACAAACTGTTTGTGTTTAAAGCACAAATGTTCCGGGGCAACCAGATACAGAGTCAGATTTGGGTCCTGACCAGACGTGGCACGAGCACCACAGGAAGGCTCCGTGTTAAAAGCAAAACCTCTTAGCTGAATGATCAGAGAGTACTCACCTTTTGTAGTCTATAAAAGTAGGTTTATATACAGGGAAAACCTCTACAAAGTATAAACAAGATCAAAACGCAACCTCATTACTGGTTACCTTGGTAAGTGCTGTGCAGCACAGAGCTCTTCAGGAGAGAGATTCTGAGGAGAAGAAATGATGCAGCTAAAATATTATCTTCTGGGCTCATAGCCCACTGCTGCCTGTCAGTCACTAGATAAATTCTTCCTCAGGATGGTTTCCTTTGCCAAAGGGAACACGGTGCTGCTGTCTGCGATATGCTGTTTCAAAAATGCAGGTTTCTGTTTGTCAGCTCAAGCTGTAGTTGGGCTTTTGTCCCTTCACTTGAGTTACCGTGTCTAGTTGCTGGCTGATCGGTGTAAATCAGGTGCCAGAGAAGAGTCAAGTTCAATTTGATGCTGTAATTAATTCTGTAGGAATAAAAATGCTTGCAGGAATACGATAGCACCTTCCGTCTGCAAGCAGAGATCTTACATTCCAGCAAAGCTAAAAATACATCATATTTACTCAAATGTAAAGCAATGGATTATTTTTCAAGCATATTTGTGAATAGTCAGAAGTCTTTGCCTATCACAGAGAAAAGACGCAGCCTGTATCTGAATGTCTGTGTCCTGCTGAATTCCTTCAAGTGGAACAGCGTCAAAGGAGGAAATTGGCACCAATTATTTGGTTGGTTTTTTGTGTCATGCCTCCAAATAATGCAGTGTTTCTTTCACCAGTGCGTCTACGGGAACCTAGTAGGAACTGCGTTCTCTTGATATGGTAAAGGACCAAGGCACTAGGTTGGGGTGCAGTAGGCTTGAAAAATGGGAAGTATTAGATGGGCATGTCATGGCAAGAGTTGTGGTTTGAAGAGACCGGCCAGTGAGGAAAGAGAAGAAAGAGGGTCTAGAGGTGGCATATAAGCAAATTCTAGCTTTTTACTCTTATCTATGTTGGACATGCAAAAAGGGGATGGTCTGTCAACCTCGCTCAAACTTTAGGCAAGCTGTCTTTGTAAGAATAATGTAAGGTTGAGAAGGGGAAATTTATGCTGTGTCCTGCTCATGGGCAGGTTGTGGGATGCAGTTTCTTCCATTGCTCTTTCAATCATAAGCCAAGAACTAAGGACTGTATGCCCTTTACACATATTACCACCATTGGGTCTGCTCTGCTGTCAACTAGGCTTCCTCCTGTCCATTTGAGTTAAGTTATGGAGCAAGGCTCAGAGAGTTTCTCCGTGGACCTGCTTTGAACCCTGAGTTTCCATCCCCAATGAAATATGGCTCATTCATGGGCTTGAAACAAGGACAACACCAAGGAAGGTCCTTTTTCTGCCTTAGCCCTCAGAGCCCCAGACTCTGCAGGCCACACCGCTAGGTCTGAAAGCAGAGGACATCCTACCACCAGACTGATATGGCTGTGATAAGTGCTGTCCACTGAGGACAGTTATCATGGTACTGCCACTTACTCTCCTCATGAAGTTCTTTAAAGGTGAAATGTTCGGTGTAGATAAATAAAATAAATAGTAGCAATGGTTATTTCAGTCACCCACTGTGCAGAGAATTGCTTGTGATGGTGTACCATCACTTCGTGCCTCAGCTTCACCATGCTTCTTAAGGCAACTTTGTTTTTTAAAAGCTAAAAATAGTTTTTCTTTAATCTAGTTTTTTTTGGTCAACATTGTAATGTAACTATATTGGGTAGCTATATTAACTTCAACATGAAAAATTCATGGCAACAATGCCTTCCTCAAGAAAGAGGATAATGCAGACTTTTATCACTGTAAAGGTACTAATATACTAATAGTTTTTATTTAAAACTGTGATATTTCAAGTACCTCACTTGAAAGCAAAAGAGAACCAGTGGAGGAAAAAAGCTGCTCAGCATCGAGAATGGGATATGTTACTGGAATAACTCCTTTGACTTCAGTGATGTCAGTGCTAACAACAGCTAAAATTTAGGCATGTGCAACCTAATTATCTTTCCTGAGGGCTAGGACTTATTGGCATTCTTATGATTTGGGGAAAGACAGGAGAGGAAAAAAAAGGGCTTTGTTGAGCCATTCTGTTGTAAAGATGTGCTAATAATTCAGGTTTGTTTATTTACCGGCTACACATAGACTATTTCCTTTTTAACTCAAAAGGTGGAGTCATTAAACAACACTTTGCAACATTTTTTCATTTCCACTTCTTTGTTTTAATTTGTCTCTCCTATAACTACTATGCACGTCCCTTCTCTTCTGTAGCTTTTGTCTCTACTCCGGATGGGGTTCCCATAAAACTGGAAGTCCAGCATGGACTGATACGGATTGCCAACTCAACTTGATTTCCCCTATAACTCCTTGCTCGTTTTCCCCCACCATCTCATGGTAAGGACAATGGCTGCAAGATAGGCACATGGCAGTGTATTTCCTCATGCCCCAACCCTGTCCCCATACCCCTGACCCCATCTGTGAACCAGTCCTGCTCCCCCCACCACTATTTTGATAGCAGCTGCTCTCTTTCAGGCTGTTTCTTGCTCCCTGTGGGGAGCCAGCAGTTGGCCTTGTTCTTCTCTGCTGTAATACAACATTGCACAGTCTAACACCCAGTGGCACAATCCTCCTCTGACTGTAGCCCATAGAGCTTCATTTGCTTTTGAGGAGCACAGTTCCCCACCTCCCCTCCCTAGCTGATCTTTGCCTTTCTGGAAGGATATTAGTGTTGTGTCCCTTCCCACTGTGGTTGTTGCAGCACATGATGCCTTCCCTTTTTGGAAGAGAGTTTTTGAGCTCAGAGCCACTGTGTTTTCTGTGCCTCTGTGGCTTGCTGGTGCCAAAGCCCAGCCAACCTTCCATTGCCGGTGATCTGTGGCAGAGAGCACCTGGTAAGGGCTGGAGCGGGGGTCCCCTTTTCTTGTAATCTCACCTCTGCTAGGAATTGTCTTTGGTTAAGACAAAACTTTGCCTTAGTGAGGTAAGGCACACATTTGTGATTTTCTTTGAGGTGACCTTGTGCATGGGCCACCTAGAAGACCAGGGTAGATGCACAATGACTGGGGCTGTTAGTGCCTGGCAGGGATGCTCAGATTTCTCAAAGGCATTGCTCCTGTCATATGTTAACAGAGTTGTGTTTGGCACTCAGGCAGTACAGGTTTTTTTCAGGAAAGTGTAAAGAACCCACATTGGTGTACTTTCCTGTGAAGTGCTTCTGCTCTGCACAGAGCTGAATGTTTTCCTTTCACTAGGACGAAGCTGGTAACCCATCCTAGTCAGAGGGTTGTAACGTCACTGTGGAATGAGAACAAAGTAGGGGTGGTGTTTTATTTTAGTCAGAAGACTCTGCAAGCTGCTGCCAGTGCATGGACCTACCTCCAGCCTGCCAACTACGCCTTTGCTCTTGGGGTCACAGTCCCAGAGTTTGTACCCTGCCCTGTGTCTTTCCACTCCCTGCACCCTTCTTCTTGTTGAACAGGAGAAATACATTCTGTCCAGGTACCTCATCTTTGTGTCCTGTCTTACCTCTCTTTTCCTACAATAACTTCAGATCTTCCCACGCTCTCCTCCTCCTCTGTGCTATTTATCCACATCTGTTGATACTTGTGTGTCTCCTGCTCCATTGTTCTTCTATATGTTTTGATTAGGATGTCCAGCACAGCTTTAGTTCCTCTAATTTAATCATCTTTTATCTTGCTCTTCATTCCTCTTTCTCAGAAGCTCATTTCTTGCCATATTAAGTTCATTCCTCTTGTTGGTTCTTCATCTGTTAACAAAATGAGGTATAATGAGCATCTATCAAGATCCATTTTCCATTTACCCATGAAACCATTATGATCACTTTTGATTAAAATACAGATGGGCCTGAATGGAGCTGAGGAATAATTAAAATGAAACAAAACTCACCTGAAGGCTTGTTTAAAATTTCATCTAAATCCAAATCGGTATTTCACTAACTTTACTCCATGTCTACTTCTGTGCTCTTTTATAACCCACAAATCTCTTTGGTATTAGGAATTCACAGATCATTTGTCTTACATTACCTGTAGTGCCAGGATAAAGTTGAAATATATAAGTCTCAATTTACCTCCCTGGAACTGGAAGATTAGTCATCTGTAAGCAGTCAATTGTGCTGATTACAGTGATCACTAAACCAGCCACATCCTCATCTTACTTGTTCTGTTTTAGAACTGGAAATGATTGTATCAGCTTCATTTCTGCTGCGTGTACTTGCTCTCTCTCTTTTTTTCCTCCTAATTCACATTTATTTTGAACTGAAATGAAGCATCATAGATTATCTATAAAATACAGCTACTAAACAAGGTACAGACAACCCTTACAGAAACAACAACCTGGCTGAACACAGAATGTTTCTCCTCTACATTAGTGTACCCAAACCAAAGAGATTCATTATAACTTCTTGATTGATAGGCTTGTATCATCCTCCTTGCACTCATTTTTATTCTGATTATTTTCTCCACCACAGATGCAACACAATCCATCCAGTGTGTCCCAGGCAGATCATCATCTTTTAAGGATGACTTCCCTACCTCACTTAGTGACAGGTAAAGCCATTTCCTTGCAGCTATGCATCTGAGAGGCGGAGGGACAGGAGAGATTGGACCAAACGCTCCAAACCGCAGAGATTTCTCTTTATGTCAGACATTGTAAATGTGTGGTACATTTGCTGACTGCCAACGTTAGTGCCAGCATTGATCCTTTTTGGAAATTCCGTATTAAATTGCCTTTCAAAGACATAATGGGGATCTGTTTCTGAAAGGACAAGGTTTCTTTTTCTGCATGGTCTGCCTTGTAGCGTTCACATAATGCCATTGCAAATTCCCCTACTCTAAACTCTGACCGAGAAGGAGCTAGACATGCATTTAACTCATCCTTCCTTCTTTTGCTCTTCTTTTGTTTTTCAGACCTTATCTTCCCCTTATTTAAACTACAGCTGCAAGTACGTATCAGATCACTGGAACTGAGGAATCCATGATTCTAGTATTCCCATTTCCCTGCATGCTTCCGGCTGTCAAAGCTGCTGAGCATGAACGATGTTGAGCCATCCAGGTTCACAGGTAGACTTTGCCCCTGGCTTTCTTCACTGAGACTCTGCAAACTCTCTTTGCTTGAAGACCTGTGCTATAAGGAGTCAGCTCTCTCTTATCTGCTCAGTGAAACATTTCTCTTTCTCTCCTACTTAGCTTTATGTAGAATAGTTCCTCAAAAAACACATTCCTCCCTAAGTATTTTTCCCCACATTATACTTAACTATTAATTGATTGTTCCCTAAAAATTAGCTAACTGTGACGACAAGAGCACTACGCAATAGAGACCGTGCTGCTGAATGCTGGTAATTGCTTTGTCTGTGTCTATGGGTTCATGGAGGGTATCTCTGTCCTTCTGGTGGAGGGAGGTTCATCTGGCTGACCACACTTGGGACATGGCTTGTGGGTGCACTTGTCAGGTAATACCTGAGCTGCTATATTTGGATGCTGCAAATTGTTCCCAAAGAATCTGACAGTGGTAGGCCATGGATAAATCTTTGTTAGGGGATGCTGCAGCCTGGGGGAGAGGAGCAAGACTCTGAAGCTCTTAAAGTTGAAGGACTGGAGGTCTGAGCTCTGCTCCGACACTGGTGGCACAAATCCATCCAGTCCCAGACGTGAAGTGTGGGTCTCTCTCACTCAACTCCCACAGTACGTGAAGCACAAGACAGGTTGTCTGCGCAGACTGAGGACAGAAGGTCACCCAAAAACTTGCTGCAAGAGCCATGCTGCCCTTTGCCTGCTCCAGCGTGCGGGCAGGATGCGTGCAGGCAGCCTCGGTACACCTGCATCGGGTGCTGCTGCACGGTATTGGCAACATGTGGCACTGCCTGCCATGCGGCAGGCAGCCCTGGCCTCTGCTCTTCAGGAGAAGGAGAGGTTTCCAACAGCTGGCTGATGGAGCTGATGTCTGTCCCGGCATCCCTCTGTAGCTGTCCTCCCCACAGGGCAGGAGAGGGAAGAGTGAAGGGGAGTTAGGGACGCTGCTGCTGGGGAATGCCATTTCTCTGTTGCTGCTGCTGGGGAATGCCATTTCTCTGTTGCTGGGGAATGCAATTTCTTGGTTCCTTCTGTATTCATCAGGCACAGATTATTTCTGCCTTCAGCTTTCATGAAGAAATGATGTCAAGAGACTGCGGTGGCAAACCCAACCTTGCATCATCACCTTGCAGGTACAGGCAAAAGCAGCTGTATCGCCACGCTACTATTTAACTAGGCAGGGTCCTTTCAGAATGAATGCAGTGTGATTGAGCAGCAAGTTCACCACTTAAAGTGAAAATCAACACTTCTCAGCAGTGAGGTAGATCATTAAACATTTTGTTGCATGAGCCAGCATCGCTTTTCTAAAAAAAGGTGTTGGGATGTTCAGCCAAATGAGCAATTCAGTTGGCTTAACTTTCCTGACCGCTTTCTAATTTGGTTTTAATGAAGATATAATTAAGAGGTAATGTCAGTAGAGCAGAACATTGTCACAAGATAATGGTCTCCTGCTGCTGCATAAATGGTAAATGCAGTAAATACAGAAGGAAAGCCGGAATGTTTATTTTCAAAGCAGGAGGCATTGATCCTGGGACACTCTTCTGTTTTGATACCTTTATTTCCATTTTGTCAGAAGAATGAGGGGCAGCAGATTGAATCCATTTTGGCCTACCCCTGCTTCACAGGAGTGGGAGGCGAACTCTCAGGGTGGCTCTGCTGCAGTGGGAACGCGCTGCCACTAACGGCAGCTCATGGGTTAGACTTGCAATTGCTCACTTTAATCTGATTGTCCGATGGCATTCGTGCTGCCACAGGGAATGCAGCAATTGAGCGCCTCAGTCAATCGGTGCTACAGAATAACTTAGCCGTGATAGTACTGTTTATGAAAGCGAACCTCCTTTTAGAAACCGGCCTTTTTATTTTTTGACTAGCTGGAGCTTATGATGTTCGTCTTTTCTGGTGAATAACATCTGTCTTCGGGCATTGCAATAGCAGAAATAAGGATTTTATGTTCCAGCACATATCGTTCACCTCCATTGCAGTTCAGGCTGCAAAATTATTTCCATTCTGAACTTCAGTTCCCATTTTTCTTTTAAGTTTTGCAAAACTTCTTTGGGGAGAAATTGTCTTCCCAGGCATTTAAGCCAAGTAATAGCTTTAACCGTTTTTTGCATTATGAAGTCTGACAAGATATACTATCTTCTAAAGCTAAGACTGTTTTTTCAAGCAGAAAACTGCATGAAATAACTGCAAATGAGACTTATGTTAAAATATATATAAATCTTGGAAGTTAAAACTTCCTGTGAAATTAGTACTTGTTGAAGAGAACTGCCTTTGTTCTGTCTGAAATACTTGGCATTTTGAATTTGCAAACTAATGACAATTTAGAGCACACGGAGTAAATCTTAAATCTTCCAGGATGCCCTAGGAATAATACCTCTTATATAGTGTTCTTCATCAATAGCTCACAAAGCATTTTATGCTGACCAGAATGAGGGTTAGCCAGAGACGGGTTCATTAAAAAAATCCAGGGCTCTTACATTTCCATTCTGAAGCAGAAGCAAATGCAGTCTTTCAAAAATGCTAATAAAAAATGAGCAACTGTTACAATGCCGTATGTTAAGCACATGCAAGCTGAGGGGGATTTGCCTTCAAGCCCAGAGCAGGCCTTGTATTTAAACGTTCCCTAACTACTGCATTGCTTGCAGTCCTTTTGCTCTTGCCTAGGGGGATGTTCACACTGATGGGGACAAGACGGGCCCCATAGGTTTGTTGGATGGAAGATGGAAGCTGCACTTCCGAACCCCTCTTTTGGCTCGTGCAGGTTTGGGCGGGGTCTGTCATCTTCTGCAAGAGGATGTACTGCCCCTTCATCCACCTCAGTGAGTTGTGGAGGGCAGATGCTCTTCAACTGCTTCTCCTTTGTGAATTACAACACTTACCGACTCCCTATTGTTTTGCGTGAAGCACCAAGCAGTTGTTTTCCATTTACTCCTCCACATCTGAGGTAGAGCACTCTCTCTGATGAAATGGGACATGTCCCTCTGGACCAGCGAAACTTGCCTGCCACACAGAAATTGTTATGACAGCTACATTCCTAGGGAATGCTTGTTTTGTCATATCGCCATTTTACAGCCAGAAGAAATTATTTTACCAACTAGTCAACCCTCAAGTCAGCATCTTAGCGTCATCTTCTCAGACAGGAAAGACAAGACATCATAAGCTAATGTGAAACCAATGGCAGAGCTGGGCATAAGACATGCGTGCTCAGTCTCTTGAGCTCTCTGTGCATTGCCTTGTCCTCAACTGTAAAGAGAAATTGCAATATTAAAAGCAGTGAGTGTTTTCAGAGATAATGCTGCAAATCTGGAAGACTGCATGAATGCAAGTGTCATGGAACTGCATTTACATTGGGGTCACCCATCAGAATTTGGCTTGTGGTATGTGGTACAGTTTTGTATCTCCGCAGGCTGTGCCCCTTGCAGTCCCTGTCATTTAGCTGTTGATATGGTTACAGGAAGCTGGAAAATCTCATGCAGGAGTAGTGGTCGTCTAAAGTTATACTCACACAAAGCAGATGTTAGAAATAGAAACTACCCAGAGCAACAGGGTCACTTCATCCTGAGCTGGCTCCTGTTGAGACATGCAAGAGGCCCAGCTCCCCCAAACCCAGCCACTCCTCCACCAGCTCCTGGGGACAGCAGGAAGGTAAAATTTAGCTGGAAGCTGCTGAGAGGCCACCTATGTCCTTTCAAGAAAATGTCTTATGCAGCTTACCTACAGTGTCAGGAGCTGAAGGAAATACTGCAGGACTTTCCTATGTTTCCTGGGGTGAGACCTTCATGCTTTGGATGCTCTTTATGCTCCTGGGAGAGGAAGTCATCCTCTTGTCCAAAACATGGTCTCTGACAGAGCCCTGGAGGGCACGAGGGGCCAACACTCCTCCCTTTGAGGAGGACATAGGCATCTTTGCCCAGCTGAGTGCTCCTTGCCCAGCTAAGGAGCAGGAGGAGGATGGTGGACCCTGAGAGAGTAATCTCTGCTGCAGGGACAGTGTGAGTAGCAGGAGGGAGTTAGTGTCTGTAATGTAAAGGACACCTGAGGCTCCTCTTGCACTTTCCTCAGGCCCCTGCAGAGGAGGTGGCCACAGAGTACTGGGGGCAAGCAGGGGGGCAGCCGCGGTGCCCCTGGTGCTGTGGGCACCTCGAGAGGTCCAACAGCTCATAGAGGTGAGGAAATGGCCAGAGAGGCTGCCTGGGCTGTCCTCAGCCACCCGGACAAACCCTGAGGCTGCGGCAGGGACAGGAGCAGCCCTGCAACGTTGGTCTTAGCATGAGCAGCAAGGGGCGAGCTCCCCTGCCTGGTCCCTAAACCACTGTGCCTTCGGGATGCGCTCTCTGCTTTGCCACACCACCAAAGGGCTGTCACCGCAACAGATTTACGGGGCTGTCTGCTGGAAAGTAAAGCTGAGGAGGCAAGAGCAAGGAGCAACATATTTCCCTTTAAATGAATAGGAATCTCTCAAGATTTCCCCTCACCCTGTGGTAACATCTCACTTTCCAGTGAACAGCACTATAAATTTTACCTATTGGTAGAAGTAAAGATGTTATAAGGTTGTCCAGGCTGAGCTATGATTGACTTAAAGTCTAACAAATCATTCCCTTGCTCTCCTCCCACTGGCCTTTTAACCACGCTACACACAGCACACGCTTTTCCTTTAAAGATAACCAGAGTGGGTGGGAACAGCTGTCACCACCACCTAATGAATGATTTTTGAGCCATCCTATAATTTCCCTCTGCTTGACTATAAGGACACAAGGAAAACAAGCAGAGCAGAAATTGTCTGGGGAGAAGCAGGCTGAACTGTGCTCCAGAGCATCACGCCCATGCCGTCAGGAGATGGACCGCTCCGTGGGAAGCTGAAGTGGCTGCTTCCTCAGTGAGGTGTGGGGTGCTGGAGGAAGGGATGAGGAGTCAACGGGAGCCTCACCATGAAGGGCTTTTTGACACAACGCTACATGTTGTGGTAGAGGGGACACAGTGGAGTATTTCCAGCGAGAGATGGTGCATTTGTACTAAATCAGTATGCATGCTGTTTTCTCTGTTGGAATATTGTCGTTGTCCTTTATTACATTAAAGGGGAACATCTTTATCTCATGGTGATTTGGGTGGGATGTGACATTGCCTAATGTAAAAGGGGCCTGTAATATCAAGGAGACAACCGTGAAATAACGCATTACACACTAAATTGAACAGCAGACTCATTTACATTCCTTTAATTTGGAAATATGAACATTCAGAAACTCTCTTCTCCACTTGCATTCCCTTATTTGGGAAACATGTAAATTACATTTATGATAATTTAGTATTTAACTGGTACAAGCATTGCAAATTCCAGAAGCAAACGTTTCAAAATAGACAGGAGCTATGCCAACTTCCTTTGCAAATGCGTGTGGTAAAAGCCACCTCTGCGGATGCATCCGAATGCAACGTCTCCAGCTTCTGGACCTGCTCTTGCAAATGCTTGTAAAGCAGATGGGATGGCTGGGGTGAGGCTTGAAGGGCTGGACCTTTTGTCCCAATCATGGTGTAAGCTTATCGCCTGTGGCAGATGGATTTAATTAATAAACTGGGTGTAATGCCTCTTCTGCTGCGTGCGGAGTAATTTTTTTTTCAGCCTATGAGATCCCAGAACCACAGACGAAAATAACGGCAAAGGACCTTTTGGATCAACCATGCTCAAACGATGCTGAGAGGCCTTTTCTGTGGTGATCCTGCTGCTACATTTTCCAGTCTCGCCTTGAAAATCTACCGATTGTGTCTCGTGTTTAGTTGTTCACCAGACAGCTTGTTCGATCGCCTGTGTAATAGCCCTTATTATTAAGTAATTTCTCTTGTATCTAAATGGGATTGTTCCACCTTTAATTCAAGACCCTTTTACAGTCTCTGCTGCAGGGAAAGTCCATCCTAATGGCTCACAAATATTAGTGCTCCTCGCAGTGCCAGCTAGGGCTCCCTCCTGCCCTGTGAATTGCTTTCCATCACGCCCCTCGCAACCAGTTCCCTCCACCATTCCCGCTGCCCTGTCCTTAAGATCTCTGCCACTTTCCAGCGTCCTTTCTAGAAAGTGAGGCTTAAAAATGCGTGTTGTGCTCCAGCTCCGGCCTTGCCTGGGCTGCGCAATGCTGCACTTATCACTCCCTTTCTGTCACACGACAGATCCCTTTTCCCGCCGCACACCCTGGGATAGCGATCACCCTCCTCGCAATGTGAGCTCTTAAGCTTTTCATTACCCGCTACAACCCCAAGGTCTTTTTCTGTATTAATCTTTTCTAAGTATCTGTGGTGATTGTTGTTATTTCTCTCCAGGTGCATTACTGTCACATTCATCAATATTAAATAAATTTTACTTTGTTGACATCTTCCCGTGACTTAAAGCCTGCCAGATAATTCTACAATGGGGATTTACTGTCCCTTCTCACCTATTCATTTTATATTTTATTGCTTTCAGCGCTGGCAAGGTTAAACACAGCGTCGCCTCATATAGATCAAATGTCCAGAGTACAGAGGGGAAACAAAATATTTAGATAAATATTTGAAAGTAGGATTTTTTTAGAAAAGCAAGGAAAATGCAATCTTTTCTTGTGAAATATAAAACTTGCCCAAATTGAATTTTCCCCCTTGTCCAAACTTGAATAAAAAGAGAGAAGATAAAGAAGCAAAACCTAACGTCTTTAAAAAAGAGTTGGAAACCTTTGTCAAACTTAAACTTTTATGTGAGTATTTTCATCTGAGCTATACGGCCTTTCCTACAGAAACTTGCGCAGATCAAAGAGAAAGGGCAAACTGGGTGGAATCCCATCTATAACAAGGAAGGCACAATTGAATAGAGATCTAGTGAAATGAAGAAAGACCTAATTGCTCAGAGACTCAAGTCACTGGGCTGAGGTCAGAGGAGCAGACGAGGATCTCATGCCTATTCCTCAGCCATGCGCACTTTACAAGTCATCTGTCCTGCTCTCTGCGCTGATGCCCTGCTGAAACAAGTACCTGCTAGTGCATGAAGGCGCAGGAAGCCCTGGGTATATGTTGTCCATTGGGGGCTGCTGATGCTTCTGAAATGGCATCAGGCTGTGTCTGCTGTTTGGCACTAAAATAACCCTGATTGTTTTTTATGGACATCCCAAGATAACACCATTTGACATTCCCTGTGGATGGATGGTTCCCAGACACCATTACCAGCTCCTGGGAAACAGTTTGAAGTTTCGTTAACCTTCTTAGTGTGTCTGCCTCGTACCTGTGTTGCTCACTCCCAATGGGTTTGAGGAACATTGGTTTAGGTTAGCCCTGAGGCAAAGATGGGTTCGGGAGGGGAGCCCAAACAGAACTACTTGGTTACGTGAGATTTGCTCTGACAGATTCATTTTCAGTAATTGCATCAGCACACCTGATTTAGGGCTCCTCGGCAGACAGCAGTGGAAGCTGATTTCTTTGAAAGTAAATACCCAGCAGCCAGGACTGTAACAGATGTTATGGATGGGACCAGTAATTCACTTAACTGTGCCTCAAAAACCCTCTTTTCTATACATTTCTCCTCAATATTCTCCTGGGCAATCACTAGCCCTGCTAAATTTGTGGTTCTCATTTAATTCCCTGACATGTTCTTATTTTTTAAAGCTTTATTTTCAGCTATTGAAGTACAAGAAATTGCTTTTGGCCTCAAGCCTTGCTTTCCAGAGTGGCAACAAGAGACTCCACTCCCAGTAACTTAAAGGGAATGCTTTCTGCTTTGGCTTGAACAGCTCTGAGGGTATTTCTCAGCCCACCTGTACTTTTCCCAGTGTTCCCAGTGGATGCAACCCTTTTTCCTGCTCTGCCAGTGGAGGGCACAGCGTTCAGACCAAGCCCCCTCGATGAAGCAGTAACTTTCTCTGAGATGAAAGTCTCAGTTTCAGGCACAGTCAACACAGCCCTCCACCCTAGGGCTTCTTAATTTCTCTCTCTCTCTCTGCAAAACCACTACTCAGCAAGGAGTTAGTTACAGAATGGATAGATGCCTGCAAGACAGGAGTGGAGCCCAGCTCTCCTGGACCAGAGACAAGGAGGGCAAGCAGGACCTGTGCCAAGAGTGAGTCCTCTGGGACAGCCCGTGGTGGCACGAGAGGTATCTCTTAGATGCGGTAGGTCAGGCTGAGGCGGGGGCGCACGGGCAGCAGGTGGGAATCCACCGAGGGGTGGCCCCATGCCGCAGCCCCCTGTCATGGAATCATCACATCATTTAGGCAGGAAAAGACCTTTAAGATCATTGAGTCCAGCCATGAAGAGGGGTTAAGTGGTGAGTACCATTCTGGAAGCGGTGTGGTACAAAGTCTTTAGCTGCGCACACACTCAGATGGCACAGCTGTGGCTTCTGATCATTTCCCATCTCAAAATGTTACATCTGTTCCAAGCTTAGCTGAAGCCTTGAGGTCACACCTGAAATACTCTTTCCTTTCACAGCCTTTGAAACATCCTTATCACTCAAATCAAAGGACAACTTGAACAAAACTAAGATTTCAGAGCAATTTCAACAGGATTGTATCCCAGAAGGTCTTTATAAACACAAAGTTATGTCTAGGTACTGTGCTGAATTGGTGTTCCACAAATATCAAGGACTACAAGCTGTCACCTAGCTGTTGGTTGCATGGGGCTTCTCCCCACGTTTGAAACTTCTTCCCAACTTGTCTTTGAGTCTCACATCAGGGGCTCCCCTGGGCAGGGGGACCAGGCTGCAGGGGGTCCGGCTGGGGGACAGCCCTGGCGGGAGAAACCCAGCAGGTGCCATTGCATCTTCTTTGGCCACAGGTCTGTGGTCATCCATTCTGTGGTCATACAGCCCGTGGCATTGCTCGGGTTAAAAGGGAAGTGCTGAGGATGGCACCTCTAGGAGGACAGGGATATAGATGCACATGCAGATGCCATGCACACAGTCATTCTTTTCATGGCATTACATCAGAAATGTTACTGAAATCATTACAAATTATGTTTGCTGTATAATCTTTTTTTCCTTTACCTAGTCTATAATTACAGCACCTCCAAAAAAAAAAGGTGTATTGGATTTTTCTGTCATGATCTATGTTTAGGGCTTGGCAGGATTCAATTTTAATTTCAACTTCAATGATAACATTTTATTACATGTGTTCTTTATTTATAGTTACACATTGCTTATTTATACTGATGTAGATATTTTTCGACCTGCATCCAGAAAAGTGCTATTATCACTGGCTGAAAGAAAAGCAGCCTCCCTCTTTTGAATAGCTGGTGTGATTTCAGAGAGACGGGGTCTACGAATTCATCTACATCACAAAATTTAGCCCTTAATCTAGACAGAAGAGAAATGAAATGACAAATACATTAAAAAACCCTTCCTGACAGAGGCTGTCCATGCTTTGTTTTCTTGGAATACTGCACAAGGTGACAACGTAATTCACAACTAGCATTCAATGTGAGTTTGGACAAGCTAGAAAAGACTCTTTTCTCTTTGGGGGTGGGGCAGGGAGAAATAAATTTTACTATTAAAAACAGAGCTGAGCTGAGAAAAAACATTATTTTAAGTATTTTGTGCACTTAGATAACCCAAGAAGATCCCACATGGAATATGAGCAAGTGTTAACAGAAAGATCATTAATCAAGTAATACGCCTACTGGAAACAAAACCCACAACAGCTTAGAGAAAACAGACAAAAAGTTTTCCCATGGTTAAATAAGTACATGGATGGCAGTGCTGGAGCACTCTGTTTCAGAGACGAAGCAGCATGTGACTGTAGACAGCCATGGATCAGGCATTTCATCATCCAGCTCCTCAGGACACCAGGACCAATTGGTTGATACCCAACCAGTGGAAGAAGTTTCCTGAACTGGGGCTGCTTGCTGGAGAAAGAGAACACAGGAGTGCCCACCAGGAGAAAAACCTCTGGTTTATCCAGGAGAATTAGACCTCAAGTGTGCAGTGTGATCTATGTGGGCACGGAGATCAGGTTTCCACTGACTCCAGTCAAGCTGGAGGATTTACCTGCACAGGAAAGCAGTGGGACAGGTGGACACGTCTTCTTCATTGCCCCACCTAAATGACCACCTCCCTCCCGAGGTACTGAGCAGAGAGTTCCTTCCTGACCTTCTGCCCACGAACAGGGCTGTCCAAAGTGGTGTTGCTGGGAACTCTAGTTGTTGCTCAGTAACACTGAAAGCTGAGAAATATGATTTCAAAATTTTCATGCACAAAGGCAAAGGCTTAATTTTAAAAGAATTTGTAACAACACAAAATAACTGGTCCCTACATGCAGGAAACATGAGTGTTATTGGTTCAGAGCTGCAAAGAGGGGGAATGGGAGATGACTGCTCCCATCTTGATGCTGATATTTCTTGTTAAATGATTTGGCAGAGCAAATCAAAAAAGCCAAGGATATAAGTGTTTTCTGTTGCCACTCTAATGATCTTAAGTGCTCTGAGGAAATCATCGCTAAGCATTTTACACAAAGTATATGTGGAACAAGCCTTAAGTATTATTGATAGTAAGAAAATAACAGATATTAATGAGCATTTTCCCCAAGCTAGTATATCGCCGGAGAATTTATAAGTCCTAATGTGCACAAAATTTGAAAAGTACAATTTTAATTCCATCCCAGAGAGTAATTAAATCTTAAAGAATATTACTAAGTAGGGGATGTAAAAGTAGAACTGTCAGAGCTGAAATGTCCTCTACCTCCCCACACAAAAACAACCAAATTCATCAGTCTCAAAGTTTTTGTTCAATCCTCCATTGCCAGGAACCCTTTTCAAATTCAGATGAAGGGTAAAACCAACAATGATGCTAAAAAAGTCATTACAAATTCTCTGTAGTAAATAAGAAAGACATTAGATCAGTTTAGGATTCTTGACTCATGTCAGAGACGCAGCCATGCAGCAGTATGAGAGAGTAGAGTGCTCCAGGACTGGTCTAACAAGGCGTGTTTTTCCACAGGCAATGAACAGCTGTATATCAGATCAGACACGAAAGCAAGCCTCCAAACACTCCTCGTTTTACAGGTTCAGCAGGGATGCTTTGATGATGAAGTTCATTTATTGGATAGGTCCAGATGAGTAGGATTTTTGGTCTGCCCTGAAATTTGGTGCATCTCACAGGGGGAGGGAGGCAGAAGGTGTGGGCTGGGGGAAGCAGACGGGATGCATCAATTTGAGGAGATGGTTCTCCCTGTAAGAGCTGCTCTCTTGGCATTATGTGCATGGATGAATAAGTACAGATGTTTGTGAAGATGTGGGAAGCAAAACAGGGTTCCTGAATAAGCTCATACTCTGCAGTGTCTTGACATCAGTTCACCTTCGATGATGCAACATTGGCAGCGATCCTCAGGAAAGCATCTGGCTGCCTTGGTAGGTAAATGAGTAGCAGCTGGGAAAAAAAATTGGAGTTCACGTAGGGACAGAGGCATTGAAGGGCTTTCTGAGCTATTGATTTTTGCATGTGCTCAAGGGAGCACAATGGGGAAACAGATTTTGTGTCAGCTCAGGTTACCCAGAAATTTCTATAATTTGCCATCCAGCCCAGTTGCTAGATTGATTGAACCTGGTTAACACCGTTTAGTAACTAGCAAAAACGATCTTCGAAGCAAATTATTAAATGTTTGAGACAAATCTGATCCAAATCCTTGCTAAAGGGATTTGTGTCTTCAGTGGCTACACAGAACATTTTGTGTGAATATTGAGAGGTATAACAGGGGAAAACCAGCACTGACTGTCAGCTGGGATGGCAATTGCCTGGCTACGTGACCCAGCTACGTGGTCCTTTCTCCAGGTGAGTGTCATGTGTCAGCAGGGTGCTGGGGTTGCTCTTGTCCAGTTTTCCTTCTCTGCCCTCTGCACAGCTGGACCTCAGGTGCCCTGAGCCGTTCAGCCATTGGGTGGGCAGAGGACACAGCTCTCAGCTCCTCTTCCCCTATATCCCACAGGGTTTTTCACTCCTGTCCAACCCCCTCCTGTTTATACAGGCATTTTTGTCATTTTATTTTTGCAAGGGCACCCATATTAACATTTCCTTGACATTTCCAAGCCCCTGTATTCCTCAGCTTCTTTACATCTTTCCTCGCAAGCATGTATGGCTAATGCACAGGTTGCACTTGCTGCGGGACCGTACCTGCTTCTGCATGTGGTGCTCTGCTCGCTCTCTTGCTGACACCTCTGAATCAAAGTCATCTTAAAATACTCCAAATGGAGGCAGGAGCACAAGCTGGCAGTTAATAGGCCCTTTCACACCAGTCTTCAAGACACATCTGCACCCAAGGCCAATTCCAAACACAGCTCTGCCTCCCCGCGTGTCAGTCTCCAGGTGCTCACTCAGCTTTAATCATTAGGACCTGATTGGTTCAGAAAAGATAAATGCATTGCCGGGATTTTTTGTGTCCTGTTGTTCATAAATCATTGTTCCTGTCACACAGTAACTGTAATTATTACTTTTCTGGACCTTTGGCTGATTGTCTTAGCAGAAGAGAAAAAAAAGCAGCAGAAAAGGAGGCGGGGGGTGCAAAATCAGAAATCTTGGAAATAAGACTAACCTCTTGCTTCTTGCTATTAGAATTGTTCCCTTTAGGTCAGAGCCCATATGCACACACACGTGCACGTGTTGCTTCCTCTACTCTGCAGTGCCTAGGCTAGTTTGTCTAGTTTCAAATTGGCCAAAGTAGATGAAGGGTGGCAGAAGGTTATTTTCAATCTGCTAATGTGTTATGGGAGACTGTTGCGGCAATGAAGCATAGAAAGTGGGGGAGGGAAAATGTAAAATAAGTCTGTTTGAACTAAAGGAGCACATGATGTGAGAATTTCAAAGCTCCTGGTACCAGATTGTTATAGTAGCAAAAAAAGAACCTTTTTTTTCCCCCCATTTCTTATTCCCTGAGAGGACATGTCCTTCTCTACACAGAACACAGGTGTCTTGTCTTGACTGAGTCTGTGGTAAAGGGATAAGGGAGAGCCTCATTACTGGACTATTCCAGAAAACTCCTGGCTGGTTACATAGCTCAGCATAACAAAGAGTGTCACCACTAATACACCCAGGAGCTATGGATTTTGCACCACACTCTTAGCCTGCTTGACCCTGGGAGATGGTGTGACCTGACCAGACAGGTAACCAGAACACATCCTCTTCTCTGGACAGCTGTCAGGTCCCTGTTATTTCCACTCCTTGCCCTTCAAAATATCAATTTATTCCTGCTTCTCATGCTTACTATGTCTTTTTTTCCTTTTTTTCTTCACTTTATGTAAGACCATCCTTAGCAATTCAAGACAGGTCCAGCTGTGGTTAATTTGTCATGGAGAAAATAATATAAAATGGAGCAGTGCTGGGGAAACAAACAACCCAGTGCAAAGCCTGACCCTAATTGATTGATGAAAGGAAAATTAGGGCTGCCTCAAGAAACAATTTCCATAGCAATGGGAATAGAAAGGAAGCTGTGCCGTGAATTGCGGGCGACCTGAAGAAGCTCTTTGGCCTCGGAGGTGCCGGCCAGTGTGCCCGAGGCTCCTCTCAGCAGCTGGTGGTGGATGCGCCAGGTTAGTGTGGGACCACTCTCCCACCGACCAGACCCCCAGGGCAGCACATTGCACCGGCTGTGTCTGTGGTCGAGCCCAGTTAGGGGTCACGGTGCTGTACTGCGGGACGGAGATAAGCTTCCAGCCCCCTCTTTGCCACCCCCTCCCCCCCAAAAGAAACAGATGCCATGTTTTGTCATCTTTTCCCTTCCCTTTGCATTTCTTTTAGGTAGGAAATGCTTCAGCCTAAGTACTGATTGCTATCACTTCAAACGGACTGACTTTCTTTCATTTCCTGTATAACAAAATCATCCAGGAGACTTCCAAGCAAGAGTTTTTTCCCCTTCGGAAAAAGCTCTGCAGGTGCCGTGGGTAATAGGGGCACACTGGCAATTATTAAGACCACGTTCTTCATTTCTGATGGTTAAGGCTGCCTGCTTCAAAAGTGTCTAATGATACAGGGTATATCTAAAATTTTATTTGCTTGCTTGGAGATGTCTTAAGGAAGGCTTGCTCTCAGGGAAGGAAACCCACTGCAGGAGCCTCGGGGTGGGAAACTGCAGTCTCCTACGTTGCCAGCTGCTTTTGAAAACCTTGGTCGTGCGTGTGTGTGTTTAGCAAATTTGTGTGCACCTTCTTCTTAGCCAGGCAGGCCAGAAAAAGCAAACTCAATTTCCTGGCAGCTAAATCGTGAACAAATGTTACTCTTAATTTGGTGTAGTACAAAATTAACAGTTTACAGATTATTATAGGCCTTAGGAAAAAAAAAAAAACCAGCTAAAGAGAAAAAAAATCCTTAATTTTGGACTTGAACCTTGAAAAAACAAACTGATCCATTTTCATAGCTGTCAATTGGTCACGCCTTCCTCAAGCTGTACATTTACCAAGGCTTAATTCCCACTGCGTTACAGCTGGGTGTGGATATGAATTCGGCACCTAGTTAGGAGGAACCGTCTCTCACAGCACACGGCGCTGTAGCTGGCTTCACTTCTGTGCTTTATACCCATACCCTTTTCAAAGGCAGAACATACCTCGCTGCTTTTGCTGATGTTTTAGTTGGCGGCTACGACCACTACGGCGTCAGAAGAAAAGAAAGGCAAGGCTGATGTGACTTCATCCGCACTGCCTTTGCCTGGCTCACCTTTTTCAGCAGTCCTTCCTGAAATAAGTGGAAAGACTGGTCACTAAACAGCCTCTCTCATAATGAGTGGCCTCTTCTTTATTTTCATTTGGGACTAGCAGTCTGGCGAACATATAGAGGAAACTGCCTGAAGGGCAACAGTTTGAAGACAGAGAGAGAGAGAGAAAAATAGTCATGACATGTAACGCACCAATTGACCTAAAGATGGATTTGTCTCAAAGCAACATGACATATTTTTATTTGCTTGAATTTATGGAAATAAGTTTTAAAGCACTGCTTTTCGGGGAAGAAAGAAGTTAGCAGGCTCCAAGGAGCATACACATTTCAGGAATTTGGAAGAAGTTAAAGAGCCAGTGTATCAGAGATGTGACTTAAGGAACAAAAACAAACTGCAGGGAAAGAGAATAAGTGGAAACAGAGCAGTGCTGAGGATGAAGTTGGTCATTCTACTGCTTGGCAAAAGTTTCTGCTTTTTTGCTAAATACCCTTTAAAAAGCATTTGCTTTCTGGGGAAAACTGGAGATTTCTATTGAAAAGCTCTTGAAGAATTGCTATATCTGACACATTTTCTGAAATTCATCTTTCTAGTGGAAGGAAGGAAAACGTCCTCTGTTGTTGTTGTTGCTGTTGACAAGTTTTAGTAAGAAATCTCTCCTTACCTACCCTTACTGGGGAATGAGAAGCTTGCAGCTGATGCAGAGCTAGAGCAAAAGACGAGCAAGCAGAATGACAAAATTAGACAAGTCAAAGCATCCTGATTTGTTTTTTATCTACTCTTTGGTACCTTCTCTTCTTAGCGTCTTGTCTATTTTTTTCTGCTTGTCAGGGCTCTTCTTTTAGGCCATCAGCTTTTTGCACAGGGATTGCTATTGAGTTTTCACACAGGTTAGCATCTTGTGGATTTGACTGGCAGAGGGCTAGGGGTTACAGCATATGCCAGTCACTGCAGACAGCCAGCTAGAAGGAAAGGTCATCTGGGCAACCCTTTGCTATCGCGAACAGCAGGGGAGCCCAAACAAAAAGGCTGGAACATTCAATGTAAAAAAGCGAGCAGAGCCCCCATTTGGGAATAGACTTGGGCAAACAACCCACTGAAAACCGTCACAACCAGCACTCCCGCTGCCTGACGGCAGTCCGAGCAGTCTCAGTCAGGCCCTGGAAAGTGTTGTTGCCGAAGGCGGATACTTTTGCTGTGTGCTGTTCCTAGTGCCAGCTTACAGTCTTCCGTGCCATCAACCCCGAGGCAAGACTACATACCTGCGCCATAAATTTGAGCAGTCCTTCTCAGCTTAAACTCAAGCACTTGCTTTATGACCTTACTAGGTCTGGATCGACAAGGCCCTGGTGCCTGTTCACATGTATTTATGGGGAAGGCGGGATGCGCAGATGGAAGTGGCATTGTTTCTGGAGAAAACAACCAGGGCTGATAGGATAAGGACAGATCTGATGTGAGAGTGTCAGCTAGAGATAATATCGGCCCCTAGCTAGGGGCTGATGCCGCTAGGGTGACATTTTAAATATACTGTTACATGGTTTATTTGCAAAGAATGAACATAATAGTGCTCCAAGAGACGAAGAACTCCACCTGCTCTAGAGATGTAGCTATAGCAACCTCCACATGATTACATTGCTAATCCGCAGGTGTTGAAGAGGAATAGATAGATGCTGTTGAGTAATTCAGCTCCAAATAGATACTTTGATCTGAATAACAGCTTGCATTTATGTCCCAAATATGGATCATTTCCAGTTCTGCAATTCTTCCTTATAAAAGCAAAATTTCCACTCTTTATTTTATAACAGGAGTCTTAAAACTTGCCCGTGCTATCCAACAAACTAGACAGCTCCGTGACTTTTGGGTGAGGCAGAAGTCAGGGAAAAGGAAACGTTTTCATTGCCAAGTATGTCCAAAATATTCCTTGCATGTTTTATCTGAGTGACTTCTCAATGGGAACAAAACCAAACAGAAGAGAATACCTGTTCTACTTTCCTGTATACATGACATACTGACGAACCTACTGCATCTTCACATTAAAGACGGTCTATTCTGCTGCAGACAGTAGCGACAGTCTCTGAATATGTACCGGATCAGATCATGCTTCATTAGCAGACACAACACTGTTGAAATCATCAAGCTAATGTCTGTCCTGCTTTACTCCCCATGAGATGTCATTGAACTTGGTGGGGATGCCTGGGATGGAAGTCAAGGCAGAATATGACTCATCATCAAGCAGCTCCAAAGGAACCTGGACCTTTGATACGCAAAATATGCAATTCACTCTTTCAATAAATGGAAGGAATTCAACAGCTGCAAGAGAAAAATGACCCTTCATTGTATTCTCCTCTAATCTGCTGGAGCACTCCTTTAGGAAGGTAGTTCAGTCGCACACTCATCATTTCATAAAAGCTAGTTAAGGGCATTTGATGAAGCCTCTAGTCTGTATCGCATGTCCCTTCTCCCTTTTTATCCTTTATTTCTTTGCCAACTGAACATCCCACAGCTCAGTTGCTCCCCTCACTTCCTGAAACAGCCTACGCCACCCTGTTTCCCACCCCCGCTTCATTTATTTCTTTGCAGGGTGCTGCATTTATCTGAATGACTTTGCTGTATTAAAGGACCACAAATCAGACCACAAATCAAAACAGAAAAGCCATTTGAAGTACCTCTATGCTTGCAAAAATCTGTGGTCAAAGTCAGATGCTTGCCTTTTGCATGAACTGCATGCGACAGTGCAGTGGGCCATGGTGCAAACACCCACTGTTTCTGCCACAGGACCCTGCCTTGTTCCTTTTTCAGGGACAGCAATGTTACCTTATTGCCGAAATCAGGCATTCCTCCTCTACCTCTAAGTCCCCTGTCCCGCTGCCTGTCTGCTGGTCTTGCTTTCACCCCTGCACCCTGCCCCACTGACCCCCTGTCCCTATCTCAGTGTCCTGTCCTGGTTTGAGGTAAAACAGGACCAATTTTCTTTTCAGTAGTTTTACTTTTCAGCTAAGCCTCTTCTAACTCTCTGAAATTAATGGCATATTCTTCAGACAGAGTCTGATTCTAGCAGATAAGGTCTGATGTTCATAGTGAATACCAAGGCACGGTGTGCAGAGAGGTTCCTGCTTATACTTATTGCTATAACAGCCAAGGGCAGCCAACTTTGTTATCTGCCCCGCTGGAGGGTCGTAAGCGGAAAAGCGTAGAGGGGTCGCACCTGTGGGGAGGAGCGGACAGGACAGGTGACCCCAAACTGACCAACAGGGTATTCCATCCCACCTGCCTCATGCTCAGTATAAAAGCTGAGGGATCAAAGGGGTCAGCCCCTTCAATGGCCGGCATCCGCGGAGGACTCTACCTGTTCATCTGCCTTTGATCCTGATCCGTGCATTCCTGAATCCTGATCTGGAACCCAGTTCCCATCCGTCGCTGAGTCCAGTCTGCGACTTTCCCAGCACCTACTGGTGATACAGTTTTGTGTATATTGCATATATTTCATTATTTTCTTAATAATATTTTCTTTTCTTTTGATTATTTTATTATTAATATTTCATTAAAGTAGTTTAGTTCCTTTCTCAACCCATACATTCTCCCTCTCATTCTCTCTCCTCTCCTCTGAAGGATGAGAGGATAATGCTCATTTGATTTGATGCTCTTCTTTCTCTAAGGGAGAGAGGTCAAAGAGAGTATCTGTCATTCATTCAGTGGCCAGTCCAGCCCAAACCACAACACCTTTTTTACACAACAGCCCCAATCCCCTTGCACCTGCTGCCCCAGCCAGCAAGGCCACCCTGGCCACTAGGAGCCACCAGAATCCTCCATCTCCTGCCCCCATGGGACATTTCAGACTCCTTGTCCCTGGCTCTTGTGGCTTTTTCTTTCTACCTCCAGTCACCGTGTGGCCCCAGCCGTGGGGGCTACCATCCCCTCGCAGGGTTAGCGGACAGCTGGAAAGGGGAATTACAGCATCGCTCTGGGACACAGACAGGAAGTGGCGCTTTGGTCTTTGGTGCCTTGGTCCTGGGTGACCAGCACGCTCAAGCCGTGCGCATCAAACAGATTGGTCCTGCCTGGTTGCCTGCTATCAACTGCGCTTCCTGCCTCAGGTGATCAATCTGAAATCACAACCCCCTTTTCATTAGGGCCATAATAATTATAATCCTATCTTCTAGTTCTTTATTAATTAAATCTTTCCTCAATTTCTCCATTACTTTGCCTGGGATTGTTATCAATTGGGATTGGACTATATTTACTTGCGTGGTTTCATTTGTCTTGAAATGTTTACACAATATTGACATTGACCTTTGAGAATTTCTCCATTATTTCATGACTTATTAAAAATTTACATACATAAGCTAAAAATACTCTGCATTGATTCTTGGGAACCACTTTTGCGGACCTTCAGATTTCAAAAATGGTTAACCCTAGCATGAGTTGTTCAAGATCTTTCTTAATTAGTAATATGTCAGAAAATACATTATTCCAAATAGAGAGCATAAATAATTGTTGAACAGTTTCAGGGTTTTCTTCATTGTTATTAATAATTTTTCTGTCTCCAACTGGTAACAAAACTATGGCACCGATGTTTTTTCTGCTATTATCTTTAAGTTTTCAAGAAACTCTTCTTCTTAAACAAAGCCTGACCAGTCATGGACATTTTTCTGATGTCTTTAGTATCCTTTATCAATTTTCTACACTTCATAAACTCTTATTTATATGGATTTTTATTAGCTCTCCCTTTTTCCCATATGTTGCATATTGCTTTTTAATTCGTTATTCCTTCCTTCATTCTTCCCCTGAAAGAGAATGGGCTTTTCGCTAATATTATTCTGCTCCTTTACTGTGAAGTAATGGCTTTTTGGCCATTTAATATGTGCTTCTTGCTAATAATTTTTTTACACTCAGTTTCACTTGTAACTTCTCTCAGTTTGGGAAACTAGTTCCTTTAAGCACCAAGCATATGCGCTACTTGGAGTTACACTGCTTGCCAGGACAGTAACGGCAGCTGTCCCAGGGCAGCCTGTGCTTTCTGCTTCCGCATGGTTTTCCTTGACGCACAACCCAGTGCCAAAGGAGAACTCCAGTCTGTACCAGACTGGGGCTGCGGAGGGTCTTGCCTCTCTGGAGGACACTGCTTCGGCTTCATAGGTGGCTGTAGTTAACGAAGCGGATCCCTGACACAGAGGCAGTGGAGATTTGCTGCCTCCGAGATGCCTGCCATCCCCAAACCAGTAATGGTGGAGCACGTGCCACCTCCCCTCTCACAGGCAGGTTTTATCCAGTGCTTGTAACCCTGCCACCGTACAAAGCCTTCCAGGCGGTTCCAGTAGGCCAGTTATACTAGATTTCTTCCCATCAGTGGCTACTTTCGGTTCCTCCTGCTTGCTACTCAAACGCCTCATCTCAGTCTGCAAATCCATGGAAGACAAAGGCTCTGGTGACGCGGGAGGTGGAAGAGGGTCTCCGGCCAAGGGGGAGCCCCTGATCCACATAACCCCGTGGGAACCAGAGGTAGAGGCTGGCTCAGAGGTCAGGCAGGGCAGAGACGAGCTGGACTCTCCTTCTTAATCCTCTGCCTCCACTGCAAGACTTATCCTTCCTCCCGAATTGCTTTTGAGCTGTATTGCTCCCAGATGTGCAGAAGTGTTTTTAGCGAGCCCAAATAGCCTCTCAGTTATCTAGTTGAGAGGGAAATATCATATATTGCTGAAGGAAAATCTTAACTTTCTCTCTGTATGTGTATGCTAGCCTGTAGCAGAAATAGTTCCAGCTAGAAAAATATTATTTTGGGAATCAAAATCAGCACTTTTTCTTGTTTGAGTGTGTTATTTTTCACTTTGCTTGGCACTTCAAGTGCAAGGTCATGTGGCAAATCATTACACCAGCAATGTTTATCTCCGTTTGAAGAACCCTGTCAAGAATTGATTTGAAAAAGGTTTAGGTGGTGCCTATTCTTTTTTCTTGACAACAGCTCCATTATTCAAAGCCTATTTATGCAAAATCATTTGCTGCAGAAATATCTTCATTTTAATTGCAGAAAGGAGACCTTTTCCTTAAAAAAAAAAAAAAAAAGAAAAAAAGAAGTAAAAAAGCCAATATTCTTAAAGCAGGAATAATTTTTTTAAAAAATGATAATGTTAAATTGTAGCACCCCCACTCCCCTGGATTCTATGAGAAAATCAGGGAAATATTGTTTAGAGAGATCTCTGGAGATCGCCTGGGCAAATTGCCCTCTTGAAGTTGAAGCAGCATCAACCTAGCTCAGGCCAGCCCGTGCACGCGCACACACACCACACACAAACAGGCACACATTTCTGTCTATCTCTGTATGTACGCACATACACACCAAATTACAAATTTTATTGGCCTTTACTATTTTTAGTAGCTTTTAAAACCTGACACAGGTGCCATATCTTACAACTACAGCTTTTAACACCAGCTGGTTTCACTCCGCTAAGTGTTTTATCTAGAAGATTAGATTACGTACTCTAGGGAAGAAAGCGACTTAACCACATTTGTACGGCAGGTAAAGTGCTTTGGGCTCTGCATTGTGCCATTAAGACCAATATGAGGAAGAAGCAAGACTTATCTTAATCTTGCCGATCGCCTCAATTAACATGGTCCCTATAGTGTCCTCCTTGATATCTAATCCCCACGGTTTCTTGTTCTATGTATTATGCTCTGATAATGTTATCAGATCATTGCTAAGGGTACAAAAGTACACATTAAGTAAGCAAGGATGTGGCAGTTATTGAGAGAAGCCACGTGTTTAATTAATATGGAAATCAAGCAATGGACTATTAAGTCTTTCACATAAGAGAAAGAAATGTACTAGATACAGGGCCTAAAAATAAAAAGTAAAAAAAAAAACAAAAACAAACAACCAAACACGAAAAAGTGCGCAGGGAAGGAGACTAATTATAAACAGAATTCAAAAGCGATGCCATTCATAACAACCTGTCTACTCCTGGCAAACACTTTCATCATTCGGAAATAACTTTTCATACACAGTAACATAAGCAAGCGGCAAAAAAGAGGGGGCCTGTCCTCCCACATCTCACACATCCAAGATGTAGTGAAATTATCTCTATACTCCTGGGACTTTTCCTTATTCACGAGGGTAGCCTCTAGTCTCAGAGCAGCCCTGGGTGCATTCCTTAGTCATGCAAGGACCATCAAAGACGAAGATTCAGACCAAGGGAACTGGATGAAATGATGATCTATATCATTCCAGCTGGTTCTGCAAATGATGCCTAGCATAAAGATTACTGTGGTTAAAAATAAAAAACAAAAAAAATAACCCAGGAGAGAGTAAAAGTCAGTTTGGGAGGCTGATAAGCTTGGCCTGGCAACACGCACTTCTACCAGAAGCAACCCCATGGCTGAAATTGCTTTCTGCTTTCTGATGTGCCGTCTGATGCTCTGGATGGCTTTCAACAAGTGTCCCTGGGCCAGGCTGCCGTGGAGCGTGAGGACAACTGTTACGGCGAGAGTGCCCACGGGTCCTTCTCCGGGGCGGCAGGGAGGCAGGCCACGCTCTTCCTCCCCAGCTTGCACCCTGCAATGAAACCTTATCTCGGGGACCACGTCCCCGTCAGCACGAGCTTTCTTTCCCCTGAAGTCTCATGATGAGAGCCTCTGGGGACTGCTTCGGTTTAGGGGTTTTCCTTCTGGTTCTACCCTCCATCCCACCCCATCCCCAGTGTGCAACACATGGGGTCACGTTTTGGAGAAGGGCGGAGGGCCAAATGTTCATTTCAAAACCTGCCTATTTAATCATGTGAAACCTTTTCACCCATTTTATCTGGAGCAATCTTTTAAATCACTTCAGCACTTACACCTCGCTGGGTCACTGCCACGAAAGAGAGCAGCAGAGGCTCTGGCGGTGAATGACTGCTGCAGAGAGTTTTTCCTCTCCTCTTTCCTCTGACAAAATTTTAAGCAAGATACACCCGTTTCCAAGCTAGGAAACCCACTCTGTCTTTTGTATTGCCTTTCCTGACTGACTTCCTGACTTGTGTTACAGTGCCAGGACAGCACTGAAAGGAAGTGCTTCTGGAGGAGGAACAGCTTTCTCCTAGTGGAGCCTCAAAGGTAAGAACATCCCATCCTCCCGGCTTGCAATGCAAACAGCACCTCATTTGCATTGCTGTGCTTTATACGTAGATGGTCTAAGATAAGTCATTGTCAGATGCCTGTAAATATTGATGAGTGCTCCAGGACCTGGTTTGTAACCACTGCTTTCTCTTCTGTCACAACCCGAGAGCTGCATATTAGCAGAGATGTCGATGGAGCTTCTGGGAGGGAAGTGCATACCTTTGCTTAGCGGGTGACAGCAAAAGAAAATAAGAAAGTTAGGGAAGAAAATTTCCAGATGAATAATGAATGGAGGCAGGTTGGAGGCTGGTGAGCCTTAATTAGAAACCTGACATATCAGCAGCCTTACATCCTCGCGCTCCCAGCACTCAAAGAGATGCTTTGTAGCAGCTGCACATCTGTGCGGTCCCCTGTGGGCCTGTCGGTGCCCATAAAGCCATCGATGGAGCCTCTGGTTGGACCAGGGTGAGCAGCAGCCACCCAGGTTGGGGACGACACTGCTGCTTCTCTCACGCAGATGAAGGGACAGAGAATGTTCCAGCAAAAATTATGGGGAGAAGCAACTCTGTAGCTACCCCACCTCCCTCCAGAGGTTATCAGGTGCTCTAGTGAATTGTATTCATCTTACCTATTATGAATAGATCTTGTCACTTCTTTCTGCTTTTATTTTTTCCTAATGGGAGTTTCAGCACTCCTGTTTGAGATGCCTTAGTGAAGTGCCTGAAGTTACAAGAAAGGGGAGCGAGAACATCAACCTGCATCTGCTCTCTCCTGCAGAGAGTTGTCATCAGTTATCTTGTCTGGACTAGCAAGTGAGAGACAGCACGACCCAAAGGGCAGCCCCAGAACTAGGAGGCAGGTGAGGTTCTCCCAGACTGAGCTCTGAGAAGGTCATGTCCTTGAGCCTCAGTTTCTCCAACTCTAAAATGAGAAAAACGCTTATTGCTCCAATTTATTTCATGTTTCAGAGGAAAAGTACTCTGTAAGTGCTACGGTTTATTATTCTAATGTGACTGTAAAATCATGATGTCTTTATTGCAAAATGATCTTTAAAACATGAAGCATTAGGATGGTGACTGAAATCATTAGTATCAAATTGTTCTGCTTTTGCCCTGTCACATTGATACTTCAAAGCAAAATTGTCTCGTGGGCGTTTATAAGATTTTATGAGGATAACTTGTCTTTTCAAACCTTGTTCAGGAAAGAGGGCAAAAAAGCCCCCAGATGTTTTCTTAATGAAAAAGGACTAGGGTTTCTGCCTGTTTAATTCTGAGGCTGTCCTTTAATATTTAAATTCCAAACCTGCTAACAATCAACGTGATGAAGGATCAACGTGATGAAAATGAGCCTCCAATTGTTCGGAAGCGGTGCAGGCAGACCTCCCTGTACCTCGGTCCCATCCAAGGCCGTTGAGCTCACCAAGACATTGCGTGAGGGACAGCCACATGGTGCCTCATCCCTCCCTTTGCCCACAGAAGGGGAGCAGAGGTGTTTCTGCTCCCTGGCGCGAGTTCCCTCTGGCAGGGACTACATTTCCCTGCTGTGTTTGGGCACTTGGCACTTAGCACAGGGAAGCCACATCCATAATGCAGCTCTGTCGGGCACGACCTCAGCAGGAATACACAGTATAAACAAGGTGGAATTGTGCACTGTGCAGTTGCTGGGCTTGTAAATTGTCTGATTCTTCAGAACTGTCTTATCTTCTCTGTCTTACAGGTTGTCTTCCTATCAGGTTAACAAGTGTTTGAGTCTTTATCTTCCCCCTCCATCTTCTTTCAGGCTGGACTCCACCTCAAAATCCGATTTCTTCTGGCAGAAAGTCCAGGTGGCATTTCAGCAGACTAGGTGTCTGCGCTCTGCTGTGTAGGAACACACTGTGAACAGCTATCCTCCATCAACAGCTCCACTGGGGCAACTTCCTCACTCTCCTTCAACTTCTCACTCCTAGATCTTCCCTTCCTTCATGTACATGTTTTGCAGATCATGACCATGCTTGTGGTTGTCCGTAGTTGCCATGTTTTGACCCAATGTACACATGCAAGGAGGGAAGCTTTCTTCTCCTGCTCACGGCACTTGGCATGGTACCACCATGTTCTTTTTTTTTTTTTTAGCTTAGTTGTTAGCAAAAAATGCTACTGGCAAATGTGTTTATTTGTTCCTTCACTTCTTTTCTTCCCTGCCAGTTCCCCTGAATGACTTTGGGATTTGCTAGGTAGTTTCTAAACAAGTTTGATCAAATGGAAGTGTCTTCAAATGCTACAAATATAGCAATAATTTAATTGTCTCTGGAGCTGTTCCCTGGCACAGAACAGTTCTTGCCCATGTTATCCAAACCATTCTCCCCTACACTGTGTATTGGGAATGGCCCTGGGCCTGACTCCCACATCATGTCCAGGAACTGCTGGGAGAGTGCTGGTCAGCACAGACCAAAATGGGACAAGGGATCAACATCACTATTTGGCCATGTAGATGACAGTGTGACCATGGCCATGGCTTAGTTTTCCAGGTTGGATGTAACCAAGTGGAAATTCCTGCAAATCAGACAGAGATGAACAGCCAGATAGAAGACAGCCAGGAATCTACACCAAGCCTTCTTCTGACACCAGAGACACCCACGCAACCTGACAAGCAGCCATATTTCATCAGCTCAGGAATGAGGTGGTAGTGACTGGCTGAATGGAGCAGGTACTCCAGGTTTGTGTGCATGGCCTGACCCAGGATAGTTTGCTGGTGCAGCACTGCTCACGGCTGCTTCAGAAAATGTGTGGGGAAAGTGTTACTCACTGTCCCTTATGACAAATTTATAATGATGTCACTGGCTGCATGCTGGGTGAAGGACCCACCTTGTCATCACCTCTATCACGTGGTCTAGGCCCAGCCATGGTGCCTTTCAGAGGCAACAATGCAGCTGGTCCCAATTTAAAGGTAAATAGGTTCCAATGGACTCTACCCTACCACCGTTCACAGCAGGAAGTGTCTGTGGTCCCCAAAGAGTTGTAACCCAAAGGGACTGCACAAAGCTGGCAGAGGGATCCAAGTAGGACTGTTTTGGGGTCTCCAAACTATAGGGGACATCCCGTAGGCAAAGCTGGGGAACACAGCGAGCCACCAGATACAAGGTGGGAAGAGACAAGTACTCCTGTCTTTACCTCTTCCTCAGGTTTACAAGAGTTCATCTCTGGCTCTACAATCAGATTTCCAAAGTCCACATGGATGGTTTCAGTTTTTGAGAACTTGGTTTCTGTAGGGTTTCAAGGAAGTTCATTTTTGCCGTAGTATGGTGCATAGGTCTGTGATACTCAACAACACTTGCGAACTTCTGTACAAAATGTCACAAGTCACGTCAGATGAAGGAAAGACCAATACTATGGCTCTGATGCAGTTATTGAGTATGACTACTACCAACTTTTATGACAAACCAGTTCATTAGCATTTAAATTGATTCTTAAATATTTTCCTAGAAATTCACAGTAATATAAGCCTTAAATCCAGGACTGGTAATGTTCCAATTTTTATGTCTAATTTTAGATTTAATTTTTAGTCCAGTAGATTGCGATTATATGGCCATGCAATTTCAGAGAGCTGCTTTAAAATGCACAGATTTGTGTTTTGCCTTTAATGAGTAAAAGAAAAAAAGAAAAAAGGACGTAGGCATTAACCCATATCTTTATGCAAAACTGATGGCAAATCTTGAAATTCTTGGACGTAAACCCCTCATGCATTCTAGTTACACAGCTTGCAAATTACAAGCCTAGACAGAAGGTATATCTTTTAAGCTATGTATGGGACACAAAATATAAATCAAAAAGACCTGGACAATCCTGTGAGTTGAACAGCAGAGGCATCAGTCAGTGAATACCTATATTGTTCTTCCGCACTTGGTGTAAAATACAAGTGAAAAGGGTTGGATGGTATCCATGCAGCTTCTGTCCACACCTGATGGGATTCAGCCATCACGTGCTCTCTGCCAGCTCTCTGTCAGTTTGATGCTCTTTGCCAGACCCATGCCTCCAGTTGGAGGGGAGTGGTGGTGGTGGTTCGCAGGGGGCAAGTCGTACTCAAAATATGTTGAGGTTTATAGTGTGTGGACATAAGCAATGCCCCTTGCCTGGCTCAGCTGTACACTTCAGGCCATCAGTTTATCTGTTCAATTTCACCACCCACCCCTGAAGCATTAAAAATATTGCTTCATATGGGTACAAAAAGGCAAAACTCACCATAAGGCAAGCTTGTGTGGCTTTTCAGTGACCTTTGTGACTAGGCGCACATTTTTTCTCCATTTATTTGATCCTGTTAGTTAATGTCACTCCATGTCAGTCCTTGTGAGTTTTGTGGTTTCGAAAGCTGGTTTTTTTGCAGCTGCAGTTTCCATGGCTGAGTAGTCTGGTGCCACTTACCTCAGTCATGACTGAAAGAGGAAAGTCTTCAGAGACTGACAAGTTAACAAACGGACACTTGAGCGATATTGCATTGCTCATCTGCTTGAATCTGTATTTTAATTAGTTTGAGGGAGATATAAAGGCTGCTTTTTCAGGTGTGCTACTACAAGGCCCTGGGGGAAAAGAAAGAAACGGTGTAAGGGAAGGAAGTGCTTGTGCTGTTACAGCCACAGAAGGCTGACTTCACTCAGTCCTGCTCGGCTGACAAGTGCCACTAATGTTGTATATGAAACAGCCCTTAGCAGGCTTCTTTGGGAGATCTGACGTAGGAACCATTTTAGATGATGAAGTACCACAACACTGACAGTCGCACACCTTCTATTGCATTAAAAATGAAAAAAAGTTGCTTGAAAACATCCTTGCTGAGTGTTAGTCAGTGAAGACATCTGACTTTGGTGTGAGAAAGGCTAGGTCAAGCTCTATGTGTTTCTTATCCATTTCACAAGCATTGCTGTAGGGAATCTAAGGGTAGAGAGAAATTACTGCCACAGAATTTTATTTCATTGAACTAAATCTTCAATACGAAGGGTGTGACCGCAATTTCTCTTTAACAATAAAAGTTTGATTATGAACTGAATGTCACCAGTTCAGCAGAGCGCGTTTCACTAAGTGCTAAATTCACTTCTTTGCCAGGAACATATTTCTGTTCATTAAAACATTAGGTTACTTACACCAGTTTTTGTACTGTATCAAAGGGGACACTGTGCAGCTGAGAGATTCACATTTCCTCTCCCACACTTCTTTTACAAGACTCACTGTACTTGTAAAAATCACAGTTAAAAAACTCAGAAAGTTATGTGAAAAGACAAGGTTAAATCAAAAGCTTATGAACAAATCCTCTTGATGTGATTTGAATTCAAGGTTACATCCAGGTATTCCAGATCGTTCAAATCAATCCATGACTCTGAACCTTTGAAAAAGAGCTGATCCCAATGGGACTGTGAACTTTACATCTTTGACTACCTATACGGTTTATTTTAAAAGATAATGATTTTATTTCCATGGACCTAGCCCAAAACTCAGTACTGACATCAGTGGAATTTGAAATAAAGCCTATCACATTAGCAAAAAACCCACACAAAACAGAACAGAACAAAACAAAACAAAAAATCAAAAGAATGATGGGTTGTTCTTGCTCCAGACAGCACAAAGTGGCTTCAATTTTATGCTCACACTTCCACCTTACCTCCCAAACCCGTCTATTTTGTACATCTTGTGGAATGTCCTATTTCTTAAACGTCTTTCTTATAGGTCTGCCATAGTAATAAAGTCAAAACAAAACCTGCAAATGCAGAGCTGTTCATAACTCTCACACTATAATTCGGGGCTTCATGCAGACTGGTACAAGGGTCCAAGAGGAGAGCTCCCTCCCTGGTTTAAACCAGGGTTGGATTAGGCCCCTCACTTTGAATATACCTTTGTCAAATGGTTCCCAAAATTGGGCAACTGAGCTCTTTCGGTGTTTATGTTTCCCTTGTACAAAGATGTCTGACATTGCCCGAAAGATGTTCACAGCCCTGGGAAAGGACTGGGAAACAACTAAATGTCTCAGAAGGAAAACTTGCGGAGGTGCCTTGTACATCCCAACCTAAGATGAAGCAGATCCGTTGCTGAATATAGCCAGAAGGCTTTGACCATAAAGGACTGTTATTATCTACCGAAATGATCTTGCTACTATCTTTTTCTCTCAGTGACTACATCCTTTTATATCTCATATAGCTGGTGTACCAAATGCACAAACCTTTTCGCCCATTAGGTATGCTTTTGAGGTACAACTTCAGTAATGACTTCCTTCCAATGTAATTGTATTTTAATTACACATTTAAGGTGAAATTCTTTTCTCGTCTATCCCAACTAAAACTCTTTGAAACCTTATTAATTTTAATTAAATGTAAGTTGGTGCAAAATTTCTAGCTGCTGAATTTTGCATTAAAAATTTTAAATTCATTTAAATGTGGATTTAATTTCCATAAGGACTTCAAATAGTAGTGTGCTTCCTCATTTAGTCTTTCAGGGAAATAACATGAAATATACAGAACATAAAGTGCCTTCCAACACATGATATTAGGATATCGCCCACCTTCAAATGCTTCCCATTTACCACAGATACCTGAGGGATGTTTGCTACAGGCCCTAACAGGACTTGTCTCTTATTGACACCAGTAGCAGTGGTACTCCATAAGGCATGGTAGAAATTGCTTTTGAGTTCTTTTACTCAAGTATTTCTGAAGTATTTCTGCATGCTCAGTTCTGGGAGAAGGGAGCGCCAGGCACAGGGTCTATGTGGGAACCTTCGGAGAGGGCATCAGGAAGCATACAGCAAGAGGGTGATCTGCAGCTGGGGCTAAATTGTCCCTTTATAAGAGGTGGGATCATCCACCTCTTCTGTCATCAGCCAGTGTGGTACATGCATCACTGCAGCTGCAGCCTCACTAACAAACTGCCCCATCATCCAGGCAAAGAAAGACAGCCTGGAAACAGAGCAGGCAAGCCACCAGAAGGGATTCGGGTCACTGGGAGCTCAAAAAGCTGATTTGAAGTCTCCATGTGAATGCAGATTCAGTGGAGGGAAGAACTGAATCAATATATGGAGTCGGCTGTGAAAGACAGTGAGAGAACATGGAAGTAGAACATTTTACTGTCTCACTGTGCAAGGAGGACAAGAAACGACCTGAGAGAGACTATTTTCAAAATAATACTTGGAACAATTCAACCATTGAGAAAATGATTTGAAGACTTGACCTGGACAGAATAAGACTGTAGAGGGATGCAATAACTGTGCTCAAAACCGAGAAGAAAAATAAGGGGCAATAGAGCCTTATGTTTCAGATATAAGATCTCTGACACTATGCGTATCTTTGGAGATATTATGGAACCCCTAATTAAAAACAGTGTTGCTTGTGGGATTCCAGCCTGCAAGAGAAATTATTGAGAGAAACGGATCCAACCTTGGAGAAATTAGGCAGCATCACAAAGAAGTCACTGCTGAGTGCTCAGACAACTATAACACATGTCACTGGGACCCCAGAGCTCTTAGGTGAGGAGAGGGTACTGCCCAGCAACATCTCTGGCAATACACCGAGCAGGGCATGCTGTGCAGCTGTCTCTTTGCAAAACCTTTACAGACCAGAAGGGAGATGCTGGCAATTGCTGTAACTTACTACCCATGATGTACACTGCAGGACGTGCTTGTCCTAACTCCCAGTGTTTTTCTCAAGCAGCCACCCAGTAGTCCCAGCAAAGACCTGACATTGTTTTCCCAACATACGCTGGACACGTGGGAGACAGGCTTGCCTGAGCAGAGCCACGGAGCATATCCTCCAGCCAAGCATGAGTGCCCACAGTGAGCTCTGTCAGACAGGAAAAACAGTGAGCTGGCAGGAAGGCAGCACGCCTGACTCCTGGAAAGAAACTGGACAGGTCTTTTTGCTTTTAATAATAGAAACGCATACAGCCACTGCAGCTTGTTACCCCAGCTCCACGGACACCAACTGCCCCAGAGCAGCTTTCCAGCTTTTGGGAGCCATAGGTGTGAAAGGAGTGAGGTTACAGTTTCGATTTGGGACGAAACAGTGGTGAAATGTGATTTGAGACTGAATAATGGAATGAAAAGTCTGTCTAACAGATATTTCTGGGAGTTAAAATAGCGGGAGACAGAGCTGGATCCGAGTAAGCCAGAAGAGAGAGTAGAGTCATGTTGGACATGATACACTGCATAAAATAGTGCACGACAAAAGGTCAGAAGTTTGATGTGAATTTTAGGGGTACATCTATAATTGCTAGTTGTGCACAAAGTCCCGTGGCACAAAGAGGAGAGCCGGATCATGTGCAGGTCTGTCTGACCCTTCTAAAGCCTCTCCAGTTTCAGTCCAAGCACAAAGAGGATTTGATGCTCCTGGCCCAGGAGCAGCCTCTTACCAGCCTCTGCACCAGCCCTACAGGAATCCACAATGCCAAAATCACCAGGATTTTCATTTCTAAGGTGGTATAGACAGATATAGGACATGGGAAGTCTGAAAAGCATTCAGAGATTAAAAAGTCAGAGAAAACCCCAGAGATGTTAGTTATAAGCAGTATTGTTTACTGTTACAACCCATGGTATTGGGCAGATGTTACAAACCTTGTCGTGTCAAAGAGCCTGAGCAGCTGACACCACCCTCAAGCCCAAGAGGAGAAGGATACTAAGAGATTCAGCTGGGAAGTCCTTGGACAGACATGAAACTTTGCTATTCAAGACCTCCTGTCTGAGATTGTACAGCACCTGTAACACCAGGTTACCACATGGGGGATGGCCAGCTGCAGCCCAACCAGGAGATAACAGAATCTACGCTGTGAATGCTACTGGCAGGGCAGAGCCAAAACTGAAAGGTTTACCAACATGAAACAACAGAGCTGCTGATGAGCCAGGGAAGAACTGGAGGTCAAAACAGCACGGGATGTCCCAGGGGCTCACCTGAATTATGGACTGTGAAATAGGTATATTTTATACAATGCTTGTTTCATATTAGTGTTTGTTGCTTGGGTAATGAAGAAGTGAGGAAAGTTAGCCATAGGATGCTGGAGTTGCCTCTTTGGGATTGCAGAGGCCCCTGCTACACACGTATCGACTGACACTGCTTACATCTGGTCTCTGCCGGGCACTTGGGCTCTATGTGATGGTTGAGCTAACTACAGTTATCTGCAGCTGCGGTACCTCTGAAAATAGGTTTTTTCAATAAGGAGCCTGTTTCATTTTTACAAGCAACAAAGTGCTTTTTGGCTGTTGCTCAGCATGTGATACCTGACACGCCAGACATTCCCAGCAGCTGAGAGGAGAGTCAGGCGGTGAGGAACTACTCTGTATACTGAGCTGAACTTACCCTCTTGTTTTGCCAAGTTTTGGCAGGCAGGTAAATTTTTTAAAGGTGATACTTGCCTCCATATGCAACGTGTAACTGGTTTTGCTGCAGTCTATCCATCTAGTGCGCTATGCTTACAGGGACAAAGGTTCACCAGTTAATGTGACTGAAAATTAACAAGGAAATACGTGGTTTTCCATCAGTGACAGAGTGGCTTGAGTTAAAATATTTCAAGGTATTGTGCAGTTATGTAGAAGTTCAAAGCTCTTCATTCCTCACCTGCTTAAATAAAGAGAACTTGAGCTTAGAGGTATATTTCTGCATAATTGAAAATACCCAAACACAGGGAGACAAACAAAAAGAAAGCTAACTGGAAGCAGTTTCCCAATATGTGCACGTCCCTTGAGCTTAGCCAACAGAACCTGCAGTTCCAAGCCATTTAGGCAGTTCGTAAGATTTGTTCTGGTTATGAAGCACACTTATTGGGCAGCTGCAGCACTGGTCAATACTCTATGCTGCTGCCAGCCCTGGGGAAACAGGCGTCTCTCGGCGGGCTGCAGCCAGCGTCCTGGGCGACCTCCAGTCCTCGCCTCCTTCCAACAGTAAATAAAAGCAATATTAAATGAGAAGAGTTAATACCAATGCCCAAAAGCTGGTGCTGAAAGGAGGAGCATGAGACCAGACAAGCGCAAGCAGCACCTTCCCTCTACTCCAAGTACTTTGCAGCCATTTGCGGCCCAGACACATCCTGAGCCAGACTCATTTTCTGTGTATTTAGTAGCTCTCAGTGGGTTTCCTCTTCCACGAATTCATCCAGCCTTCTCTCAAAGCTGCACTAGTGATCAATGTTTTTTAAGCAGCCACTCACACTGAGGAAAAAGGGAATCAATATTCACTTTGGTCTTGGCCTCTCCAGTTCTCGGCTGTTCCCTTATGTGTCTCTGTGTTAACAGCCGCGTGTGAGGGGTAGGGATGAGCTCAGCAGCTGCTGGGAAGGCCCCGTGCCATATAAATTTCATAATAATAGTTGTTCTTTGTCTCTTAAGGACAGAGTGTAGCTGACACTCCTGTCCTATTACGTCTTTTTCTGTGCATACAATGCATCTAACACTAAAGTCAACATAAGGAAAAAACTTTAAATAACAGCTTACAAATGAAACCAAAACCCCAAATCAACATGAGAAGTGCATCGATGTGGTCTTGTTTCATGTACATGCTAGCGTTTAGTAATATGCAGAAATTGCAGACGTGACTTAAGCCTTCTAAGACTTATGCTAGCTTCTCTCTCTGCAAAATAAAATTGTCAGTGGAGGAAAAATGGTATGAAAGTACAAAGAATCATGATGTCAAGGTGGTCAGTACGTCAGTATTATTGACGTTTTTTCTTTCATATTTTAATTTGACCAAATTAGCTAAACACATTTCCTAAAAGAATGAACCCAAATGGGATTCAGTTGAGTTACTGAGTGAAAGAATGAATTATTTTCTTAATTTCCCCCAGGAAAGAAAAGTCTCTGCATTAGTGTTATATGCCATCAAACTCAAACAGTGTGAAGAAGTCTCGAGTTACTCAGCAATGAAATGTTGTGGAGTAAATGGGAGGTGATCATTAAAAACCCTCATCTGAGCAGCGAAGGAGAAAATTCCTTCGTGATACATGTAGGTGACATCACCATGGGAATACCCTTCCCACAGGCATGGGGCTTCTTTGCAGACATTCCCCAGGAGAAGTCTGCACGTCATTTGCCAACATGGCTGTAGATTTATGTCTTTATTTTCACAGAAACATGGAAGTTTGTAGATTCATTATTTTTCAGTTTAGAATTAAACATTATAATAATGTTGTACCTCAGTCCTTATAGGCTTGCCACAGACTTTTAAGTTCTTTCCTCATGCTCATATTTTCTACCTGAATTGAAGCATGTCTTAGAATCGTAGAATCAAAGAATGGTTTAGGTTGGAACCTTACCTAAGGGACCTTAAAGATCATCTAGTACCAACACCCCCTCCCATGGCCAGGGACACCTTCCACTAGACCAGGTTGCTCAAAACCTCATCCAGCCTGGTGTTGAACACTTACAAGGATAGGGCATCCACAACTTCCCTGGGCAACTTGTTCCTGTGCCTCATGACCCTTCTCTTCTGCAAGAAAAAGAAAAAAAAATCCAGTCTTGATTTAAAGACATCAGGTGCTAGAAAACTGTCAGACAGAATCTGATTCCTGGTCTGAGTCGTCTTGTGGTTTTCATCACGTGGTTCATTGATCCCCAGGCATCTGTGGACTACCTCTAATGCGGTCATGAAATGTGATTGAGGAAATGAAGTTCTTGGTCTCTACATAGCAATTGACCTGTGTAAAATGTGCTTGACAGCCTGTGTTTCCACTAAAAGAAGTTGAAGGACCTATAAATTTTAAAAATTACTTACCTCCTATCTAAACTTGCCAGCACTAGACATCTCAGAGAAAGATGCAAGCAGTCCCATATTCTGTAATTATAAAGTAATGTGTCAGGAGGGGATATTATTCCTATCCCAACCTTTTACGAAGCTTGTTTATGCCCTGAAGCACAAGTTTATTTCACTTGTTTTTTTGAGATGACTTTTATTCCATCCTGTAACTCAGAATAGCTTTTTGGATAACGACATTAGATTAGTGGCCAGTTTTCCAAACTGTAGCATAGTATCTGATGTCTCTTTCTTCAGCATTATCCTTCAATAAACTACTCATTCCAGCCCATAGTCCTATATAATCTGAAAATACTGCATAATTAGATTGTATCACAGATATTTGAGTGCAGTAGCTGTCATGACCAAAAAAAAAACCAGAAAAAAAACCCAGAATGGCAAAAATATCATCACTGCTATATGTCAAAAGAAAATAAAAATTGCCCAACTTTTATACTGATATCCCAGTGTTGCCTGGAGAAGCAAGATAGAATGTGTCATGGTGGAAGCTGCATCCTCAGGGATGGGGGAGAAGACCCTGAGTCGTGAGACAGTTTCACATCCTCCTTGGTGGGACCGCTGTCAGACACCTGTGTGGAGACTTCAGCAGCTTCCCTATGGTTCTTTGTCTGAAGTCTGATCACTTTTGGTTTTGAGCCTTCTACCACCACGCTTTCACAGTCAGGCACTAGAGGCCTCATCCTCCTCATGTCCTTAGTTCTGATGACAGTAATGGGCATGCTGATAAGGGAGGCACACAGGCCTGGACCTAACCTTTGCGGGGAAAAAAATTAGAAGTTCTAATTCAAAATTAGATTTTGAAGTAGGAAGCACTTTACCCATGCTGAAGGGTCACAACAGCCCCAAAAGGAGAAGGCATATTTTAGTGATTAGTTGCAGTCAGTCTTAAGAATGCTTTAGGCTTGGTAATAAGTCAAACACAATATCCTCTCCTCCATGGAGGATTGAGATGGGGGGTTTCTGAGTGGAAGAACAAAAGCGTTACAAATGAGATATTTGCAATAATTCCTCCACAGTGGCTATCCATACTGTATAATATTTCCCCCTAAAACAGAAATCCACCTTGAATAAATGGAAGAAAACTACATTAGGAGAAAGAAGTCATATCTACAAACTACATGTAAATCAGAAGTTCATTAGGGGAGCACACAAAGTAGATTTTGGAAGGTAATTTCGCTACAAACTAGTTTTCACAAGAATGAAGTAAAGCTTTCAAAAGCATGATTGCTCTAAGTAATTCAAATTATCTACTCTACCTGATACTAAGTCTTCCCATAGAGATTACAAAGCACTTAAATTTTTACCCACTTTGTTACAGAAATCCCCGAGGAAGGTTTCAATCCATTTACAAGCACTGCTGTGAGACGGAAAGAAAAGATGCCAAAAGTTTTCAAAACTGCCTCCAGCCCAGCTAGAGTTAAATGCTTTTCACAGTGTTACCTCTATACCATAAAGCTCTTTGTTTGGAAATTTACCACTGAGTCACGCAAAAAACCCACTCTGGACCAAAACTTGGTCTACAAGAGTTCAGCCAAGAAACAGTATTTCCTGGTTTGTTCTCCTTCTTTTTTCTAGCACTGGAATCAAAAAAGATGCTAAGTGCTCTACAGTTTCCAAGCACAAATGTGCTTCTCTTACTCAGAAAATGACTTTAATTTTAAAATGAAATGGTGCGGTCTTATAGCCTAGTCTGTTGATTATGTTTTAAGCATCAGGTGAGCTCTGCAGTGCTGGTGGCCACAGGTGGTACTGGCTGCCCAGCCATCACTTGGAGGTGTGCGGTCTCCCCTAGGACATCTCCCGTTTTGTAGCGGTCCAAAGTCTAGCTTTTGTTCAGGCAGAACTCCCACTGGCATCCACGGGGGTATGTTATAGCAAGGCTGATTAGGGAAGGCACTGCTCACTGTGGTGGCAGTTTCTGTCCCTGCCCCACAGGAAGCAAGACCTGCATTTTGCAGTGGAGCCATTTATTTTGTGAGGACACAAAAGCACTTGGACATCTTGTCCCTCTCACAGCCCAGCAGCAGCATTTAACAGCGTGGTTGTGTTTTCATCTGGTTTGCCAAGAAGCGGCACCAGACTCGGCTGGTTGCAGGAGCTTCCCACAAGATCTCTCCTCAGGGTACCTGAAAGGGTTATGGCTCGCGGCAGGTGAAAGCTGACCCGGCTTCAGTCCAAACCACTTCTAGCCAGAGTTTTGTACTTGAATACAAGGGGGTTTGCTGAGTTCTGCTTTGTGTGCTGAAGTTCGAACGGCTCCAAACACAACAACATAAAAAAACATCAAAAAAGAAGATGCAGAGGAGAAAGCCTATGTGGAATAAAAAGGCCAAGGAAGGAATCTTCCTAGAAGCTTCTTTGCAAGCACCACTGCATGCTGTGCTTCGAAACCCGCCAGTGAAGATCTGGACCTTCTGAGGACAGGGTTAGCTTTGCCTTTGGCGGACCTAGGTTTCCAGGCAAGGTCACCACTTTGCTCTCTTCCAGGTCCTGCAGCTTGTACATGCCTGCAAACTTCCTACAGGTCACAGCAGCTACGTGAGAGATCCACATGCCATCCTGAGCAAAGCAAGAGGAATGAGGCAGCAGAGAAGTTGCCAGAAAATACACCATTGTAATACAGAAGGCAAATGTATGCATTGCTGTATTTGGCTGCTTCCTCTCCTAGTTGCATCTTTCTGCCTGCATGAATCCATGGCTAAATCAAGAGTAGCTATGCAACTGATCAATAGCAGACCAGCAGAAAAGGTGACTTAAATAGGGTCACCTGGTAGCCTCCCTTCAAAACAGTTGGCTGTCATCTAGGAGAGAAAATTGCTCACCAGCTTCTCCGAGGTCGGTACACGAAGGAGTCTCCCAGCCCAAAGCACGGCCTCAAGAAAGGCCTGGAGCTTCTGAAAATGGCTGTGTTGTATTACTAATTGAGGGAATCACAGATCTAGAGGGACAAATATCTTCAGATGCAGCATCTGTGGCCACTTGCAGAAATAGGGTTGCATTCAGAGAGCAAGCAAAACATTTTTTAATTTTCTTCCAGCGTTGCCTCTTGCATTTACTCCAGCACACTATATTTGGTATGGTTGTTTCTGTAGGAGAGCTACTCTCTAACAACTGTCATCACATAGAAGAAGCCAACCTCCTGGGAGTTTAAGGCAGTTTTTATTTAGACCCACGCTTTGTTATGATACCAAGTTTAGCCTCAGCTATACTACATGCTGAAATCCCAGTGTCTGTGGCTGCTCACAAGCTAAAGGGCCATGTTTCTTTGCTTTCACTGCATTTCGCAGCATCCTTGCCTGTGCAAAATTCTGCTCCTGTTCATTCACACCTTCGACTGTAGCTCAGATGTGTAGAGATGGAGAGAGAGGGAGGGTGGTCGCAAAGATGGCATGCAGTGTGTGCTGGTGGGGACAAGAAACACCACGTAGTTGTCAGCGTAGAGAGAGAGAGGGAGGCTGGTTTTGGAGTGGCGATGTTTGGGACAGAAGGCAGGAAGAACAAATTAACTTCTTTAATGTTCCATATCTTGATGGTAAAGGTTTAAATGCTATTTCTGGCTGCCACATCGATGTTCATTAGCATTGGTCCTCTCTCTGAGGTGAAGAATTTCTGCTAGAGAAGGTCCCTAAAGTTTTTTAGCTTGAGATGATGTTATGTTTTAAATTCCAACACAAGTACATGCACACAGATATGCGCCAACTCATACTATCCATAGAACATCAGTATATGGTACTGTGTAATTTCAGTTTTCCATCACAGCAGCATTTAAATTCTGAATTTGCTTAAAAAGGAAAAAAGAAAACAAAACATAAGTCATCCAGCTTTTAAGTATAACACCCTGATTTGTCCTGTTTGTTCATCTTCCATTCAGATGGAGTTTGGGAGGCGTTAAATGTTGCAGACCTCTGAGTCTGCCCCCTCAGAAACTCTGACAACTCAGAACATTGTATGTTCTCTGTTATTATTCAAAAATATCAGCTTGCAAACGCCAAAACTGTTTAAGAAATACTGATTTGATTGTACTCCCCCACATTTTGCAACTGCCATCTTTTACTGTGAATGTTAATACGCTGAGTGGGACAATGGTGGTGTTTCACTGCTGTAAAGAACAATCTTTTTCCTTGTAAATTCCAGGAATGGCTTCTTTCTGCTTCTTTAGCTATTTCATGTAACAAATAATCTTTGCCACAGGTGAATTTGGCTCATCACGCAGATTTTGTTCTTATAAGTGGAAAATAATAGCAGACAGTTTTCCCTGCATGTCAGTGCTTTTATTCCAGTCAAGGCTGATACAAATATTTATTGAGGAGAAAAACACAAACCAGCCTGCGCAAGAAACCCTGCCGCTGCTGCTGAGCGCAGGTTTTGGGGTGCCAGTCTGGTGTAGCACAGTCCCTTCCCTGCATGAAGCAGTCCTCAGGCGAGTCTCACATGGCACATCCTAAGTGGGGGCTCTCCCAAGGCACAGATCTTTGCACAGGCACATACCACCCTCCTGTGTCTCCACTGCAGGGACAGAGAGGGACGATGGCTTGTCCAGAGCGGAGCAGCACATCCCATTGCTACGCCTTTCGGTGGTGGTTGGGTCAGGTCTGCGGATGCTTTTCAGGGCTGTACGTTAGAGCAAGCCAGCCAGCGGACTAAATCAGACCAGCAGGATCAATCTGCTGTAACGGGGTTTGGGGTGGGAGGGGTGGATGTTTCAAAGGCGACCATTAAACCTCTCCTTCATGCGAATAAATGAGTGTGGATACACCCATGCACATACACTGACGCGCACACACACACACACACACACACACACATTCCTTCAGGCTTGCAGAAGATCGGCCAGCATTTGGGTTTTGGCTGATGGGGCTTGGTAGGAGACCAATGAAAGTTCTTACAGCTGAGATGAAAACCACGCATGGTGTTACAGCTGGAAGAACTGTTTGGATAAGCCTGAGTGCTCCCAGAACAGTACGGTTTCTCTAACATAGCTACGAGCAACACATCAAGCCCCAAACAGCTCTTTTTAAGCTTGGATCTAAGGGAGTAGAAGGGGGAACAAGCAGTGGAGAGCCGACAATGACAAGCGGGCATTTGTTTGAAGGAAAAGAATAAGTCTACTAAACTCTTAAAGACTGCAAGCATAAAGTCTTGGCAATCTCATCGCTTTCCCCAAATCACTCCAAGGAAAGTGATAATGTCAGTATTCTGGTGTCTTTAGGAATAAAGAAACAGCACAATGCTTAAGGTTACAACATGGCATTTTGTAACAGCATAATAATAAATACAACCCTATCTGGAAATGTATGAAATAACTGCATTTTTTTTTCTTTGTTCTGGGATGAAGGGTTGCAGTTGCTGCTGCATAATCATATACCCCAGCTGTGTGGTAGCACATGGAGGCCCTAACATTGTGGAAACACCACTGTATTTTGCAGTAATGCTTCTGTCTTGTAATTTTAACAAATGCCCCTAAGTGTTAGCATCCTGTAGCATGGCTTATTGTTTTGTATATTCAGAGACATTTAGTGCCCCTGGGATGGTTTTTAGCAGGAATTATTTGGGTGGTTATGTTTTTCACTGCTCCCTGAAGGCTTCATGGACCTTCCCAAGTTCCAGTGAAGCCTGGTGAGTGTAGTTCGGCATGTCCCAGCTCCTCCATGTAAAGGAAGGAAAGAACTTGCAGTTACTCTCAGCCATTTAGTTTCTTAGGCATCAGATGCTTCCCTACCCTCTAGACAGATTAGTTCTCCAGCCTACAGCCCTGGATTTCCCTGCTGTCTTGGTCATGTGCAGAAAGTACAATCCAATTACTTCTTCCACGTGGAGAAGATGCAGAGAACCAGCAGTGATAGATAGATCCCTGCAGGGCAGAAAGACCCATCCTCTGCAAAATAATGAACCCTGTAGCAAAAAAAAAAAAAAGAGAGAAAGAGCTTGAAAAAACACAGCTTCACAACCGAAGAGCCCACAGCCCTGAGTGAGCTGAAGTTTAAAGTTCATGTAGTTTTGAATCATTGCTTCAGGCTCTCTTCAGTGTCAAAGGGATCTCAGTTTACACATTGGTTATACATTTAATCTAGCTTTAGCGGCTGCAATCATGTCAAAAGTTTTTACTGTTTGGGAGGTTTTTTGAGTGAAAGCTGATACCGCGTGTGGGGAGAGAGGGCTTTCTTCAATTCCGCAGACCTGAAATAATCAGTACCCCAGTGTGAGCTCTACTTTGTTCAGATGCACTGTAGGCCAAAACTTCTTTCCTAGTCCTGGACTACTGTTCTGGATATTCTTCACAGAGGTGTGAGCACGGACATTTCTGAAGCAAGCACTGGCATTACTAATCACAGCAGCCCCTGAGCAAGTAATGTGATTTTCAAAGTGCTGAAAAGAAAGCTGCTGGTGCTTTTTCACCTCTGAACATCAGACAGCGTGCTCACAGCCTTCTCCGGATGGAGGCATGTGATATTAGCCACTGTTTTGAAAATTTTCCCCTCTTATTAAGTTAAAATATGGATGCAAAAACCTGAGCACTGCTGTTGTTTGCAATAAGAAGCAGTGAATATCCACTTAGGCTGCCGCACCATGATGACATTAGTTATAAACACAGGTAATTGACTGCCTTTGATGTCATTGCATTCATTATTATGTATTTCTTCACCTACTGTGGAAATCAGCATATTTGAGGATCTTCTTAATGGAAGCAGTGCCATTTGGGTATGTATAAAATTGTAGATCTTGCAAAATAGTCCTCTAAGTGTAGATTTTTTACAATTTTCCCTCCTTCCCAAAACACAATTTTGGCAGTTATGGGTTCATGAAATGCAAACTTCATTCAGTATGTGGCAGAGCCCAACTTGGAAAATCTTTCCAATGCTATTTGTCCACCTTGCAGACGTGGTAATGTTCACTTTCCCCGCTTACTGAGGAGTCTGAACTTCAACACCACAAATTAAAGAGCAGATACTTTAGCGTCAAGCATTTGGTTCACATTGCGCATGCAGTGGCATAATTCACAAGCATCAGCACATGCCACCTGAGTGCTGACTGTGTCACCTGGTGAGAGAAGAGAATATTCGCCTATGCAATGCCTAATGCCCTCAGCAGAGCCTGGGCTGGGTGGTGGCAGCCTTGCTTCCATGGAAGAGCATCTGCACCTGCAGATAGTTTCTGAGAAACCAGCGGGTAGCAGAATCAGATTCTGGGACTGCAGTCACTTCTTCCCAGGTGACCTGCATATCAGAAATGGGGTTTTTTTCTGAAGAAGCTGGCAAATGCGTTTAAAATACAGGCTGAGGGGTTTTTTCAGCCTGGCAATAGGCAGTTTAAGCCATGGAGGGGAACGGCTGTGGGCTGCAGAGCAAGTGGGTGCACTTTTCAAAAACCACTGCCCTCTCTTCATAGTCTGACGGCTAATAACGGGTGAGTTTATTAGCCTTTCCACCTGTGAGGCATCAGCATCTGTTTTCACCCAGCATGGACAAACTGAATTGCCTCCAAGAGTGCTGACCCCCCTGTCAAAAGTCATTGGCAGCAGGTCAGCAGGATCAAACTTTGGTGTGGGGTTTGCAGAAGGAGCAACTTGCCACACACGCATCTCCACCCAGACAAGCAGGACAGCATAAACCTCATTTCTTTAGGAATTCAGACTCAAAAAAAAATATTTTATTTTTGCCCTCTTTATATTATGCATTTCATTCAGCTGTGCTTCAATCACTGTTCGCCAGCCTTCCTTGCTCTTGTGAGGCTGGAGAAGTCATAAATACGGCAGCTCCCTTTGAGCGTTAATGCTGGATGCTGTCCATGACTGCTGAGCTGCAATATGCAAGCCAGCGATACCACAAAGTGAGAGTTCATATTCCTTCCCTATTGCATATTTTTAGTGTGTAAATCCACAGAGCGGAAAAGATTTACAGGAGAGCGAGTGGTCATGGGGAAACTAATCCGCATATAAAGCCGTGGCAGATACCTCTTTCTGCCTGGGACTCCTCCTGTTGGGAAGTTTCACACCAGGCTGAATGAAACCTTCAACCACTGGTGTTTTTCTCTTGTGACTGAGTTAAGGGCAGGGGGGGAGGGATGTGTCACTGACATTGTTTATCCATTATTCATTTAGCAATGGCTCTGGGAAGCAACTTAATGCCATGTGTTTTTCACTTACATGAATTGCAATAGACTTTTTTCTTCAAGCCTGCCTGCACTGGGGAAATTTTCTAAGTTGTTTTACAACTGGCATAGCTTAAACCGTTCGGGGCCTGCAGCAAAGACCAGTTATAGACAGCTTCAGGTGAGCGATCAGTTTTTATTGATGTGGTTGCAGACTGTGTAACTACATCTACTAAAAACTGAATTATTAAGACTACATAATCCAGAAATATTTTGGCTTTGTTCAAATACAGAATATATATCTCCCTTGGACTGAAAATACTTCTGTCCCCCAAATTGCTCATTATCTCTTGAAAAGACTGGTTTTCACTGGGACATTTGAGTTTTCCTTGCTTTGTTTTCCTAGCCTTCTTTAAACCAGGCATTTCGAGTCAATATATCACAAACTAGCCCAGATGAGATTATTAGTGCAGCCTTTACTGACAGAATCAAAATTACATGAAGTATTGCATTTTGAGGCAGTGATATTTCTGTGCAGTCAAGAAGAGGTAGATTCTGATCTGGCCAGGTGAAAGGCTCCCAGTTAAATTCCATTGCTTGTGAGGCTCTGTGCAACCAACACACTTATGCACTAGTAAAACTGAGGGGTTGGAAAGAGAAAAAATTACTTTCTGGGTCTAATAGGAAGGATGTGAACAAAATCACAGCTGAAAACATGAAGCTGAAAGCCTTGAGACAGAGATTGTAGATCCTTGGCTGAAGGAAGGCAGCTGAGGAGGAGGAGGAGGAGGTGCTACACAGAAGGGAACATCCATCTCTGCACTCAAGACCTCCGAGTCCTGACATGAGAAGTATCTGGGTCATTGGATGTGGTGGATTAAAAATTATCCCATAGGCACAAAGACACATTTTCTGAAGACTAGTGAGATTTGCTGAATTTCAGCTAGTCAGATGCACATGCTTCACTCCTTTACACAGTCTCCAAAAATAGTAGAAGCAAGGTGGGGTGTTAAAACATCATCCAAATCCTTGTGGAAGGACACTTCCCTTGGCATGGGAGGCATTCCTGCCTCAAGATAAGGTACTGGCCAGGTAGCAGAGATCATGCCCAAGGGGCCACGGTCAGTCGGATGCGCTCAGCCTGTGTCCCAGGAGCAACAGAAGACCCTGCTTATCCTGCAGCTCCTGCCTTCCCTCCCTACTGGGCTCCTGGCACAGGGAAGCAGGGGCTGTGCTTCACAATGTGGCAGGGATGGGGCTGCAGGGAAGAGGAGAAGGAAAGCAGTGAAAACAAGTTGGTTTTCAGCCTTTACCATCCGTGAATGTCTGCACACTATTTCCCTCCCGGGAACTGATTCATGGCTCCCCGTGAAATCAGGAGGCATGCGGTCATTTGAAGAGGCACTAGGTCCATCCCAAAGAAGGGAGAGAGGCTCCTCCAAAGCAAAAATTGGTTGTATTGCCCATTGGTGCTCTCCTGTCTTCTCAGGTTGACTGTGGTCTCATCTCAGGCCACCCCTAGGGTGGATTTGGCTTCCAGGGTCCTCAGGCCAGTGCCATAGCTTTGGGGGACAGTAATAGGCAACTGGAGCGGCTCACCTACCTCTGCAAAGAGACCGCTGGACCCTTCCCTACACTTTTTCTTTCCCGGGCTAGCTATCAATAATAGAGATTCAGTAGTTAGTCGGCAAGGCTGTAGGTCCTGGTTTACATCAGCTAGTGAAGATCTCTCTGTGCAGTGGGAGGCACCAGCTTGTTCACACCTTCATATCCTCTATCTGCCCAGGAGGATGCCTGATTCCCAGGCTGGAGCTTCTGGCTGGCCAAGTGACAGGACCCTACCCTTGATGCTGTGAAACACTCCTGGAAGGAAATGCCTCTCTGACCACTGGCTCCACAGGCAAACCAGCCTTACACCTCGGGCTTAAAGCCAGGGGCCCAAAGTTAGGCCATGCAAAGGTCTCCCTTGAGCTCTGTGTTCAGTGTGAAGGATGCCTGAAAGCACACATCACCTTTCCATCATGTCAAAATCAGTTTCTGTGCAAAACTGCTTCGTATGTGCAGAGACCAGAGGGTGTCATGTCCCTCCTTTTCTTGCCTCCAAGAAGCTAAAATTCTCACATAAAATCTGGGCTAGGTTGTTTTTGGCTGTATAATCAGTAAAAAGTGCGCTGAATGATGAGACAACAAAGCCCTTACATCTTTTGAGAAATGACCGTATGTGGTCCTTGGTGCTAAACTGTCCAGACTGTCTAATGAACTTTCATGTCTGCCTCTACCAAACACGTAACTAAACTCCGAGCTTTTCACATTTGCTTTAGTTTATTCTTACTCCAGCTGACACCTTGCTAGTTTTCTTGAGGCATTTCTGGTGGCTCTCCAGGTTGCTACACCACCCACAGTGCAGATCCTCTCATATCTGGCGGCTGAAACACACCTCCCATGCCCTCCCTTGGTTGGATGGAGGGCTGGGGGCCAGGGTCCCATTCCCGGGCCCCATTCCCGTAGTACACAGAAATACGGGAGTGTGAAACCCTTTTGAGGCTCTCTTGGAAGCTGCCTTATCAGTGTCTTCCCATCGTGGCCACAAGGAAGTAAGCGCCAGATGCAATCAAAGATCAAGCTTTTTCCCAGCATGTGGGCTGTGCAGCAGTGTGTCAGTGCTACCCCAGCCTCCTGCTGTGTCCTAAATGGTGGTACAACTCCAGCTACAGTCCTGTGAGAAAGGGGTTGCAGGTGACCCCGCTCTGCCACAAGCAGGTACCCATGTAGCCAAAGAAGGAAACGGCAGCAACATACTGATGTTGCCCTCCCCTAAAAAGAGCAGGTCCTCCCCAGAGGGTAGGTTGTAATGAGCCATAAGCAGGAATTTGAAGCACCCAGTGTTGGTAACACAACATCAGCTGCTCAAGAGCAAAGAGCAAGATTCCTTCCCACAAACACAAGGTTAATACTTTCTATCCCATTTATTAGCTACGCGTAATTTACATTCTTTTTCATTTGGCTGTGAAAACACTGCCACAAGTGTGAACTCAAGCTCCACTGAAATACCTGTATTTAGTTCTATTCTTCCCCTTCCCATGAAAGTTTTGGTGCAGACAAACCTCTGATGGACAGCTTGCATTCACACTGACTATCTGTGGGTTTTGATCTGTTATAAATACAAATTAGTTCATAGCCAGATATTGCCTTAATTTAATTGTTTACATACTAACTGGGGACAGCAAACGTACAGCCTTGGCTTTATTTAACAATTTAAACTTGAAATTTTACTGAGTGGTTAGTAGACAAAATGTTACATTGTGAGGGATTTTTTTTTTCCCCTTGCCCTACAATATTTTACTTTGATTAAAGCTGTACTGAGGTAAAATTGCACATCTCACGCAAAAAGCAATTTACCTCTGCTCTTATTGAAGTTAACCATACTTATTTGTCCTAGCATAATGTATTTTTCTAGCTGCATTCTAACTGCGGTGCTTTATCATATGAAACAAGTTAGATTTAATCAAATTCAGTTTGTGTTGTGAATTTTAAGACATTCATTCAATTAGCTGGAATAAAAGCAGAACATTCGGAAGAAAGATTAAAGTTGAAAAATGCTGGTGCGAGCTGGGAATTCAGTGCTCCTTCTGCACCTTCCTCACCCTGTAACATTTCTCATGCTTGAAAAGGCTCCCTGATGGTTGTTTTTTTCTTTTTGTTTCTCAGATTGCTGGTGATGTTCATTGGATGGGGAAGATAAGAGCCACTTTATCAGGCTGCAACACCCCAATGCGTGTAAGACCTGACCAGTTTTCCTACCGCTGTGCCTGTCATGAGCTTTTTCTGGGTATTGATGGACAATAACAGGGCCACATTCCAGCTGGGGTTTTTTTTAACATATTGGAGTCCACTAGGAAGCCACAATATTGCTCCCCCGTTGCACTCCAGTCTTACTTACCTGTGCCTCTCCACTGCTTTCCTATTACTCTCCTTGTTGCCACCCGGTGGGAAAACTGCCATCACTCACTCACTCGTGTTTGCCTTTCAGACCTGGGTGCGCAGATCAGGGGGGTGAGTGCAGGAGCTGAGGGACACCGAGGCTGGTCAGCCCCTAACACCCATTTCCAGCAAGGAAACTACTTTCTCCCTCTTTCTATTGCTTCCCCTTAAAATGGCTTATTTGCACATGTACCAGGTATTTTGGGGGTATTGGGATGTTTTTACTGTGTTGTCCTGCATACGGAATGCAATACCCATTAATTATCATTTGCATATTGCCTTTATTAAGAAAAATTTTATGCTTGCTGTTGCTATGTCTTACAGCTGTAATTTTCGTCATCTGGGAATTCTTGATTAACTTGGCTTGGGTTCACCAGCCTGAGTGATTTGAAAAGGCCATTGTAAAATAATAAAGAGAAATAAAAATGTCTTGATGCAGTCAGACTCCACTCCCTCAACTGAAAAACGTGGTGTTTTTACATTTTGAGACAGTTTCTCAGACAGCCAGACAAGGTGACATTAAACAAATCACGCTAATTACAACACAATTTCTGTAGAGAGATTTTACTGGCCTGCTAATACTTGGCAGGAGCTGCCAATTACAAATGTTTCAAAAAGACCATTTCCAGCATTAACTTTTTTTGATTCTTGGGGAAACAGAAGCATGCAGCCTGTGGAGCTCCCTTGTTTATGCCAAGGGAAGCAGAGCCCAGTCCAAGCACAGAAGCAGGGGTCAGAGACCTGAGTTTGGGTCATGGTTTTCAGACAGACTTGCACAGACTGCACTGCGGCCCCAGGCGGATCGCTCCTGAATGCACCCCACGCCAAACAAAACAGCAAGACTTTGTGCGATTCCTGGAGGCTTTGCATCTCTCTGGCCTCCGTTAGCCAACACCAGGTGTCCTGCTGCGTGTGTCATCCCCAGAGGTGCAGACAAGACAGTGCCATCCTGGTCTGGGGACATTTGGCATGGTTGGTGGTACGTCATACAACAGAGGGGAAGATCACACCCTCTGTGCATTAGATGCCTCATTAGCAGAGCAAGGGTTAAAAACTTACCTATAACACTTGCCAAGAGCATCATGAAATTTGTTTCCCAGGAGCCTGTAAAGCACTTTTAAGTTTACAGCTCAGAGATATGTGGGGCTTTTCCCCCTATTCACTTAGCTGTGATTGTGTAAGATACTACTTGCCCCCGTCCATCCCCAGCTAGTGGTTACCTTCACCTTTGCAGAACCGACAAAGGGAACAGGGCACCCACCTCTCACCCGGATTGGTGTTTACACCATAGTTTAAACACTGCGGTTTACGAGAAGCCACCTTGTCCTGGGAGGTGTTCAGATGCATCATGCTGGCTTTGCTGCGGGGACAACAGCAGCCTGGTAACAGCAAATGGCTCCGGGGGCAGGGCCAGGGGGAGGAAGCAGAAGGAGGAGAATGCTGGCAATAGCCTCTCCCTCCAGGGTTTTACTGAATGAACTCCTGCTAGTTCTGCCTGGCCAGGGCTCCACTGACCACACACAGGAATGTGAAGCTCTCCTTACTCAGGGAAGAGTAAGGTGACATGGGGAAGGGTCCCCAAAAACCTGCTGCTCAGAGCAAAACAAGCTACCTTTCCTTTATCTTCTCTGGCACAGACAGAAAGACAAACCAATTGCATAATCATCTCACTCTCTGGAACAATAGAAAGGCCCTGAGCAAGCTTTTCCTCATGTGCTCAAAGCAAGATGGTGCAAATGAATTTAATTTAGAGATTCTCAAATAGGCTAATGGCTGGGATGCTTTGCTCTGGAGGTGGGTTCAGGTCCTCCTCCCAAAGCAAGCTGAACTCAACTCTCTAAGTTGGTAGTTGAACACAGCGCTCCCAGCACTCAGCTGAGTTGGCCTCATTCTCCCACGGTCATTTGCATAGCCTGTACCTGGCTTTGGCATCCCTTGGGAATGCCTTTAATAATACCTCTGCAGAGCTTTGGAATTGTCTTCCTGGGCTTCCTACATTTTGCTCTGAGGATGATTTGCAAGCAACTCTGCATCTATGTTTCAGGGACTTCTTGCCGCCGGTGGGAATTGATGGTCTCTGGTGAGTCCTCGGTACTTACGGAAATTGCCCAGAGGTAAGCTGTATTTTTGAGAGAGTCACGAGTGCTTTAAATAGTAGGTTTAGCATCAGCTGGAGATGGAAGACCTGAATGGACCTTGGTGGAGGTGGTATTTTTTGCATGCATAGAGGAAATGCAAACTCCTGCTCTACATAATAGCACCAGTTGAGTACCCCTTTGGAGCTGTTGCTTTGGGCTTAGAGTGATTTGCAAAAGTTGCATAGAAGAGGTTTTGGGGGCAGGGGCAGGGTACTAAAAGGGTAAAGCTTCCATGGGGAACAAAGCCTCCTGGCCTCACCAGCCATAGTAATTCCTGGGAACTGAAGATGACCAGCAATTTGCCTCAGCAGCCTCTGGGAGTTACACCTGAGTGTAACACAGGAGAGCAGAGGCTCTCCTGCGGTGGCGACACACAGAGCTAATTTTCCTTTACAGCTGCACCTGATGGCACATGTTGCTTGCTTGTGTGCAGGCACATTTTCATGCTTGACTCACAGTTAGTCCAGCACCACAAGCCAACACTGCCCGTGGTTACATGGAAATTCAATAGGATTGGGAACACGTACAGCAGGGGAGAGAAATAGGCCAGAAGAGTTATTTCAAGCAGATGTTGGTGATAGCTGCTGGTAGCAATAGTAAGTTATCAAAAGGAAATAGGTACATATATCTCTTCAGCATAAAAACCAACATCTGCACCTGAATAGGGTTTGATGATTGCTAAATGGCTCCAAAGGCAAGAGAAGAGCTTTATGGACAGAAGGTTTTGCATAAAGTAGTTGTTGTTTACACCTGAAACTGCTGTACAAGTAAAGCCATCGCTCTTTACTGCCAATCCTCCTCTATTCCAAGCCAAAGCAGCCTGTGAAGCTGCGTGACAGCCCTCCTTGCAATTGTTCCTCACAGATGTAGCTTTTATTCGCATTTGCCGATGGTTGTCCAGGTCAACTCACATGCTGAGCCCCATTAATCCAACAAAGCAATGTGTTAAGAAAAGCAGGGCGGGCATTATTCAGAAAGGGGAACTTTGGCCTTGGACGGAAAAAGGAGAACATGGAGTTAATTTTCTGCTTTGAATTGCCCTGCAGAGGAGTTTAGCTTTTTCTACCGAGTGTCAGGGGAGCCCAGGGAGACAGGCCACCATGGACAGAAGTTTCCTTATGCAGCCACCTCACCTGGCTTCCCTTCCACAGACAGCAATCACAGCCCCATAGACTGACCTTAACATAAACGAATATAAAATGAAGCCTAAATTGTAAAACACTATAGAGCATTAATTCTGAAATCCAACCTTTTTCTCTCTCATCTTTTCTGTTCCTTTTATACAACTGCCACCATCATTTGTTTACTCCCGTATCTTCCTTCTTGCTAATGTAGGTCACATAAGATGTCTTCACCTTGAGACAGTCAACTGTGGGAGTCGTGACCCCGTCAGCACCAAGACTGCCCTCCACCAGGTCCGTGTTTGACTTGAAGGAGGCAGCAAGCACCCGGTTATCATGCTGTCTTCTAGATCCCTGAAAGCCACCAGGAGCCTGGGGTGAGAAAGTACCACTCCTATAGAGGGGACACGAGAAGGGGACCAAGGGACTAAAGCCCTGCTGGTGCTCACTGGGTTCTTGCAGTGACTGGGAGGAGCACAGGCAGTTGGTGAAGAGGGAGGAAAATCTGGGAGAGGCAAGGAAGAGGGGGGCTGGGGGCTGGAGTAACCCCAGGAGGAAGGAGATGGGGAAGTAGAAAGGATTTGTCAGTCTTAGCAAGAGAAAGAGGTAGTGATGGCAGTAGGAAGCCCTTAGCATCTTTATACTGTGCTGCGTAATTGTAACAGTGTTGCCACAGCTACGCTTTAAAAAATCACAAGCTAGATCTCAGAAAAGCTTGAAATTAACTTAAAAATCAGACAACTGCTTAAAACAATAAGTTAGACTCTTTTTCTTTTCATTTCTCATTGTGAAAGGAGGACTCTGTTCACGTCTCCAGGCTTTTTTCTAGAGATTAACATTTGAGAAAACAATTCTCACCAAGCTGTGTGACTCAAAGAGCTGGGGCACTGGGGAAAACATCAGATATCACAAACCTTTCCACTAAACAACAAGCACTAGCAAGTAGGGGATTAGGTTTTCTCTGGAATTGCCCCTTTAAGTTCTTAGTATCCTCTTATTTTTTGCAGAGGTAGCTTTGATTTGTCAGCAGAGAACTGAGGTGGGAGCAACACACCACGTACTCCCTCCTGAATACTCTCCTTTTGTAGTGGCATGTGACACTTTCACTTAAGCTTGGCTAGAAACGGGAACGGACAGTTTGTGCAGGGAACATGGATATTTCCCATGCAGGCGTTTGCAACCTTCCATGCATTTGAAGAAGCAATGGGAAACAGGGTCCAGTCCCATCAGGCACACATGCAGCAAAAAAACAAGCCACAGACCCACACCCCAGCTGTGAAGCACCACAAGGTACTGTGTTGTCCCCCTGGCAAGCTTTGTTTAGCACTCGGAAACTCCTGACAAAGAGCCAAAGTCTCCAAGATGCCTCTGGACAAAATATCCAGACGGAAAAAGAATATATTTCTAGACAAATTCAGGCTGTATCCAAAGCCAAAAAAATCCAGTTTCCCATTCAGACACCAAGCGATAGCCAGCTAAAGCCTTCAGATTGGCAAATCAAACCCCAGGCCTCCCCATCCTTTCAGACAGACAGTGTGAAAGCTAATTTGGGCATTTGCAGAAAATCCGGATAAAATCAAGCTCATCTTAATCTTTCATCCAATGAGACATTTGATGTATTTGAAAGTTTATCTCATCTTTTAAAATCACCTATGGCTCCCTTTTAAAGTCGGAAATCATCACACCCATAATAAATGTCTCTATGGAAGTTCAGCTTCTTGAAATTAAATTAGAATAGGAAGAGGCTGTATAGACATATACACAGAATAAAACAGGCAGGGCGACTTACAGTGATGTATATTGTCTGTAAGGAAATACATCAGCGCTCCCCCATACAAAACCCACCTTTCTACCACTATGGAATGCATTAAATGACACTTCTTAATGCATTTTTTTTCTTCTCTAGTAAGAAAAAGTGATTTGTCTGGGTATCTCACTTGCCTGAGCCAAACCCCAGGGTGTGCATTGTCATCCATGTCACTGTGAATATTTCTGGTAGTCTCTGCCACAGAGAGCAAGAGAAAAAGACTTCTTTCTAAGGACTTTGATTCCTAGCTGAAGTGATAAAAAGCAACAAATAAGAAATGGCTTAAGTTTATTTCTTTGCTTACATGTTTTCTTTCTGCTGAAATATATCTTACAAGCATGATCAATATGAATTGGAAGAAATTCATGAAGATATGCGTACATAAATTAGTCCTATGCTACATTAGACTACAGGGCTTTCCTTTAGAGGTAAAGCACTTTTCCATTTTACGTCTGTTATATTTTCTGAGACTCGCTAGATCACCCAAAGGCCCAGATAGCGTTGAAAACATCAAATCGACTCTCAGGTAAGTCTTCATCATTCCTTGGAAATAAAACAGTAGTTTTCGTTAACTGTGTTCAACTAATGTTTAAACTATGGGTTAATCAAGACCCCACTATGTGTGAACCAGCTCCTGAGGACACCAGGTACCACTGTCTAGAATTGTGCTAGCTCCGTTCACCCTTTTCACCCCAGGAAGACAAAAGACACTCCCCCCCCAAGAGACACTGCTATGCAGTATTGAAAAATTTCCCATCAGACACAGTTAACAGAGACTTGGTGGGAGCCCTTTTTGTTGCAACCCTCTGTTCAGGAGTACTCTTGGGCTTGTGCTAAGGGTGTCTGGGGGTGCCGCATTGCACCCCCAGTCACTGAGGGTTCCCTTCCCCTCTGCCCCAGCTCCACCAGGTGACATTGTTTGTCCTCTGTCTTCTTCCACTCAGGCTGGTATCCAGCATCTTCTGAGAACTTTCTGCTGACTACTGAGTTTCATCTGTACGTCGACAGGGGATTCATCACTGCTTCTGCATGGCTTGGCACACTGGCTGTGCCAGCTCTAGTTTCCCACTCTGTGGCTCCTTCTGCTTTACCATGGATGGTAAGAGGAGTGAGTCAGCAAGCCCTTTCTCTTTTCAGCTGTTTCCCAGTGAAGGAAACATTAGCATGTAAGACTGCCAGACAACACACCGCACAGATTCTCCTACATAGTGCTTCTGTCCTTCCTTTTTTCATGTCAAGAGCTAAAGAGGTGGGTGACAGATTTCCAGTGGGGGGACAGGGCAGGGAGTGGAATTTATGCTGAGCACTACTGTTGCAACCTCTCTGTCTTTTACACTTGAACGGGAAGGGGCCCTGAAGAGAGGCACTAAAGCCAACAGCCTATCCACAAAGCTCCTGGCTAATTAGACATTAAATAAAAATAATAAAAAAAAAAAAGCAATCTGTCAAGAGAGGAAAGAGGATATACCTTTATAGCTATAAATTGCTACAGTTCAATCCTAAAGAAAAAGAATTACAGGATAATGTGCAAAGGGTCAATTCAATAAAAGGAGGGAAAGAAATACCTGAGTTTCCTTGAACTCACCGGGGAGGCAGCTGTGTTCGGTGCGCTTGCTGCACATACATGTAGCTGGGTAATTGCTAGGTTAGGAACTGAAATAGCAGCATGTGGGCATGATCCAAAGGAGCAAGCAGACACACAGAAAAAAAAGGAGCACCAGCCCAGCCTTGGGCAAAAATTCGCTGCGTGCAGAGTAGATCAACTATTTATTTCTGAAATTTGCACTTTGTAAAGCATAAATAAGCAGGGAGGATCAGCGTGTTCCCCCAGCAATGTGCATACCCTCTGACAGATACTGCGTTTGGCTGTATCTAATGAGCGCAGCCCCAGAAACAAGACTAGAGCCCTGCTGGATTGCATGCTCTCACATTGCACTTTTTTAGAAAGCAGCTCAATTAATCTGAAGGTTAACTTAATTAAGTAAAGCTCACCTCCTTATCAGGCTCTTCTTGGCTTTTACATCATACCAGGTACTGTGGAGCCATTCATTAGGCCTCACAATGTGCCTTTCAACTAGGTAAATATGAGCTAATCATATTTCACATAGAGTTCGAACAAAGGCAGAACTGTTAAGCCCAAAGTTGTGAACGTCTGGCCTTTGGGAGCTGTGTAGGGACAAAAAGAAAAATCTGGGGCAGAGGAAAGAATCCCATATCACCCAGGGGACCATGAGAGCCGGACAAAGGAGAAGGAGACTGGAAAAGAGCAGTTGCCCAAAACACCAATGGGTTTTGCAAAGTCCTAAACTGCGTGCTGCCCATTCAGGCTGGGCCACCAAAGCTTTCGAGGCCGGGGTTGACTGGGGAAGAACCACAGCCACACTGTCCCAGCAGGGAGCCAAGGGCACCGGGACAGTGTGATGACAAGTATCATTTCCCATCCATTTTAGTATCCTGCTTTCCCCTTAGGAAAAAGGAGAGCTCACACTCATCGGTCACAGCACGCACCCTGCTGGAAGCCCTCCACGCAGACAGCCCGTGTGGCCTGCACGCGGTGAACAGTGAGCAAACCAAGTCACAGCAGACCCGTGCTCTGCCACGCGTGCCGACATGTTGGTGATGGTGAAACATGGAGTCCGGAGCAGATGTCTGTGTGTGCGTGTGTTGGAGATTGGAGGGAACTGTGCCATGTTCTCACATGACGGAGAAGGGGGTTTGTCCTGCTGTCCTGCAGTCACGTGTACTGCAGCTAAAGAAACTTAAAGCAACTGGACAAGGTCACCAAGACAGACAAAACCAAATCTGAAAAAGATTTTTCAAGCTGTCCTGCCTTGAATCCACTTCCCAGTTATGCTCCTCCTGTGTGTCCTCACACTCCCAAGTTATAATTCCTTACCCCCAGTTTCTTTTCCTATCAAAGAACAAAACAAACGTAGCATTTATTGTTACAAGAAGCGCAATACCATAATCAGGTTAAGAAAACAATTGACTGAATGCTGACATATATTACTGAAGGAAACTTAATTCTGAGAAGTTTCATTCACTTATTAGGGACACTTGTCTTGTTTACAGTGTCACTTCTGCTACAAGTGTTTTTAAGGACAGATGCTTCTGAGAATGAGAGGAGCCTGATGGTCTTGTGAATCTGGGATGCAAATTCACCGGGCAGGTTCAACCTGTTTCCTCACCAATCGGTGCTAATAAAAATCACGTTTATTTGCCTCATTTGAAGAGAGAGAGGAAAACAGAGAGAAAGAGAAAGAAAGAGGTGGAGGGATACAAAGAGAGGAAGGAGGAAGGGAGGAAGCATGAGAACCTATAGTGGCTGCAAGGGGTTAGTGGCAGAGATGAGGAGACCTGCATACACAACACTAGCACACTGTCCTGTCTGCGTTAGCTCTCTGCCAGTTCTGCTTGTTCTCTGCAAGGTTCCCTGCCTTGAAAATAAGTTCCTTGGTGCTACTTAATTACTCCATAGTCTCTGAAGTTTCAGAGAGAAATAGATCTCCTGATAACCCTATTTTTATCTTGTCCTATTCTTGGCATTTGCAAAAATGCACCACCTCCTGCTCCTGCCTCTACCAGTCATATTCATCCCCTTCTGTCTTACCAGAGCCTCTTCAGCATTTTTTATACCTATTTTCATGAGTCAAAGTGTTTGCTTTAAAGGCTGATTTTTCCCATGAATTGCTGTTCTGGAGGCAACAGCCTCACCAGTTGATTAGGGATCTTCTCTGGGTTCCCTTTCCCTGACTAGAACAGAGTCCGTGTTTTAGGGACACTTTTTGCTCATGTTGACATTCATATCCTCCTCATTTTAAACAAGCAAGCATTTTTTTCTCAAAAAAATGAAATCTGGTGTAGCCCTTGCCTCCTAAAACTTCCCCTAGAGGAACAGCCACATGCACTCTGACACAGGAGACCTGCAGCTGAGACCTTATGGAAGCAAGAGTGTCTCTTCACTGCCTAACCTGGAGACATCCAGATTGCAACTTTAAGGAGGCTCCCAAGTCTTAGCCTTGGGACTTTTTTTGAGGGACTTTATATTATCATAATTTCAGTACTTTTTGCTTTCTTGTGCTCAAGTTAAATCACACGTGCTGTGAGCAGCCTAACACAGCTAACACAGCTCTGTATATTGTGCTTTTTCCAAACCTTGAGTATTTGGCATGTGAGGTCACGCTCAGCCAACTGCACAGCAGGTTGGGCTACAATTAGAAACTGTCCCCTGTGAAAAAGGAAGGTCCCCTTTTACTGGCAAACCACCAGCTGCAAGAGATTATGTTAAGACTGTAAATCACGAAAGCATGATAGAAGTATATGCTTTTTTCTCCTCCTTGATCCCTTTATTATGTTTTCTGGTGTAAAAACAACAGCCTGCTGTTGTCCGCCAGGCTCCTTATTTATAGAAGGCTTAGAGTCCCCTTGAGGTATGAGAGGTTGAATCTGCAGTGAAGAGCCACATAGGTTTATGCAGACCTCTCCTGGTTCACTGGGAAGGCCAAGAGGAGCGCTCAGGGTGGTGTGCCAGCAAACTGGAGCTGAGAAGTACATGCTGAGGCAGTCCTGTAAGCAAAACAAAACAGAGGGGTAGAGCTGGAGGCACACTGTTGGAAGAAACATAAGTGGAAATTTCTGCCAAGCAGTGTCTGGGGACTTAGTTGTGGGACTGCCAAACCCACAAATGGTTTGAGACTACCTCCTGGTTCATGGCTTGGAAAACATACGCTGTGTTAAGAGCTATGCATGCTCCTAAGAGTCTGTAGTTTAGCCTAAAATTCAGTCTGGTTAATTTATACATAGGCCAGGACTGGGAGCAGCATGGAGGTGGGAGCAACAGAATAGAATTGAGGAAAAAACAAAGCAATTAAGAGAAAATACTTGGTGGAGCTCCGTGGCGGTGGAGATACTGGGTCCTATTAACAGTCAGTGGGTTTGATGCTGGTCTGCTCAACACCTTTAGAAAAGGCAGCAGATAATGAGAAACAGCATTAAGTACAAATCAAGGTGGGGAAAATTTACTGCTGTCTCTACTGAGAGACTGTGGATAGAAAATCTGGAGAGAGATGGTGAAAATACTGAAAGAGGCCAAACAAAGAAATTCCACTAGAAGCAGCAGAGTGTTTTTAAAGCTTGTCCTTTAATAATCTACTGTTTGCATTACCATAACATGCCATTGGTTTACTTGGGCATGCAAACAATTGTTGAGTTCCCAACTTCTGCTACTGAGAAAAAATGATGACCTGGGGGAAAAAATTTCTGTAGTAAATACCTCAGCATGAATAATAAGATGAGGTTATTTAAGTGACAGCTCCTTGAAAAATTAGCCTAACTTCCTAATAACTGTACTACATAGCTTAAAGAAATCTAATTTTATCTCTGCCTCCCACACAGTAAATCTCCCTATCACATTCTTTCCTTGCTTCATTGCTATTTCTTTGCTTAATAATCAGCTACTTAAAAGATTGGGGACAATGTTAATAATAGGCAAATTAGATACACAGAAAAGAAATGTTTTCTGTGCTTTCAGAGGTACCCAGCGTGACTGTCATTAAACCAAACCCAGGGCTTGAGGAGGGAGCAAATAAACCTGGGCAGGCTGCAGTGGAACAGGGCAAGGACTCTGGCTAACTTAGTGTTGAGCAGACAACGTTAGTCAGTGTTGCAATGGTAAAATATTTAACAACGGGAGCTCTGCTCCCCTTCAGCATTTTTCTCCCATAAACTAATTAAGCTATAATATTATGAGCGCTCCCTTTCAGCCTAGGCTTTCCTTTTAGCATTACTATGGGCAGGCTGAGCAAAGCTAGGTTATTGCTGTGATGAAAAAAACTGGCACTACGTTTTGCCCAAGCAAAGTGTAGAGCTTTTTTTTCCAAGCTCTACACAAAGTCACTCACATGCCCAGTGGCTCAATCTCACTTCCAATTAAGTCAATGATAAAACTCACATTGACTTAAATAGGAGCAGGTTTGCATCCCAAAGGCTAACAGTTGAGGCTTTTAACAGGCAGACTACTAATAGGGAAAGTAGAAAGAGTTAGAAAATGTCGTCTTCTTCTCTTTTCTTAGGAGCAATAATTCAAAGTGAATAGAGTAGGCATGTTCGGTTTGGAATTATTTTCAGGGAGAAAAAATACATAGTGAGTCTATTTATAATGTGGTGATTCAGCTCTTCTTATAATAAGTGTGGATGGATCTGTTGCAGAGAAGGAGGCAGCAATAATTATCAACTCTCCCTTTAAATAGTTTGCAGGCCCTTTCTTAGCCCTTACTATATTCATCCCTTACTATATTACCTAGCCTATGCAGCAGTGTACACATGACTGGGTGTTAAAATGTTTTGGCCAATTATCTTGGTTATGTTGGAGTCCACTGCTGAATAAAGAGCAAAAGACCCGGCATGCTCTAGGTGCTTCCTCAGCGCTGGCCTCCTGCTATTGACTGATCCCGTACAAGGCTGAGGAAGAAAGAGAATTTTATTTTTCTTTTTACAAAATTGGCAAAATCAATTGGCAAAAGCAAAAGGGAGAGATTAGATTAATGACAGCCACATTCATGTTAATTTCTCTCACATGAACCCATACACTTTCTGGGGATGGAAGGGTAATCCACAAGCAAAAAAGCCTGGAGAGAGCTTTGGAGACAGCCTGGTGGAGATGCCCAGTGTTCCAACTTCTCACGAACCCTTCAAAGATAGCTGCTTCCACTCAACCCAGTATCCCTAGCATCTGTGTGATTCCCACTCCTCACAGAGGGCAGAGGCCGCACAGAAGGGCAACCCTTCGGGAGCAGTGTTTTGGGTGGCAATGACCTGCTGGCAGCGATGACCAATTTCTTCTCCTTTCCCCTCTCTCCTCCCCATTAGGCCAGCAGAGGAAGAGGGATGCAGGCTGCAGGGTGACTAAGCTGCGGGCCCCAGCACACAGGGGCTTCTGCCGGCGGGGAGCGAGTAGGGAGGACGTTGCTACCACTGACCAGGCCTTGATATCCGCTACCTTGCCGGGTGGCACGCTGCAGCGAGCTGGTGCCTGGCGGATACTTGGCTCCATTCTGGCAGGCGTACAGCTGGAGGGCTGCCACAGGAACCCTGCGGCTCCCTGCCTGGCACCGCCCCAGTACATACAATGGAGTCATTCTGGGGAGGCTGACGCCATGGAAAGTCTGAAACCTTCTGCCAGCTGGATTTGATGTTGCTTCAGGATGGCCCTGACAGCCACAGTTGTAACTGTGCACCATGTGTGTGTGGGAACACGGAAGCCTGCCCTGCCCTTCCACACTGTTGAAAGTATTTTCCATCTATTCTGGGCATTGTTTGTTCATCACCTGGTGGATGCATTCCACCTATAGTTATGCCTTTCGTATCAGTGCCCTTTCCACTCCTTGCTTTTCCCCTGCTAGCAGCGTGGAACGATCACCACCTTTTGTGGTGTTTATTATCAAGTTCCAACGAGAACATTGAACTGTAGAGCTGCTCAGGTAACCTGGTGCGATACACCCACGCAGGAGGGAGAGGTGAAGGAAACAGCTTTTGTGAATGACTTTCAAGTTCAGCTTGCAGGTTTGCAACTCTTCTGAAAAACTGAAATGGCTTGTGCAGCAAAGACTGGCAGCAAAATTTCATGACCCGTTACTCTAACAGGAAGCCAGGTGGCTCAAAGTTGATGGAGTTGCTCTGGATGAACATGAGGGGAACAGGCATCTATAGCATTAGATCCCAAATGTTTGCACCTCTTCTCTCCTCAGCCCGTGATCTGGAGAGTACATCTGCACACACCCACACATGCACTGTTTTTCTCTCTTTTCTGCACCATTCTCTTTTCCAAACCTTTTTTGATTGTCACGGCTTCAGAATTCAACACAGTCCCAGCCTCCTTTTCTAATTAAAGCAGAGATCGTGGTTTTGCATTTCTGTGTCAAACATGGAGGGCCAATGGCATTCCAAATAACCATAAAGTTGATACTAAAATAGTAGTTTGGTACAAGTACAAACTGCAAAACCTCTCAGAGGAGAAGGCAGTGAAGTCCTGGAGGTCGTGGGTCTGGGTCCCCTCCTCTTCCTCTCTCCCTCCCTCCCTTTCTTCCTTCNTCCATGACTCTTCCTCCCTCGCTCCCTCCCAGCCCCCTTAGAGCAGTATGCCCTGTGCTGAGGGCCTTTGCCCACTCCCATGCTGTGGATGCCCTGATTCCAGCACGCTTCCCTCCTGCTCCAGCTGCACTGCATGACCTACAGGCCCCATGTGTCTCAGAGCTCTTCCCTGGCACGGTGAAGGCAAGGAACCCATGTACCATTGGCATTGCATAGGAAGTCCCACCAATCTTCCTGCTGCTGCTGGCTCTGCCTCATCTTTGGAGAGCAGAAACAGGGGAGAAAAGCATCACAAGTGCAGTCGGGCCAGATGGGACCCTGCCATTGAGGTGAGGGCACCCAGCAACCCCTGTATGGCTCAGTACTGCGTGCCTGAAGACTGGCAATGCTGCCACGGTGTGAACATGTCAGCCAGCAGCAGGATGTGGAAGCCTTCAGGACAGGGCTTGCATTGCCACAGCAGCCACTCTGCCTTTAAAAAAGGCAGACCACTTTGAAAAATGTCCTCCCACAGATAGCTAGCTTTTCAGGACACTGTGAAGAGGGAAGAAATCTCCTCCACAGGCACTGATCTGACTCACCCCGTCACTCCCACTGGGATTTTGAGTCGACTCTGCGTCAGAGTTACAGGATTGCTCAGCCAGATCTTGCTTCGCTCCCTTCCTTCATCTGCAGGGAGGAGGGATGTCCCCCAGCTGGCCTCCCTTGCCCAGCCTGACCCCATTCAAGGAGCCTTATGGAGACCCCTGTGCTTGCCGTTCTTCTTGGGCTCACCTTACTTTACAAGGGCGCTTTCTTTCCTGACTACTGGAAGTTCACTCAAGGCTTTTAATGGATGCTTCCCCTGCATCACGACTACTGATAAAAATTCTTCATTAAAGTACTAAATTAATCTCTGCTGAATATATGAGACACAGCCTGAAGCCCACCTCAATCTCCATTAACTGCATTGTTCTCACAGCCGAGAGAAATAAGATTTATTTTAGTCAGTAAAGTGAACAAACACCACCTGTGATCCACTCAGGAAGCTGACCTGAGCTAGAAGGTGACATTTTTACCGTTCCTTTTTGACTATAACCAAGGCTAATGGTGCATGGATTATTATGCTTCCAGCAAAGATGTCTTTTTCAGTCGAAAATGAGGTTTTTGTCAATTAAATTCTCAGTGAAACAAAGACATGTACACCATACATACAATAATTCAATTTAAAAAACATACTGAAAGAAAAGAGCTTTAAAGAACAGTGCTGTAAATGACAGATAAGAATTTTTTTGTGTGTGACTGAGTGAATTGCTACTTTTGTTTGCATGCTCTACATAGCGATCACAGACTGAATCAGCCTGCAAATAGGAACAGCCCCTTTGCTTTCCAAGCAAAGTAACTTACACAGTTTGGCTAGAGTAACTTATACAGTGCCACTGTTTTATGGACAAATAGTGACAGTTCCTTATCCTGTCAGTATGGAGCTCTGACAATCAATAAGTTCACATTTTGAAGAGGGATGGAGAAACTCTTTCAGTGAATTGCGTGGGACTTTCAAAGCATAAACAGAGCTTAAATGAGGACAAGGACACTTCTTTATTACATCTCTTTCATGGTTAGTGCAACTCCTGGTAAGTTCAGAAGCCTGTAAGAGTGCAGGTTTTTTTCCATACCTGCTACAAAGCAGGTTTCCTCCAGCAAAGTCAAACAGTATGTGCCAAGCAGACAATGCCTTCACACTTTGTCCTTCAAGATGTACTGTGCCTAGTTTCCTGCACATGGCATGACAGTGTTAAAAATACAGTCAGGAATTATGTATTAGAGCTTACATTTCACTACATGCTCTCTGCTGGGACTGTGTGAGGGTCTGAGCTTTAATAGGGGCTCAGCAACTTGAGTCCTCGTTAAATCAGAGGGGGCTGAGGGTACTCAGAGAAGGGGGAGGAGGAGAATGGGGAAGCAGAGAACAGATGAAATCACAAAAGGTTCAGGCGTGCTTGGGATAAGCTTTTAGATTTTGTGTCCCACACTCAGTCTCCTTCTCTATCACCATCTGGGAACACAAGATGAAATCGGAGCCTTACTGAGAGAGCTAGAACAATCGTGTTGACTTGTGTGGATCTGCGCAAGAAGCCAAACCAGGTGGCAACCACACGCTCCGATTCAGGACCCAAAGGATGTGTCTCTCTTGCGAAAGGAGAGAGGAGAGAAAAGAGCGCTTCAAAGGAATACTTTAGGTCTCTTCAGGACTAAGCTTTGGTTCATTGCTTGTGACCATGTGAAGCAGACAAATTATAGACAGCCAGACTAATGCTATAATGATTATTAACTGTCAAGGGCAACTAACTCCTTTGGATTCCCACAAAAATCCCCGTATCTCTGCGTGTTGCACTGATGGAGTGGAGTAAGGGCTCTGACTAGTACACGAAGAAAAAGCTCCCACCATTTTCATGCTTCATCCATAGTTTCTATAGCAGATTTGGCAACATCTCAAACCTTCCTTAGCCCTATACCTATTATCAGTTACGTTATGTTACAGTGCTGCATTTTAATTGCTGTGTTTTCTGAGACAGAGGGAGCTGAATCTAAAGATATTTCAAGCGCCAGCAGTGATATTTAGCACAGCTACTGTAATTAAGTATTCAGCCATCGCCAACAAATAAAATTCTCACTTGAGCAAATAGATTCTCGGAAAAACACCTGAATATTTGACAAAATTCCATTTCTGCTATTTTACTATCATTAGGAGGCCTTGGCTTTCTTGATTGGTGGGGTGTGCATCTAAACTGCTAAGAAATTACCCATTTTCGATTACAGCTCTTTTCCTTTTATGAATGCAGACACTGACAGCTCTAACAAAGATGCTCAGCTAGGAACCTTTTTCTCCTTTAAGAGAAATGAAATATTGCTGAATTAAAACCACTAATTACAGTTTATAATAACAATCATTCCTGGAAAAAAAATTAAACTATACTTAACTGCTGGGGTTTTTTTCTTTAAACTAGGGGTTTGGCTACAGCCTGATGGTTAACTACTTGCAAAAATCTTCTCAGCTGGTACAGTCTAGCTGGTAGATTCCAGAAAAAAAGAATATCCCTCTTCTGCAGTATAGACATATTTTTCTGTTGTATCATTTGCTTTGTATTTCTAGTGCAAAGCTTAATATATGCAATAGGAAGCAAAGAATTTGAGTAAAGATTACTGGAAAAAAAACGTGAAGTACATCCTTGGAGTATTTTAGAAAGTTCTTGGAATTTTTGCTAGCCCATACGGGATACTTTAGAAAGGGAAAAATTACTAGGTAAAATGCTTAGGCTGGACTAAACCGGTGCAACTGCAGACATTTATACACAGATCTCTGCTCTTCTATCCAAGTGCATGTGTCCCTGTTTTCTCCTGAAGTCCTGTCTCCTCCAAGGGAGGGACTGTAAAGTTTTTCTCACTCCCTTTTCCCTCAGAAAATGTCTGAACATTACTTGTATTTGAGAATACTGAGAGATGGAGCTTCTCTTGCAAGAATTTTCAAATTATCAGGTTTTATGCTCCTGGGATGGAAAGAGATGCTGGAGGTGGAGATATGCACACACAGAGATGCAACAACTAGGCTTTTCAACCCCATGGAAGTTAATGGGGCAGTGGATGGCTCTGTAGCATTTGTCTCCCATGGGTTATTTCGGTAATTCTTTCTGCTGACTTGCACCAAAGATCAGGAGGACAAACTGAATACTATAAATGGCATTAAAAACTAAGCCAGGAGTACTGACCCAGAAGGACACTTCCTGAATGAAAGCACTCTCATTTAAATGATAGCTACACAAACTGTGCAGGGAACACTGAGCCTGATCAGAGAAATGAAGGTGAGAATATTTATTTACCTTTCTTATAACTGCATTTTTATTTTCCCATGGGAAATAGCAATCTAAAACTGATTACAAAACCACAATATTTACCAGGTAAAGGAATCTTCAAAAAAATCTGCCTTGTGATGATCCAAGGACTGACTTCTGCTATTCTTAATCCTTTGAGCAGAACTTTAGTTTGTGCGTATTGGCACTGAAATCAGTGAATCCAGAATGGGGCAAAGTTTGAATGATCATAGACAGTCTGGAAATATATTCTAAATCATTCAGATCTTACCCCAAAATTTAACTATGTTTATTGCCACATGAGAAGACATGTCTTTGTAGCTTCCTACAAGATGTTAAAATGGAAGAATTGGAATGAGACCATTTTTCATTACGCATGTTATTTTAACATCCCAAAATACAAACACAGAATCCTCTTCTGAGTATTTCAGTGGCATACACATTTTCTTAATGCAGATACTGTACCTTCATCAATGACATAGACAGTGGGATCAAGTGCACCCTCAGCGAGCTTGCTGATGACACCAAGCTGAGTGGTGTGGTTGACGTGCCTGAGGGACAGGATGTCATCCAGAGGGACCTGGAAGAGCCCAAGATGTGGGCCTGTGTGAACTTCATGAGGTTCAACAAGGCCAAGCATAAGGTCCTGCACCTGGCTCAGGGCAACCTCTGGTATCAATATGGGTTGGGGGATGAAGGTATTGAGAGCAGCCCTGCCAAGAAGGACTTGCGGGTACCGGTGGATGAAAAGCTGGACATGAGCCAGCAAGGTGTGCTCGCAGCCCAGAAGGCCAACCATATCCTAGTCTGCATCAAAAGAAACGTGGCCAGCAGGTCAAGTGAGGTGATTGTCCCTCTCTACTCCGCTCTGCTGAGACCCCACTGGGAGTACTGCATCCAGCTCTGGAGCCCTCAACATAAGAAGGACATGGACCTGTTGGAGCGAGTCCAGAAGAGGGCCACAAAAATTATCAGAGGGCTGGAGCACCTCTCCTATGAGGACAGGCTGAGAGAGTTGGGGTTGTTCAGCCTGGAGAAAAGAAAGCTCTGGGAACACCTTACTGAAGCCCTTCAGTACCTAAAGGGGGCTTATAAGAAAGATGGGGACAAACATTTTAGCAGGGCCTGTTGTGATGGGACAAGGGGTAATGGTTTTAAACTAAAAGAGGGCAGATTTAGACTAGATAGAAGGAAGAAATTTTTTGTGATGAGTGTGGTGAAACACTGGCACAGGTTGCCTAGACACGTGGTGGATGCCCCATCCCTGGAAACGTTCAAGTACAGTTTGGATGGGGATCTAAGCAATCTGATCTAGTTGAAGATGCCCCTGCTCATTGCAGGGGAGGTTGGACTAGATGACCTTTAAAAGTCCCTTCCAATGCAAACTGATCTATGACTCTATGATATTTAAAACATTATATCCCAGTATATCCAGTCTAATAAAGTATTAAAAAGGAAGATTCAGTTCAGTATACTTTAATACTTGATTAGATGGCACATACTGGCATGTAATGTTTTAAACAAGTGGCAAAGTTAAGCCAAAACAATGACATCATGTTGCAGCTCCTACTCAAGCTGAGGCTCACCCTGAAATAAGCTGCTCAAGAAGTGAAAAATTTGTCCCAGAGAGAAACAAAAAAAAAATCAGTGCTAATCACAGGCATGTTCTCATCTCAAAACATGTGAGGTTACTTAATTCTATTCCTACTGAAAGCTCACACCTACAACTGCTGAAGCACAGGAACAAAACTGCTGAGTTTCAAAAGGGCAAATCATGAGATACTAGCAAACTGTTTAGCGTTTAATTCAGTAATTCTAGTCAAGTTTGCAAAAAGAACCAAAAAGACCAATGCCAGTGGCACTGTAAGCACAGTAACTTTTACTACCTGATTGAGGTCTTTCACTCTGCATTCAAGAACAGGCAGAAATCTGACATCTCCTCTCGATCTAGGAGAAAGCTTCAAAGTCTAATGCCAAGGATCCCATTCCTGAGTCTGCTTCTCTCAGATGTTCAGTGAAGTCCCATGCCCGTACCCGTCTCTCACTCTCTCTTTACACCTCTTTCATGCTGGTTTCTTCTACTTGGCTCAGACTTGGTTGAAAAGATGTGCCCCTCTGGCTGCAACACAAGACACGAGGGTTCAGAAAAGCTCCCATGTCCTGTGTTGTAGCCGGAGGTCTCACAATAGTTTAGAGCAAACCCTCTGGAGTGCAGGCTCCTTTTGCAGGCAGAGCTCTTTTCCTGCACTTTAGAATTCGACCTATGTGTGAATCTGTGGAAGAGAAGAAGAATAGAAATCAGGTGCTTGTGGACAGCGTGCAGATAACACTGTGTGCTACTGCTACTGTCAACATTGCAAATGGAAAAATGACCGAAGTAGCTGCCAACCCGGGGCAGAAAGGTCAAGTTCAGACCCGGAGTTAAAAGCTGCCATTCTGTTGACCTCAGCAAAGACACGCCACCTCACAGTAGTTTGAATTAGCCCTACTACCTTTCCAGCGTGATCTCCAGAACTTAAAGACAGAGAGCATGTCTTTCGCAACTTTGACAGCACCTATTCTTTCAATGGCAGATAAAGCTAAGCAAATAATTAGCAACTAATCACGTATAAACAAATTCTGCCTTTTGTTTCTTGTTTGCAAATTGCCCTTACACGGATCACAACATTCCAAATTTATTATGCAGAATTATTTATGAATGCCTGCATAACTAATAATTCCAGGTCTGCAGATCACTCGTAAGGCGTGCGAACATTTGCAAATCACACTGCATTTCTTAATTATATAAGCCATGTAAAACTTATTCCTGATGAGGTTAGTTGTCTAATTAACTAGCTGACACTGTGGATACGCAGCTCAAGAAATCACTTTTGGTAAACATTCAAACTTTTGAATTTAAAATGGGCACTGCTGAGAGCAGTTTCTGCTAATAAAGCTCTGTGCCAAATATCCACAGAAAACAACCCCTAAAAACGGTTCAAAGAGTTAAATTGAAATTCACTTATGAATCCAAGCAGATATTGACAGGACAGCATGTTTTTTTTACTGTTTGCTCAACTCAAGTCATAAATTAATTCTAACAAAAATGTTCAGAGCCATTGTTGAATTTCTTATGAGCACAGTATTTACTTGTATGTGTTCTTTTCCTTGTGGACTTACAGTTCATTCCCAACTGAAATGCTTTGAGAGGCAGAGCTTGAAAAGACTTTTTTTTTTTTACAAATGTCAATCCAGTACAGTACATCACTGTGCATTACAATAAAGATCAGCAATTTGGAGCCAGGTATACAAGACAAGATTATTGCTATCTCTGTTCAAAATATCTTTGGCAGATTTATTGCTTTTTTGTCCCTGACTCTCTACATATCACTTTTATGCTGTCGCTACTTTGTTTGGTACTTTTGCTTCTCCAAACAAACTCGAAGAAGCAGGAGAGGAAATGAAGTGTACTTAGCTGCTATTTTTATGAAGGTGACCCACTGAATGCCTGTTCAGGCACTTTGATGATAAGTACTCACATTAATAGAATTTAGTAAATTACATCAGCTGTTTGCTCTAAAACGTCAAATTCCTGTTCAAAAGATTTCTAATTTTTTTTAGACTTTCCTATCTACTTCAAATAAAACTCACAGCTTTCAGCTTTGTTAATTTCCACACTTATCTCACGTGAAATAAAATACAGTCCAACCAGTCACAGCTCAGATTAGGCAAAGGACAAAGCAATGAATTAGAAGGTCTTTCCATATGAGAGCATCAAAAGGAATGCCGTCAGTATTTTTGACAATAACATGCCTCTTAAGGTTGTCTAATGATGAGTACAACAACAGCTTTCAGCTGTTAGTCTGCAACTTGAGGAACCCCCAAATCTTTTTGTGTATGCATTCTGAGATCTTTGCAATGAATGATATAGTTTATCTAGAAATTAGTTATTTCCAGCCACCTGCCTTTCTTATCTTAGCTGCATAGTAAAAAAAACCCAACCATTTTTACATTCAGCGTGGAAAAAAAAAAATCATGCCAAGCTCCATCTGTCTTACCAATTCCCTAAACTGTGCCTATATAGGCACTAAAAGGAAATCAAAACACAGAGTACTAGAAACTTGGGACCCAGAATTAATCTGCTTTTTACAGAAAAATTATGTTCAGATAAAGCTAAAAGATTCACTCCATCCCCATTACAGCAAGGAAATTCAAGGTTAGAGCTGAAATTGCATCCTAAAAGATTTGCTGATGCCCTGTGGAAAAAGCATGAAAATCTCCCTGGGTTAGAGAAGATTCTGTTTAATTAGTCTATATTTCCTTCTTTTGTGTCTCCTTACTTTTGTTCACTGAAGGCATTTTGAAAGGAAGTTACTCTGAGTTCACAAGCCTCTCTGGAACAGTCTCGTTGTCTGCTCCGTGAGACGTCTCAAATAGGAAGCAGGATGCATTAGCACCGCAACTTGCTCTATACAATGCATCCTTTTACCTGTTTTATACTACCAACAGGGGTAAGTCAATTTATGGATAAATGGGAAACGTGCTCATTCCTCAGGATTCATTTCCCTAGTCTGACAGTACAATCATCTTTCACTCCATGGCTATAAAATTTGAGTCATGATGAATACTGATGGGCTGGAGGACGAGGGAGAGAGCTGCAAATCACCTCGTGTGGTGCTTCACTCCCCTCTCCCCTGACACGAGTGGGAAGCTGGTAGGGCAAGCTCCAGTGAGCGATCATTGAAATTTGGCCTCTCAGCTGAGCTGGTCAGCGTAATCTCCACAGTGAGCCACTGAGAACAATTAGTGGCAGTATCATTAGCCAGACAGTCATTACTTCTATGGTTTGCATAAGGAGCAAGAACAGATATAATGTGCTCATATGACTATAGAGGTGTCGAAGGGTCCTCCCCTGGTGAGGAGCTGCTATTCCAGACCCAGCCATCAAATCAAACCTCTAAACTGGAGGTCTGAGAGGAATTCTGTCTGCCACCACCAAATCCACCCTTAAAATTTGGTGGTGTGGCTGGACCCAAAATGGGAAGGGGGTTATTTTCCAGTTCCATAAACACATCACAGGGATACTGAAACCACAGAATGTGAATTTGAACCCAAGCCAGGTGATTTGTCCTCATCTTCGAGCCATTAAATGTAAACTAGCACCTTCCTTTGGATCTGGATGCTGCCTTCTCTGCCCGTTACTATTATTAGTTAAGAGACATTTCTTGCCACTGTTCGCATCAATTTGCTTTCCCAGCTCCCTTTCTTTGTTGCTGTTTTTGAGTTTGTGACAAATACCCTTTTGTTCTTCTAATTAAATTTCACATCTGTTCCACACCAGTTCACTTTATTCTTTGGAGAGGACAGTCTTGCTGGGGCACAGTAAAAATTTCAGTTATTTTATAGAAAAGAAATGTGAGTATGTGTTACAATTTACCTAACCACTGTGAATTAATTTGGTGTTTAAGGTGACACTGTACTAATTACATATTAGCACATTAATGTAGCTGCAGGCTGTAATTATTTCCCTTTGAATGAACAGTGCACACTTCCAGCAAAGTCCTCAAGAACTGTTTTGGAATGCAAGAAAGCAATAATCAATTCTCTTGTTGCTCCTACTTCAATATAAAGTGAAGAATTGTCTAACTTTATTTTTAAGAACATCAATCTCTGTTTATTATTAGTAAAACATTTTTGACAAACTCCGCCCTTACATGAACACAAACCCTTGTACTCGATAGGTACACATCACCTCAGGCAGAATTTGGCCCTCGGTGACCTTAAGCTCTCCATGAGCGCAATCTTATTCCAATCTCTATTCACTGTGAGATTCCCCTCACTCCTGACTCCAAAGCCTTATAACCAGACAACTCAGGACAAGGCCTTTGTGGGACGTGTGGCCGTTCTGCTTTGACATGGTCATGCACAAGCATTTATCAATAGTGACTGTTTAACTTGCATTATTTGAGAAAGCAAGAGACAAGGAATTTACTTTTAAACATGGAAAGCTTTATACGATATTTTCTGAATTAAAGACTGCGATTTGAAATAATCCTGTAAATTGAAAATCTATATCTGATGTGGCTGAAGGGGGACATCTAGACCTAACTGTCTCAAATATAGATTTTAAATCAATATGAGCAGTTTTGGAGCATTACTGTTCAAGGATTTTGTGCCACCACTGTTAAAGCATTATTAATTCATGTTCTTATCTTTCTCATTTCATAAAGCGTAAGGGTTTCTTTGGTGCAAGTCTATTAATGTAGGAACTATAATCCATCTTTTTCTATTTTGCCTTGGTATTGTCTCCGCAGATCAAAGTTAGATTATAACACAGAGTGAATTTCATAAATTATTTTGAATGATTTTACAGAAAAAAAAAGGAGAAAAAATGCAGGTTAAAGTCAGAAGCACATCACATATCACACAATTTACCAAGAAGCAGTCAAGACTTCTTGAGATAATCTTCTAAGACTCAGCAATAAAAAGTTTGTTTAATTTCTAAAGATGGCAGATGTCATAAAAAAAGAGGCTGATGCAAAAATAAAGCCTCCAGAGTCTGGCAGTTCTGTTCGGATGTCAATAAAAGATAATGTAACCTGTCAAATTTGCAAGCATGTTTTATCCAACCATTGCATTCTACCTTCACCACTCAAGCATTACCTTCCAGGAAACATCCGCATCTGCCTGATTATCCTAAAGTAATTCTGATGAAGAGACCAGGTTGCAAATTAAAAGCGTCTTTCTCTTCCCAGTTTTCTCTCTCTCCCCCCCACCTCACTTTTTTAATCTTTCATTTTTTACAGTTCAGCTAATTTTTTCTTGAAAGGTTAAGGAGCTAGCAATTATTTCAATGGCTCTTGCAGCTTTAGGGTAAGTGTCTCATCTGGCCTTTATTATAAGGAGCTTCCCTTCATGCTTCATACTTGATGTCGCTTGTTGAACAGTGAGGGCTCTAGAGCTGCAGTACAAGAGTAACTTTAGAGATGCCGAGCTTGTTCCTACTAGAGCATACAAACCATGGTATGGAGATGACCTGCAGCTGCCACAGATGGGTTGTCCTGCTTCACACTGTGTTGAGCTGGTGTTGCACCACCAGACAAAATACTAAGAGTCATCACTGGTTTTATGCTGATTTAGATGCATTCCCTTCAGAGGAAGACTTTTTTCTTTCCTGTATGCATTATGATTTTTCCAAACATTTTAATTTGTCTTCTATTAAGTGAGCCTTCACATTTTTTACTGTCAGTTCATAGATTGTGACTTTGCAAAGTTTTGGAGGTTGCTTGACTATTTCCATTGTACATATTCAGTTTTGGAAAGAGGCCCAAAAAAAGCCCACAGTCTCAACAAACCGAGCATTTATTTTGAGGCTTCTGCTGACAGCCCTCATCACTGAACTGAGAAAGTTTGCATCATATCCCCATGATATCGCTTCGTGTTGTTATGCTTGATGGATTCAATCACCCTGGCCACTCTGTTTCCGGGGAATCTGTCCAAATTCTGCATCAACCTCCAAAGAAAGTCTGAAAGTCAAAAGATCTATTGCTTGCTTTCCAACTGTACAGCAAACATGTACACAGCTATTTCAGGTGCCCAGAAGGGTGGACCACTGGGTCAAGGTGAAAATGTTTGTGCTAGTGATTCTCCAGCATCAGTATTTAGCAAATCCATCCCTGTGCAAGTATTCCCTCCTTAGGCAGAGCTAGTTTATGCTGTGAGGAGGCTGCAGTTCATTATTCAGCAGCTTGGGTAGCACAGAGAAAGCCCGTCTCCACAAACAAAACCAAAACTGAGACCGGCATTAATTCCTAGACAAAAAGTGTCTCTTCCTAAATCAAGGAAAAGAGAGGGGAAGCTGGCCCAGCACTTCCACTCACCGCAGAAGAAATCCCACAAAACTGGCACTTTCATCCCAGGATCAGCATCAGTTTGAGATAAAGGCTGTCGGTGCAAGCTCTGTCTTGTCAGGCAGTGCTGTCTTTCCATGGGCTTGCTCTGTGCGGTCATGCTCTCCTCGCTGGAAAGCCACCGGCACGTGTCTACTGCCACGTCCATGAACCCTCTGATGGGGATGCTGCAGCTTACATGGTTCAGCCTCCTTTGCCTTCCTGTTCCTGCGGGGTGAGGATGCACAAGGAGACTGCCATTGTCATTATGACAGGCCGTAATTTTTTTTCCCACTTCTTACTCAGCTGTGACTCGAGCTGTCCTTCTCCCACAGAAATGCGCTTGTGTAAAAACACCCGCATCCTGCTTCTGCACACTTAATGCTGTCTTTCCATTGCTTTGCAGGTATCAATGTACAAAGGATAGTTAGGCAGTCAGTTATTAAAATGGATCTAATTAATTAATGAAACAGCATCAAGGGAAAGCATGCGGCTATACCTGTGGACTGATATAAAAATCTCATCTAGTGGTACTCTTCACTGATACTGTGAGCCTCAAACAAATGTCGTCATGAACTGGAGACACGCCACTGAATATTGTTTCCTTGAGAACTGAGCAGCTATTACAGACATTTTATGTCTGTGGGGGCTGCAGCTTACCACCTTATCTAAGGTTATATGGAAAGTGTGGGGCAGAATCTGCCATGAAAATAAGTTTATAAAGCTGGGGCTGAGTAGGCATCTACCGATGTATGTAAAAATCCTCTGCAGCTTTTGAGCTGGTGTCCAGAGGGCACCAGAAAATAGAGTTGGACACTGTGTGCCTGGTGTGCCACACTGACATATACAAACAAGCCTCCAAGGTGCCATCAGCCACGCGCAGCACTTGCCATGTAGCTCCTCCCAGCCAGCCTCCAGATCCAAATTGCAAATAAAGCCTGTAAACTTCACCTGCCCCAAAACTGATTTCCATATCCACTGTTAAGCCCCTGTTGGTGTTGCCTGTGGTATGTAATTGAAACAAGGTGAATAATGGAGCCGATGATGGATTTAGGGATGTCCCAAATTTGCCGGTCTATAGGTGGTTTTGTCCACTGCTACTTCCTTCCAGTACTAAGTACTGACTATTGCTTCCAGAATTAAATACTCTATATGAAAAAATTGTTCCCACAGCACAACTGACAGAAATTTGAAATGATATAATAATAATGTACAGTCCATTTGCTGTCTAATGTATGTGTGGGATTGAATAGCTCTCTGCGATACATTCCCGTCTTGCTAAATTACTCTAACTTCAAACTGAATTAAAGTAGCTACTTGCCACTACACCATTGAACTTTGATAGCTGGATCCATTCCAAAACTTGGGACTGCAGCCACCTTTCTCACAGTAATTCACAAATAAGGGGAAAAGACAAGATGAAAAAAAAAAAAAAGAAAGAAAAAGCTTATTCCATTCTCTGAGCTCTGCTTCGTTCACCAGTCTGGAAAGTGTGATTAGGACTGTGAAATGCGTATCAGCTGGAAACGTCCCGACAAGGCATGGGTCTGCTGTGTACGTATTCCCAGTCTCTTCTTCCACAGCAGTAGTACAGCTACATCTCAGACTGTGGCTGTGTGTTTATCCACGTACCAATAGATACATTTAATAACAACAACCCCGCTGGTAATTTTTACTTACACAATGACTTGCCAGCAACGCTATGGCGAACCCACCTGGATACCTGCTACCAAATTCAGTGTAACAGCTTCTAACACCATTAGTTCATGTCCCTCTGTTTTCCATTAGTGTCAGCTATGCTGAACTCTGGGAACATACCAAATTAAGGAACATACAAAATTATAGTATAATTATTACACTATACAAGTATTGAACCTAGAATCCTACCCACAGGGCACACGTTAGCTCTATCTTAGTTGCTGCTCAGGCATGTTAGGCTGTAACTGTGACTGTAATAAGTCATGCACTCAGGCACAGCCATTTACTAAAGTGCCTACACTGTTGCTGACTACAGTATTTGCTTTTGAATGGTCCCTCTGTACCACGCTGGCAAAGGCGCAAAGTCAGTAAGAAACGGTTTGCACTGGACACGTCTGGTACCTGTCTGCTCAGCACAGACCTCCTGTTCTATTGCATTTGCTTGGTAGTGAAGGATCTAGGCAGACAGCCTGATGAAACTGGCTACCAGAGAATCATCCTGCTGTATTCTCAGTGTCTTTCATTTCTCTTCAACTCAGTGAAATTTTCATGCAAAGTCCTTCTGACTCCGAATGAGAACAAGTATGTCCATTCCAGTTCTTAAGAACATAAAAGACTATCCTGTCGATAGATGCCCTTCTGTTACTCAGCCCTCTTGGAGAACAAAAGCATTCACTTAAGAAAGGAATAACATACAAGTAATTTTTTGAAGTTCAGACTATTGAAGTACAGTATTTGAGCATTTTATATATTTCAATGACTGTTCTTGCAGCTAACTGCAAAAGAAGAAGAACAGACATGCAAAAATAGTAAGTAACTAGTCTCAAGTCACACAGATCATGTCTACAGTGTCTGGCAAGGGCGGCGTCAAAGCTTAAATATTCTCAAAACTAAACATGTCTGCTGTACAGGGGTGAACCTGAAAGCATATTTGCTGGTAGAGCTGGGAAATGCCCTTCGGGGCACGTGCCCTAGCAAGACCGGCACATTAGTTCATGGCTTTCACCACCCACTCACACATATCATCCACTGCCTGCCTCCAAGGCAGCCACATGGAAGCAGGTGAGGAGGAGGCAAAGGCTGTCACCCTTGCACCTGCTCTGGAGACAACCCTTTCAAAGTGCTGTGGATAGACCAAAGACACTCAACTGGTTCTCCTGAGTATCATTTAGTGCTTTCCCCATTTCCCAGTGTCAAAGGCATTTTGGGTGGAAAACCTGGCAAGTTGTTAATAAAAAAGAGCAGCAACAAAAAATACTTTGATTGGACTTTATATTTAAGTTAATTAAAATGGTTCAGATTAATCAGCATCATGCATTTACAGAGAGTGTGTATGCCATCTGTTTAAAGTATCCCTGAGTAAATCTAGATCAGAGCTTGTGGTTCAATTTTAATTCAAGTGAATTGGCTGTAAATTAATTTAAAGACAGTAAATGGTGACCAGAGCTTGCTAAGAATGATTGGTTCAGTGTGGGCTGAGCTCCAGAGCAGAGGTGTCCAGTGACAGCAAATACAGTTGAGTTGGATGCCAAAAGACAGCAGAGAAGTTTTTGGTGGGACATGACACAAACTTGGAGCTCTGTACACTGTACAGTCTGTAAGATGAGAGGACAGAGCTGGAGAAGGTTTACGTGAATGCACGTATCAAACATAGCAAGAGTAAGCGGCAGTTTTCAGTGGGATGTTCCGTCTGGACTGTGTGTGAGAAGTAGCACCAGGTGACCAGCACAGGATGTGGGTGCGTATGATACAGCAGGGGAATGTCATGCTGAGAGCTGACCCTTGTGATGGAGCTGGTGGTGAGCTATACTGCTGCAGTTTTTGCCAGCACTCTGGTGCAGCAGGGTTAAAATCCAGCAGGCACCAACCTCCTGTCAGCTTCAATAAAAGAACACGTGCTTAAATAATCTTTGAAGATTCGTGTATAAAATGGTATTGCTGCCATCATCTGCCAATCCACCTAGGGAAATCTTCATCTCCAGCTCGGGAAATACTTCTTACAGAGGTGGGAGAAGGTGGCAGTCTGGGAAATTTGTATAATAACGTATTTGTATAAACAACAACAAAAAATTACAATAAAGGGAATACTACTATTCAGTAAATGGGGACTTGTATTTCTCCTTAAGAGGCCATAGACAGGTAAAATTAGCCTCTGTAGCTGTTCTAGTATTCAGACAGACAGATTACCTTTGTAGTTCCACATAAAAGAACGCAGCTAAAGGAGAAATTAACTATTGAATAAAAACCTTCTCTGGGGTTCAAATGTTCAAAAATTCTTCCTCCTGTAAACACTGTTTTTCTAGCTCAAACCTAAGTAAAAAAGAAAAGCAATCTCCATCATTCGAAATCATGCTCATTTACAAAACATACAGAAACATGCTCTACAACAAATCTCTGTGTCTTGTTATAAGCAGGGAGGCATCAAAATCCATAATAACAGCATTTATAAGAGAAAGATCAATATGGCATCTGGTATTTCAAAGGCAGAAAATGATTCTATTAAATTTCTACTCGTAGAAAATACACTAGACAAAATACCTAAAACCCATAGTCTGTTTTAGTCCTAAGGATGGCCACAGTCAGTTAGACCAAAGGTCTGTGTGCTCCAGAAAAGCACCTTGTAGCTACAGAATTGACATTAACAGATCTCTGAACACAGATTTTGCTCTTGGGACTGTTGACAATCTCTTGTTCTGGTGTCTTGACTAAAAAACCCTCAAAGTACGGCCATAAGTAGATGGCTATGGAATGGTAAGAACAAGACAACCATATACAAAACTTCTTGCTAATACTCTCTCTGCCTTTAATGACTTTAGCTCAGGACTTTATTTTTCTGAATGTGGACTTTACGTATTTTTCAGTGCTCAGTGGATTTATTTCCATGAGCTTCAGTCATCCCTTGTAAATTTCTGGTATCCACCGTATCCTTTGGCAAGGAGTTTCACAAGTCATCTAGCTGTTGTGGGAAGAACAGAATGAGACAGCCCTAGCCACTGGGAAGTTACAGTACCAGCCCACTGGCTGTCAATGTTGTCATGTACTCTGTTGGTAACTCATAAATGGAGATACAGAGGAAAATAGTTTTGAAGTGTGATGGTGAAGTAGACATTGCTGGATATTTGCAGAGCATAGCTCCCCAGCATGAGGGACATCAGAGGAGAAAGCATGGAAGTGTTCATTTGCAAACCTTAAGAGACAGTGGAAGATGGCCTGTAGGCTGGACCAACCTATCGGCTTACCAGCAGGGAGATGGTACCCACAGCTGTCAGACCTTCCCAGGAACGGGTGGTTCTGTGAATATAGCACTGAAGATGGGCTCAGGAAGAGCAACATAGAGTCAGGCTGTATTTCAAATACAAGACAAGACAGATACCACTAGGCCAGGCAGAAGTCTGGAAAGTTGCATCTTTGTTCCTTATCTTAGATGATAATCTATATAAGTGATCAACCATCCTTTTCCTTCATTTCTGCAAGATCTGGAATGATGTGCATTAAGAAAGGAGGATAGACCAAAGCAGCAGCTCCATTTTTCCTCTTGAAACCTCCGAGAAGGCCTATTTTGCTGCAATAGACTCTGAACCTTTTTACAGTCAAATACAAATACAGCTACTTGTGACACCTGTAAATGGCCTTGTCTTAGAGTAATGCTCAGTGCTGAAGGCAGTGACATTAAATGAAGTTAGAGACTGGATTTTTACATGCACCTGAGATAAAACATAGCAACTGGTATGTGGCCTTAGAAATTTGTACACTGGTAGTAATTAATACCAGTCATTAACCTGGGAGTCACATGGTCCTACGGTGTCTGAAGGCCTCCAGTGGATGCTAATAAAGCCAGGCTTTTATACAAGGAACAGAGCAGTTATGGATAAAAGCAGTAGGATAGACGTGACAACCAGCAATTTTAACTTATCACCTTGGAGCTTTATTTTTGAAAGCTTTTACTTCCCACTGATTGCAGGCTTCCAATTTTGTGTTGTCATGTAATAAATTACAAAAATTATCTTCTCTTTTTTTTTTTTTTTGGCATGGTGCTTCATAGACAAAGTGTCTAAAAAGCTTCTTTTTTTTTAACTGAATGAGTTAAGTATTGCTGCCATGGTGATTATAAGAAGAAATCATCACCAAACAGCAGCCTAGAAATCTGGATACAGATTCAAAATTCTCATTAGCCAGGACATTTGATTTGAATCCTTTGTAACAGTAGGCTTTTACTGTGTGTATGGAGAGACTCGGGGTGGAAGGCTGGAGCAGAGGTCATTTTGAAAAGCAGATCTTTAATCCTTTTCCTGAAAGCAAGAGGACTATCTGACTTACTAATTTGACTGAAGGAGATCTGAAGGAGATCACTCATAGCAGGGAGATGAACCTCCTTCTCTCAGCAGGGATGTGAATGAGAAGGCATCGTCATCCCTGAGGTGGCTGTAAGGATGACATCACTGTGCTGACCATTTAAAAGGTGTCTTGTTTGACCAGGACCTTCCCTCTGTAGCACTAAGGTAGTCTTGACTCTGGCATACACCAAGCGCTAACAGAGTTTATTAACATTCACTGCCACATTTACTGAATTTATATTCTAAATAAGTATTCTAGACCAAGAGGTCTAGTTTGCTGACAGTGCACATGCTTGATCATAACCATCATAAAAAGACAGCAATGGATGCAAAGACAAAACTTACAAGAGCCATTGTGAAGCTAGTAAAACTGTTTTCAATATTCCATTAATTATCCTCTATGTATCACCAACAAAAAGAGGACAAAGATGATGTGGGGTAATTAGAGAACTAAAAGCACAAAGCCATAAAATATGCCGTGCTTAAAACCTGCAACTTCTCTAGAGCAGACATAAAACCAGCAATAGCCTGTTAAGCACCTGACTAAAAGGTAAAGTCTTTGCATTGGAAAAAGTTTGCAAGATCAAGGATGGAATGTTTCTGCCACTAATGTACCCCATGGCTGGCTAGAAAAGGGACCCTAGGCACTGACAGACAGCTAAACTGACCTTTTCCTGGGACACAGAGATGTAGGTGGTCACCTCAAACTGCTCTATTCCCTATCATGCAGGGCATTCAAGATTAGTCACATTTCACAGCCAGTGACACTAAACTCTTCCATAGTGCTATAAGTTATAATATATTATTTATGATATTTTAATCACCTAAAGTTCAGGAACCCCAAAGCACATATTAATTAATGCCTATTTTAATTAGCTCTGCCTCAGAGAGAGGGGGAAGACAAGACTGTGCAGCCTTATTAGCACTACACTCCAGCACCGTAATTAAACCCAGAACATGCAATGCAATACACATCAGAACTTAAAGCAGTAGAAGGTTGGTCATCACCATGGCAGCCTCCCACTCCTGTAACTTCCTTCTTCCTTAACACCATTCTTCTTTCCTCCCTATGTCTTCCTGCAAATGGCAATTTCCACAAGGGAAAAGGGGAAAGATCTCTGCTGCTCACGAGTCAGACTCAGTTCTGTTCTTGCAGTAACAACATCATCTTCAGTGGAGTTATTCTATACTCAACTGTACCAGGAAGAATATATTATTATTATGAGGAAAAATTTTTGTGCAGGTATCTTCATATGCAGGGTTTTTTTCCTCTTTTTGGCTACCAGCCATTGTGGATCTATCTGCAGGCATAGAAACCTCTGCTTTGCTGCCTTCAAGCATTCTGTTCTTTCCCTGCTCAAGAATCCCTGAAGAGACTTTATTTTAAATTTCACAGATGCTGGATTCTGAAAGGAAATAAATGGATTCTTCATGTTTTCTGCCTCTTCACAATAAATTAATTCAGGGATGAAGAGGCAAGTCGGTGTGCAAAGGTCATACAGACAGTCAATGTAAAAGCACCAATATAAGACTCAGTAATGCCACTCTTTAGCATCCTCCCCTTGTTTGCTGAATGTCCAAGCTAGGAAATTGCAATCACTGCCATTCAAGCTTCTTCTTACATACATTTTAGACATTAAACACAAACAAAACTCCAATAAACTGAGATGCTGATCCTTAGCCCCTGGAAGTCTGTAACAGTTTTCCTGTAGACTTCAAGGTTTTTAGGATAAAACCTTAAAAGCTTAATAATGATATTAGAAAAAAATTACCTAACTCTGTATTGATATTATCATATAGTGTTAGTTTTCAACCTGCTTTGCTTGCAGCTCTTTAAAATTTACACAATAGACTTTATTTTCTTAGCAAAGTTCTGCAAATGCCTTAGGAGTGGTGCTCATATTCTCAGATAGGTATGGATCATACATTGAAAACATCTGCTAAAGGGAAGGAAAGGACATTGGTATAAGAAACCCCAAAACCTTACCGGTAACTAAATACAGGAAAATTCTGTTTTCTCTTTCTTATTTCATGCTAATTACCAAATTCTTTCAACTCTAAATTGCAATATATTTCCCTCAATTTAACTTCCCCTGCTCCATTCCATAAAATTTGTCCAAATAAATAATGAAATTGAATAGTTAAGCTTGCAGAAATTGCTATTACTTTATCAATGCCTGAGCCAACAAAAGCATTTTTCATGCACCTGCATAAAACAGAAGGAACTGAATAGCTTTTAAGAAATGTGCTACATTTTAATATGTCTGGGTCACATTCAGAAGCATATCTACAATGCTGAAAGGAGTGGAGGTGAAAAATGTGTAGAGAGGGCTCCACTTACAGCACTATCTAAGCTCAGAGCACTCAGTAATATCAAGAAAATTTGTACACTCATGCTTCTTCATAATGAATTTACTGATGTTAGAACAAACAGTGGTGCCTTGCTCCAGAAACAATTCTTGGCCAATACATTTTGCATCAAGTCCTAGATCAACATTTTACTAATTTCTAAAAAGCAAACCAATGTAAAATGTTAATGTTTCAGTATCTTTCACTCTTAAATATAATACTTCATTTTATTATTCAGTTATTTGCATTTGGTATTATTTTGCTTTACTGTATTATAAACTATTTTGCATTTTTAACTCATTTTGTGATATATTTAAAATGTTTTATTAATTCTGATAGTTTTGTTAACAAAACACAGTAGCACGTTTAGTGGATTAAAGCAGGTTTCCTTCCACTACTCAGCATCAAGTGACTGTAGAGACATTAATATATGCCTAAATTAGACCAAGGCAGCAAGTGAGTTTAGACTGGTTTAACCTTCCCCAAAGTTTTAGAAGAGCTCATTAATGTTGCTCTGCAAAGCATCTATAGTCCTATAATGGGGCCATTATGTGATATTGTTATGATACTTTCTTCTCAAGCTCCCAACGTGTTGCAAGTAATTGACTTTTTATGCCCTGTTATTATCACTGGCAATTTTCAGGTTATACCGTCACAATTCTTAATTTTGACTCCTCCTATAAAGTACAGTTTCCTGAAGTCCTCCTTATATTTGTATGTTTATTAGAAGGATCAGAAAGAAAAGGGAGGGAAAAAAGCTAGGGTGTCATTACCCTTATTCATATCTATGAATAACACTTTGCTCCATAAATAATTCACTGAACTCACAGAGTAAGCTACAGGTGTTAGCTTGTCACAGTTTAGCTTCATACAGCTATAACCAGTATATTCATGAACCCTTGGGGACTGGGAGAAGACTTGCTTGCCATTTGAAGCTGAAAATAAAAAAAAAAAAATCAACAAAAATTTTAGGACAATGGTTTACAAGGAAAAAATACATAGGTGCTTTAGTGCTTCAGTAGCTGAACCCCAGCCTGAGGATTCAGCTTGAGACAAAAGCTTGGCTCAGAACCCCTTGAATTTGGACAGATGCAAAACTGACCTGGGTCCTGGGCACATCTTTAAATAGAGTACAACAGTGTTCAGTTTACCGGGGGTAAGTGCTACAGCCAAACTTCATTGAAAACCTGCTTCATTTTGTCATCTAGCCCTGCTTTCTCATGCATGCATAAACTCTGAAAGCTTAACAAAGATTTTAAAGAGGAAACAGAAAGCAAACAGGTTCAGTCACCTCTAGAGAGCACTTGTAGAAACTAATGGATGCCAGACTAGAATCTTTGAAGTCACAGAAAGGCAGGTGAATGGACACAAAGACTGACAATGCAGACTGACTTCCCACAGAAAGCTGACAGTCATTTTGGAAATACAGGAAAAATATAATGTCATTATTTTTCCCCTCTGTCATCATGTCCACTCTTTTTTTTAACCCTCAAGGAACTAAATTTTTTTAACCATTAACCCAAGTGCATTGGGGTAACTTAATTTCAATAAATTAAGCCCCAGCTGTTCTTTCTAGAGCTGCATTTTTAAAAATTTATTAGTTAACTACTAAATATTAAATCATTAAGTATACTCGCTGCACGTGGGCATGCTAAAATGCAAAATGCTGGGCCCAGTTCTCTGGCTCTGTACATTCAGGTGGCAGAGGCAGAAGTGGAAACCAGATGGAACACGGCAGATGGGTATTCTGCTGTTGCAAAGAAGTCCCTGGAGCTGGAAAAGGTAGTGCAGTCCAGCTTCTGAAAATTACACTTCAGGAAAGATGACTAACTAGGATAATCAAAAAATCAGCAACAGAAATGAAAAAATAACTCCCTGTATTAAAATGAGAAAGAGATACAAAGATAGAGACAAACCAGGAGGCTGACTTTGCAACACCATGTGGTAATGAGCAGTGATCAAGATCAGAAAGGACAGACTCATGCCTGAAAGCTGGCCTGCTTCTTCCAAGTATAGCAGATGATCTAATAAAAGATAATCCCTCCCCTAAAACCTTGCCTCTCTTAGATTTTTAATCCATTCTGAATAGAAAAAACTACTGCAGATTCATTTTTCATTTGGAGATTTTAAAGAGCTTTACAAAGAGGTTTACAGATATCACTGGGATTCTTGATGTATAAAGTATGATGGACTATATCGTCAGATAGACAAATATTCCTTGATGCTTTGACACAATCCATATCCTGACTTAGATACTGATGTGCTATTAGATAGACACCGCATGGGACATATGGAAGGCCAATCTACTGAGGCTGGCCAAGTGGCACTGCTGGAGATGGTGGAGTCCCTCTTCTCCCCCTCTTCCCCAACATAGCTGCTATCCTGAGCCGCAGCTGGTGCTTCTCTTCTCCTGCAATTCATAGTTATGAACCCTCTCCTGAAGATGGACACTTAAGCCATCCCTTCCTCACAAAATACAGTCAAGACCCTCTCCAACCTCCTTGGAGCTCCCATGTGGAAGCTCAAACCCGAGCTTCAAATCCTTCAAATGTCTGAAGGTATTTGGCCCCTTCTCCTCTATCCTTTGATACAGTTCATTCTTTCTCCCCCCACTCTCCCCAATCCAATTTAAACACTTCCTAGAAATTGGAAGAGCTTCAACTGAGAGAAGGACAACCCTGGCTCCACATCCTATTACCCTTCTTAAAGCTTACTCTGTAGCCTGGTGTTTAAGCTCCTTTCCCTGTGAGGCAGGAAATGCAAAGTCTTATCCACTCAGGCAGAGATGGGATTTGAAGTGGGATCTCCCAACTACTGGATGAATGCCACTAGACCAGACTGAGGGCATTAATGCCATGCTCAAAGAATATCTGTAACATTGGACCCTGCAGGTGAGCCATCCGTTTCTAAGTTTGAAATCCTGACAGGTCTGAGGTGCAAGACAGATGTTGAACTGCTCAGCAATGCCAAGGCTGGAGACATTCTGGGCATGTAGAGGAGAAAGCCTTAAGGCACACCAGGGACATCTTAACATTAGACACTTAGACTACACCTGATATTCAGAGACGAGTGGTTCTGCACACATGTGATTGCAAAAATCTATATATTTTCTTATCTTGGAAATATATACCTTCACACTTTCAGCATGTCCAAGCACCACTAGCTTCCAAACCTAGAACACAAGAGCAGCAGGCTGTAAACAGAAGAGAAATCTAGGGTACATTGATTTGGGCTTTGTAAATTAAAAGCTAAAGTGCTTAGTAAGATCCTGGTACTACAGATGTGTGGAGAACCTGGTGATGGCACGAAGATGTGCTAGGAGATTGAAAATGAGCACAAAGCTCTGCATACGTAGGGTAAAACTTTCCAAGCTGTCTCAGTTGAAGTTCTGGTTTTTTTCATATGGCCATGTACATTACCTGTGCAGCTGAGCACAGTTGGGTATGAACTTGTCTGAATCCTTTCCCATTCAACATCAGGCACAAACCCTGTGGAGACCATGAATCCTACCACGAATTTTGCAGAAATCTCTCTATATAAGTAATTTTACATTCATACAAAAGGAGGCTTTTAATATCCTATGCTAGACAGCTATTGAAATTTCATGGGTGTATGAGATGGACACATTTTATGACCCCTTAACTAATTATTGTCCCATTACTACCCTTGGTGCTTTCTACATTTACTGACCCCAGATTATACTTACATACCTCTCTTCACATGATTTCAGACTGAATATGACTTTCCTCTTATATCCATTTTCATTCAACTCTGATCTGTCCCTTTTTTGAAATTCTGAGCTGGTTTTCATAAAACTCTTATCTACAATCGAAGTTCTGATTCTCTTTAATGCTCTGGGATATGGCCTTATCTCACGCTATTATTAAAAACCGAAAGCTCTTTTATACGGGTGTATTTTTGACCTCTGCTCTTCTCTATTTGGAACAAAACCTGCAGCAGCACGGCCAAGAATAGAAGCAGCATTGCTCAGCTCCAAACTCTATACTTTAACCACTAGATGATGCTTCCTGTGCGTATATAAAATTTAATTTAAATGCAAAACTCTCACTATGTTTCCTTCTGCTTATAATGTGTTAATATTATTTTTTACATCCTGCCTCTCCTTGACCTCCCTTGTCCTCCTGGGCTTAGCAGATTTTCAAGGTCCGGTACAACAGTGGAGGAATGTATATGTTCCTACTTGAAAATCAGCCTGCATATGAAAGGCTCCCATCAAACAGCTGGGACAGTTATTACACCATAATCAGACCTGTTTGAACAAAGGACTCTCATGACTTTGTGTGAACTTCTGATAAGGCAGATGTTTTAGGAAACAAGCAGAAATCTTTAGAGGGCATTACCACTAGCGAGCCATTTGTATTACCCAAGAGTTCAGCACCTTCAATATGCGATGAAATGACTGAAAGTCCTTTTTTTCCAGACATAAGTATAAACTGGGATGCATTCCACTTAAAGCAAGCACACTACATTTGTACAAAAAAGTGTAAACACAGAGTGAATCCCAGCCAATCACCATCACAGTAAAATATAAACAAACACTGTGGTTCTGTAGATATAGTAACCAGGTAAGTGTTGCTAAAGAGTTGCTGTTGGTATGTTGGGCTCTGACAAGAAATTAAGACTACCAAGAAATTAAACTAATAAAGGGGTCAATAAAAGAGGCTATATGGCACATCAATCTATTGCAAAAGCTTTTAATAGTAAAACTAAAACTTATTTGTTACTATGACTTATTTCTGACTGTAGGTCATGAATTTGTTTTCCAAGTGCAGAAGGAAGGTAAAAGAAACATACTATTTTCTACAAATGCTTGGATTCTATTTAAAAAAATCTTGTCAACTAGAAATGAGGAGGAGTGCCTGAGTAAGAGCAACCATAAGAAAAGTTGTTATCTTCTGAAAAATTAAGGTACCACAGACAATGTATTTGACCAGCAGTATGTTCATAGGGTCATGTCATTTTGATCAGGAGTAACATTACACTACTAAGCTCAAAATTTGCACAGCGCTTTAGGACCCAGATTTTCATTGAGTTGCTGAAGAGCCACAGTGAATTAAGTACTCATTGCATTGAGAGATGGCCAAAATTTAAATTTCTGTTCTTCAGGAAATCCTGACCCTTCAGAATTTGATTAAGCTCTAAATCAGAAAGAATGCCACTACTTCAGAATTTCCCATTAAATAAATATCTTGAAGATATTCAAGATAGATTTTAGATTCAGGAATCTAAAACAAAAGCATTTTGGTAATGACAAAACAATTTATTTTTATATGATTGAATGGTTTTAGTTTCATGCTTTAGTAAGAAGCTTCACATCAATTGTATCTAAATGCTTTCTAAACCACTTTAGATTACTGTCATGGTTTTGGCTGGGATTGCACTGACTTTCTTGCTGGCAGTTAGTGTGGTGCTGTGGCTTGGATTTGGGGTGGGAATAGTGTGATAGCACACTGATGTTTTTAGTTGTTGCGAAGCAGTCAAGACCTTTTCTGCTTCTCACACCATCCTGCCAGCGAGTAAGCTGGGAGGGCACAAGAAGTTTGGAGGGGACACAAGTGTGACAGCTGACCCCAACTGACTAAAGGGATATTCCATACCATATGAAGTCATGCTCAGTATATAAAGCTGGGAGAAGAAGGAGGAAGCCGGGCATGTTCAAAGTTATGGCATTTTGCATTCCCAAGCAACCATTATGCATGATGGAGCCCTGCTTTCCTGGAGATGGCTGAACATCAGCCTGATGATGGGAGGCAGTGAATAAATTCCTTGTTTTGCTTTGCTTACATGTGTGGCTTTTGCTGTACTGCCTTCATCTCACCCCTCAAGTTTTCCTTTTTTTTCCTGATTCTTTTCCCCATCCCACTGGCGTGGGCGGGCGGGACGGAGTGTAGAATTGAGCAAGTGGCTGCACGGTCCTAGTTGGCAGCTGCAGTTAAACTATGACAATTGCATTTCATGTCATCATAGTAATATGGTTAACTTTCATATATAATGTAAAAGTCAGGACAAAATAAAGAACCAGCATTGCTAAACCAGAAGATTTTTACAAAACTGAAAGAATTATTTCTGACAGTTCTCCATGGAAATCTGTTCTATATCTGCTATAAAATCTTCAAACATTGATTATCCTTCATTCATTGGTAAAAAAACCAAAACAAAACTTCCTTCCCCTGCCCCAAAACTATTCCACTGAAAAATGTGGGAGTTTTGACATTGACATCAATAAAGTCAGAATTTTATTCACTGATTTCAAAAGGACTACTTGTGTACTTGAATACATACAAATATAAGTCCTGTATTGATCCGGAACCTTAACAACAAAACTTCACGGAAAATGACCTCATCTCAGTCTCAGCTGAGAGCATAGAGCAAGACTCTTAATCATAGTTCATAGACTCAAACAAGTAAAAGCATTGTCCAGCAAGATTCTGAGACCATTTTCCATGAATTGACATCATCTGGAGCAACAGTAAAAATAGATTACTTCAAAATCAGTATGACCAGTCCACCAATTTTAAAGTATCTTCAACTACACGGAAATAGTGACACACTATTTTTACCATACACTTAGAAAAAAACATTACTGTTACTGCATTATTAAAATCTGCATACTTATAAATAAGGTATTGATTTCTCACATTAAGGAGATACTGTTCTCAACAGTTAATAGAATAGAGCTAAACCATATAGTAATGTAAACAAAAGGAGGATTCACCAAATGTGGGCAAATATGCCTCAGGCACCATCTACTACGTGCACATCTGCCTATAGGGCAGAATTCTATCATCTAGCATTATCAACAGGCTCCATGTATTTCTCGGGAAACAAGCATAAACTCTCCCAACAAATCATGGTGCTAAATGTATGTTGTCCTGTCAATAAGACATTGCCTTCAGTCTTGGTTAAGCCTGGGAGAGAATGCTTTTTTTTGTGAGTTCAAAAAAAAAAAAAAAAAAAAAAAGAGTAGATTCTCTTCTGCCCTCCTGCATAATTCCTTGAGCACATACTTTATTACAGATTTGAAAAGTCTCATGGGCCCCTTTTGTCACAGAACAGGCAAGGCTTCATTGCCCACATATGGGCTTTTTTGCCCATCTACACTGCCCGCCACTTTTCTGATGGTACCTCGGAGACTAAAATTCTTTTGGATGTCCACTGGCCTGGATATAAACATGAAGCTAAAGATCCTTACATCACCTTAGGCTGATATAGTCTGAAGTGACATCCCTGCTGCTGCAAATGATAAAACACTACCAACCAACAGCCAGTGCAGGGTAAAAAGCAACAATTTTAAATAGTAGAGAAGTATATTTAAGAGAAAGTGGGAAACAGTATTTCAAGCACAAATCATGCAACACAAATGACTGCAAAATGCCATCGAAATTTTCAGAATGATCACTTAAAAGCTTCTTTGTTTTCTTTAAAAGAATGTTTATTTTTGGTACAGTAACTTGATATTTTTGGTATCAGTAGGTGGAATGTACTCTCTAATCTCAACTTCATATTAGTATTAGCCAGAGCTTTGCAACTACTTTAATCCAAACAGATGACTGCATTTAATACTGCAGTATAACCTTGCTTAGTCTCCAAAATAAATTTGCAAAGGGAGTGGAATACTCTGAGGATAATTAATGTGACGGGGGGATTTTTTAATCTTGATGTCGTTATTTGAAACTGACTAAATTAAATTTCTTATGTTGAGTGACCTGTGGCACCAAATGGAATTGGAAGCCTACTTCCTAAGTACAGAAACACAGTAGGAAACAAAGGCTTGTGACAAAGCAGAGTATCCAAGCAGCCAGGGCGTAAGAAAGAAGCTCTGTCAACCCAATTATGACTGGCCCAAAAGCGACTCACTTAAGTTCCCAGAGCAAATATATAAGAGAGATGGAAACTGAGCAGGGATCTCCCAAGTGCCAAGGTCTTAAATAGAACTCCCAGCCATCACTATGAAGAACCTGCACTGACCCCACTGGATCTACATTTGAACTATGGCAGCCAGATACAAGACAAAATAGAGATGGGGAACAAGGAAGCATCCACTGAAATGCTAGTCTAAGGAGCAACTGCCTGTGTTGACAAATGTGTTTTACCATTTTGACAATGCAGTTCCACTGAAGTTCTTTAATCACCATTTAAGTATTCCTGGATATTGCTAGTGAATTTTCCACATTTTTTAAATGTACAAATTTTATCCTGTTTATTAATTATCTTTAAGAAGAGTATAAGAAAGAATATAAGGTGTTTAACAGTGATGAGAATTAATGGCCTGATAGAATGTGCAAAGGTTTCACTGGAAACTCATGGATTATGGCCAGAAGTCAACATTACCACAAGCATAAAACTAAAGTAACTGCAAGAATGATTCCAGGCAAATTAAGGTTCAGTAAACATTCAGCATCTCTGGGTTCCTTATGGTTTTTATTAAGCCAGAAGGAAAGGGTTTAGCACAAAATTCTGTACCACTTTTTCTTTTTTCCTTTATGGCTTGTTGATTTTTTTTAAAGAAGAGTCTCCCTAGAGGTCTCCCAAGGTCTGAATCTATCGCCGCATTTAATCACTTTTGGTATCTTTCCTTGTTCTTTGCAGCAATTTTGCCTGAGCACTCCTGGGACTGGTGTTGCATTACAGATTCATCAATGATTTGCTGCTTACTCTACATTATCCCACAAGTGCTGAGGCAAACAGTTCTTTGCCAGGATCAAATGATGTTCTATATTCGCCTGCAGTTTAAAATCTTGTTAATGTTGACACTTCTGATGAAAGCTCCGCAGTGAAGCTGGAATGAGTGAAACCTGCAGGCTTTGGTGACTGCCAAATAAATGGGTACTCGGGGCACAAAGTTTTTTTCCACATCCTGTATATGCCCACAGGGGAATCATCATCGTAGGTGACATGTTTACCAGAAACAATGTCAAACAGAACACCTAGAGAGCCTACCCTGTCTGTGGGTGATGTTGCTGACGGGTAACAGGGAGATTGTTTACTACCCAATGCTGCTAAAACAGTGTATCTGAGAAAGAACTTTGCTCTAAAGTCAATTAACTTTAATGGAAAGGCTCCAAATTACTTCAATGATCTTTGGACCAAGCTCTGTAAGAACTAATTAGGTCTCGATTCCAAAGGTTAGTTGTCAGAATTATTCATGGATTTTTGTTTGTTTGCTTTTAATATTGGATGAGAGGCTCTTTTTTTAATTATTTAGAGGGACTGACATCGCTTTGAAAGTCATAACTGGCAAATACAGATGCCAGTATTAAAAAAAATAATTTCATATAATAAGACAAGTAGAGAAATTTTACACCCTGTGCAAGTGTAGCCCACTTCATGGAGAAGAAGGAAATACAAACTAGAGTAATTTAGTTCTGTGGTATTTACTATACCACACAGCCTTACCAAAACTTACATGTATTCAACGTGAGTACAGCTAGGTTTACTGACTATAGCTTCCAGTTCTGCCAACAAAATCTAGGGCCAGAGCTGGACTTTTCAGAACTCACCTCACCCCCTCTTTTTAAAAATCCTCACACAGAAGACGACTGTACACCTGAAAAACTTACCACAGGACAGAAGATACTTGAAGAAAGATGGTGATACAGGTTTCTCATGTAAGAGCGATACCACAGCAAATGGTTGAGCAGTCTCGGCACTTTCTAAGATTTATTTATTCTGGCAGCAGATCATCACCTGCAAATCAAATTAAGAAATTCTCAAAATCTAAAAGTCACAAATCAGACCAGGGTGAATTATATGATGTCATTTATCTGATGATTTTTCTCCCATTTTTTTCTTCCTTGTAAATTGTCCTAGTAGGCCATGAATTTTTTTCTTGGGACTTTCTCCAGTACTAAAAATAAATTGCTAAATCATTTCTACGTACTGGTCAGTAGCTCGTTGCTTTTTTAAAGGAAGTTTTCCTGGAAATCACAGAAATACTTAAATTTCAAAGTATAATAAATATAATATAATCAAATTGTATTCATAGCATACAAGACAGAAAACAGAGATATAATTCTTCCCTATGAATTGGTCAGACAACAAAATGATTTAACTTGGAGAACAGTTTTCAAAAAAAGACCTAAAATCTGCCTTTAGATACTACAGTCCAAATCTCTTTGGTGCTAACAACATGTCAAATCATATTCTGGCAGAACGTGGGCCTGCACCTTTGCTGCTGGGCTCAGAAAACCTAGTTAGAGGAGAAGAAGAGAGTCTGTCTTTGTGGTATAATGGAGGGGCTGAGAGGAAAGACATAGTTCACACCCTCGCATGGCGCATACAAAGGCAGAGAGCAAAAAGGTCTTCCTGCGGGCAGGGACTGACTGTTCCCTCCTTTCTCCCTGACAGGGACTAAACCCCCTGAAACACAACTGGGGGAAAGGAGGATGGTTACTGCCCTTTTCTCCATCTCCCACCATTCTTGTACTCACCAAAGGGACAAGCTCAAGTGAATTCTGGCACAGAGGTCTTCAACACGCTGCCCCCACCTGCCCCTTATGCCAGAGGCCATGTCAGCCAAAACATGCATCTGCTCCATAGCCCCTCCAAGTCACAGGTCACTCACTATCTTAAAGCAGGTGAAACACCAGGGTACAACTGGGATGCCCTGGAGGTCATCTGATGGAAGTCATGGCAGGCATAGGTATACACACACTCGTCATTTGCCCTGTGTGTGGACGTGCAGAGCGGGCTTCTAGTTAACAGTGTCTTGCAGAGCTGTGGTGTACCCTGCACAAATCCCAGCTTTAGAGGCAGCGACACTGTTGACTTGAGCTAAAGCCAATGAAGATGAGGGCAATCAGCCTTTCCGAAAATCAGTTTCTCCCCAGTCTTGTACTTGCACCGAGTAACAGTTGCTCAGATTTCTAAACAACAGACCATATAAAAGATTTCAGCTTAGTAAAAAGAGAAATCAGAAGAGCTCAGATGCACTAAATACCTGTGCTGACCCCAGCCTAAAGGCTCAATTATGTCATGTAAGTGTCTTCGCAACTTGTTTTAAAAGTAATAACAACAGAACTGGCACTAATTTATGCCCAGTCAATCAGAATGATCCATAATGTGGAAGTTTTTAACGAGCTGCTGTCCAACAGTTTTGACATGTTTTAAAACAAGCCATCCTGATCAGCCCTGTAGACGCTAATGCTTCTAAGCTTAACGACTCTCCAAAGAGGAGGAGGCATAAAGATTTAGCGACTCGGTAGACATGACTGCACAGACCTCTGCAGCCAGCTTGGAAATGACAAACATTTGTTCATAGAGAAGCTTTATTTTTATATTATTTTTTGCCGATGAAGTGAAAACAGAGCATTGATTAAGCAATCCAAGCTGAGAATATTCTATCCAAATTGGAGAGCTTTCCAACAGGCAGCTGGTTTCGAGGCTTTGAAATACAACTTCTGCTTGTTGTTCGATGCTTAACGATACCTATCCTGGAGCAACAGACAGTAATTGATGTCAAGCTGACACTGTAGTTCACAGATGGATTTCAGTTGTGTGGGCCATGCCACATGCACAACACTTGTGAAAAAAATGCTTTTTGTCTCAAATGCTACAAGTTGAGAGAAAGGATTAATAGAGCCATCAACAAAAAAGTTCTCCATACAGAGTATGGCTGAAGAATAACAATAGCCCAACATGCTCTTAACTCACCATTGCCCCTCTCTTTGCCCCTATCAGATGAAGTCATTTGTATATAAATTCAGACTAAGCCTTCCACGCGCAACGCTAGGTTTCTGCACAGCTCAAATTCTAAGCTAATTTCCTGCAAACTAATTTTACTGAAGTCACCATACGTATTCAACAGTACATGAGAACTAGGTGTCTAGAGATAATGAAAAATATTGGTGTTTTCTTCCTTTGCAGAGAATTCAGTTTTCCAGGGGAGCTTTAAAGACAAGCTTTTGGCCTGCACAGATATTAAAGTTTGAGTGACTCATGTTTTCATTCCCTTGTGTAGCTACATTATTAGACTGTATTTCCCTCAATTCATCAGAGAATAGGCTATGTCCATAGCCATAAAGCAGAGATAGTGGCACGTCACGGAAGATTAGGTCCAGACAGGAAAAAAGACCCCTAAGTACAACAGAAGCAAGAAGCATCTAAATTATAATACTCAGAAGGTATTATGGAGCCTTTTTGGAATTGAAAAGAATATGATTTTGTGGTTAAATATTTGGGGTTTGAGGTAGGGGTTTCTTTATTAAAATAAACCTGGAAGAATAACATGCCTTTCACAACAAATCTCCTAATGCACCAACAGAAGACTGCTGCAATGAAAAATTTTTGCCTTAATCAGGTCAGCTTGTTTGGACAGACTGCTGGGTAAATACCCATGCCACATTATTTGTATCGTAGCTCTTTCTCCACAGCTAAATAAAATCAACATAGACATATAAGCCAAGTCAAAAATATGTATTATTTTTAACAAATAAGCATTAAGAGAATTTGTATGTTTTTTCAACTAGTGATCTGCACATTTTACACATCTGAAAATTAAACCAGTTATTTTAGTCCCTTTGGATTTTAAATCAACACCCATCACTCTAACAGGCTGTTAACAGAGGGCATGTCCTTGACAGTAGAATTGTTTTCCTGAAAAGTTCACACAGGAACGCAAATCCTAAGGCTAAGATCCTGTTTTCTGAAAATCTTGCTCAGAAAGCCAGTACATATACTGGAAGGGCAGCTTTCCATTACCATGATCTATCATCCCCATTTAACTGATTCTCTCCACATTCTCAATGGAAAAGTTTCTAATTGTTTGAATACCTCCTTATTCCCTGGAAAAAAACAAAGATTTGAGTTGGCTATTTTAGAACAGAGACTGGGGAAAAAACATTTCCAGTGGTAAAATTATTTGGATGGTGGTTTGGGATTTTTTTGAGATGAATTACTGAGCAGAAGATTTGTTGCGTGAGTAAAACTGCAACATTGGTACCAGCGGAACCAGCAGAACCAGCGGAACCAATGTTGTAGTGCTCTTTACAACACTGCGCTGGTACCTGACAATTCTGTAGGTATTCATAGCCTGAGTACCATCTTGATCAGAATTTCTTTGAAATTCCTTAATATAACATTATGTGAGCACTTCTATGAGATTTGTTGCTCTTCTTTTGGTAAATACAATATGGAGTTTCACTGCCAGAGAGGGAAGTAACAGCTTTGCACATACATAAGATGACACTCTTCAAAACAAAATTCTGTTTCCTTTTCTTTCCTATGACTCAGGATCCTGCCTCGCTGTGAAGCTGACACAGTGGTAAGAACTGAATCACATACAGATGCCTCACTAATCTCTCCTGAATCTTTCTGACACACACAGGAGTGACATTCCAGCTAAGTTTTATTGGTCAAACCTAGATTCACTGAGATGCTGCTCAACTAAATGGATGTATTTATACATAGAAGAGATTTGGAGGGGTTTTTTTCATTCCCACAGCAAAAAAATGACACTATTCAAAATAGCTGTGTCCGTTAGAATGGGAAAAAATATTGTTTTTTCATTAACTTATGATTTTTAAATGTATTTCATAATTTATTTGTATTTTAAAAAGGATTTATGAGTAGAAACCACACAAGAGTCATAATTCAGGTCACATTTGTGCAGCTCACCAGCTAATCTGAAAATCTAAACGCACTGAGACTGCCTAATATCTTCTCAGAATTGTGTGTAATATTACTTATGAAGAGGCTCAATCTAAAAGAAAGCTTTTTATACACCAAAAAATATTTTCTGCATTGTCATCTACTTCTTTGTTCATTCATTTCATGCCTGTTGCTCAAAATTTGTAAATTAACAGCCAAACCAGGTTTTGACCCATCTGCTGCCTTCTCTCTGTAAGAGATTAATAGCTAATACATACTACCCTACTGGACTGGCTAAAAGACACAATGGTACCAGTAGAGAACATACCATGCTTTCTCCTTCTACCAACTACTTTGTCATAAACTGACAGATTATTAAAGTAAGTGAAAGCAGGAAAATAAATGAAATTTTATCTCATTTCATTCCCAGTATCCTACTGAAATTTCCTACTGCTATTAATGACTGTAGTGAATGAAAATAGGAAAAAATCTTCCTGGAACTGAGAAGGAGACTGAGAAGCCAAGGAGACTGGGTTTGGCTACTAGTCATGCCCTGAATGAGTCACTCTGGCTTATTTCCCACACTTCACTGTGACTGTAAAAAAATATTGTCTTCCTTTGGCCCTGAATGTATTTTACGTGCTTCAGTTGCAAGCTCTTTGGGGCAGAGTCTGTTGCCGAATATGCTTTTCCAGCGTTAATGCAACACAGCCATGATATATCTTGACACCTGACAAAAATCCAAGTATTAAGTAGTTACCAAGGAACTTTCTCCACGCAACCATTTAGTTCTGTGAAAGACCATTCTCCTGAGCACTCAGTACAGTACTTGTACATCTGCAAATTACCAGGGTGCCAAAAGAAAATCTAATAAAAAGACAGAAATAAAACCCGAGTCAAGTGGCAAAAAGGCTATTAAAGAAATACTAGGCACCTGGACAAATCTCTGCACCCTTCTGTTTCCAAGCATTTTCATCTTCCAAAAATATTCTGCACTTCTTTTGATACTGCATGTGTATCTCTTAAACAGCTTTTACAGTTCAGCTAAAAAAGCCACCACTGTGAGAAAATGTTGCACCTGGTGAAAGCACTTTAAGGAACGTAGATCCTGATCTGCAACCCTTTTCTCAGAAAAATAATCTGCATAGCTTCGATTATGACATGAGTAGGATTATTTATGTAAGAGAGAATCAAGGTAGGCACAGGAACTTAAGAATTGCACTAGCATAGTAAAGCATTAAGTGGGAGTGTTGATCTGCTTGAGGGTAGGAAGGCCCTGCAGAGACATCTGGACAGGCTGGATAGATGGGCTGAGGCCAATGGTATGAGGCAAGTCCAAGTGCCGGGTCCTGCACTTGGGTCACAACAACCCCAGGCAGCGCTACAGGCTTGGGGAGGAGTGGCTGGAAAGCTGCCTGGCAGAAAAGAATCTGTGGGTCCTGGTGGACAGTCAGCTGAACATGAGCCAGCAGTGTGCCCAGGTGGCCAAGAAGGCCAATGGCATCTTGGCCTGTATCAAGAATGGTGTGACCAGCAGGAGCAGGGAAGTGATTGTGCCCCTGTACTCAGCACTGGTGAGGCCGCAGCTTGAGTGCTGTGTTCAGTTTTGGGCACCGCAGTATTGGAGAGACATTGAGGTGCCAGAATGTGTCCAGAGAAGGGCAATGAAGCTGGTGAGGGGTCTGGAAAACATGTCTTATGAGGAGCAGCTGAGGGAATTAGGAATGTTTAGTCTGGAGAAGAGAAGGTTGAGGGGAGACCACTCTCTACAACTACCTGAAAGGAGGTTGTAGCAAGGTGGGGGACAATCTCTTCTCCCAAGTAACAAGCAATAGGACAAGAATCGGTCCAAGTTGTGCCAGGGGATATTTAGACTGGATATTAGGAAAAAATTTTCCACTGAAAGACTTATCAAACATTGGAATAGGCTGCCCAGGAAGATGGTTGAGTCACCATCCCTAGAAGTGTTTAAAAGTCATGTAAACGTGGTACTTAGGGACATGGTTTAGTGGCAGACCTGGTAGAGTAGGGTCAATGGTTGGAGTAGATGATCCTAAAGGTTTTTCCCAACTTTAATGATTCTATGATTCTATGATTGTAAAACGACAATAAAAATGGCATTTAAGCTCTCTAAGTTATGTCTCTGCTGTAGTACAGAAAAGAGACTGTGAATTGAACAAGTATCTTTTACAAAGCAGCAGCCAGTAACCAGCGTGACCTTGTAAGAAGAGATCCCGGATCTAACGTGAACGAATAACCATGTCAAAAAGAGTGTACTGGAAATAAGCAGAGTCTGTACAGAATGCCAAAGGTACTGTCCACAAACTAAAAACATCTGAGAGGTCAGGAAGTACAAAGATGAAGTTTGAACTGCCAAGAACCCAGCTGAGATATATCTTCCAAAGAATATGAAAACAAATAGTAAAAGACTCTTTGGTAGTATAAATTAAAAAAGACAAAGAAAAGTGCTGTGCCACTGTGAAGAAGGGATGGAGTAGAGATTAAAGACAATACCAGGAAAGACCCTGAATAAGTATTTTGCTACAGTTTTCAGTTAGAAGCTTTCAGTTGAATTCAGAGAGAAAGACAGGGTGAATAATGAGAATGTAAGTATGCAAATAGAAACTACCACAGCTAACACAAAAGCTCAACTCAAAATGTTAAATGCATCAAGCCTGAAGTCTGGTTAATCACTATCTCTGACTTCTAAACATTTCTGACACCTGTAATGCTGGTCCAGTGACAAATATTTTTAATAGCATCAGCAAGTTGGGAGTGAAACTGAAAAATAGTAAATATGGTTTCTTTACTTAGAAAAAAAAAGTGAAGTAAAATAAGAGAAGGCATTTGGGAAATTACAAGCGATTTCATTAGACCTCATTAGTATGAAAGGCCTTAAAACACATTTTGAAGGAGACAATATATAAAGACACAGAAATAAATGAAAAATGGGATAAAATGCAACAGCAATTTACCAAAGGGACACCATACAAACTACCCATATAGTTTTCTTAGATGAGGTAAGTGATTTTCCAAACAGATGAAGTGTAATAGATCTCATCTTTCAGGACTTTAGGAATGCATTTGACACTGTGTTACACATTATTAAGGAATCTGAGGACTAAGAGGATGACTTTTTTGGTGTTTAAAAACAGCTAACGGAGAACTTGTAACAGAAAAGAGCCACTAAGAAGGGATGTATTAAGTCAACTGAGATTAGCAGTGAGGGTCCTCAGGATCCATCCTGGGGCTTCTGCTGTCCTTTCATAGCTCTCGATCACTGTGACCCAGGTAGAAGAGTGCCTGGACACTCTTATACTGTCAGTACAGAAGAGTAGTGAAAATACACAAACGGAGCAGCTTGAAGATGGGAGACACAAAAATGGGGTAAACGGCAAGATCACGTGCAGAAAATTGAAATGTAATCTGGGAGACGACCGGGTAGAGACAAATGAGGGCTGTAGTTGCCAACAAGAGGATGATTAATGGGTAACATGATGAAAAAGGGCAAGGGAGGCTGTAGGACATGAGGACAGAGATTTTCAATAGAACCTGGCCGATCTGTGATCATGTGCACAGCGTGGGTTGTACCTCACCTGAAATCCTATACGCATTCAAGAAAGATGAACCCAGATGGGGAGAAGTGCAGACAATAGCTTCTAAAAATGAGTGAAGGAATGGAGATCCTCCATTCAAAGATACTAACAGAGATAAGTTTTTTAGCCTAGCAATAAAACAGCTATGTAAGGACATAACTACTGCCTAGAAATGCCTTGAGGAAGACACTTCCAGGTGGAAGAAGTGTTATTTAAGTAAAAGAGCAACAATAGCAGGGCGGTGGGGGGAATAACACAGTATTCATGCCACGTGTTCATTTAGGCTGTAAAGAAGGGACCTAGCAATAAGCCTATGATTTTCTCAAACAGTCTCCCAGATAGAAGAGTTAGAGCAAAATTACAGCCTTCAAGTTGGAACTTGAGATACTGTTGGAAGTATCACATGCTGTAACGCCCTTCACAATTGCCCAGATCCATTGCTTGTGTCCACCAGTGACAGAATGACCCTTAGCTCTTTCATAAATAGTGTGGTGTTGATATTTTTACTGCTTGGATGTTACTGGTGTCATTTTGGGGGACATATCCAACAACATTTACCATTTCATTTTTCACATACAGTCTTGATTACAAAATCCATGTAAAACTAATTACACAGATAAAGGCTTTTGTGATAACGCAGGCTACTTGTAAGTGAAAATAAATAAATAGGAGAATAGGAGTAGGGCCCAAGATTATTTGAATAGCTAGGGTTCATACAAATATAATCAACAAGAGCTTTAATTAGGAATAATTCTTTTGTGAAATAATACATGGCAAACTGCGGAATTGTTTTAAAATTGTTATTACCTACTCAGATGGAGTTTGTCAGCTCAGTTTCCAGTGCTCTAAAGCTGAGAAATTTAACAGAAATAGTATGTTGCTGTATTTTCAAAATTTCTGAAGAGATGCATCTCTCCTGAAGACAGTAAAGATTTGTCACTTCGTATGAGCAGGGAGGATCTGACCCAAACATTCCTGTTTGCAGATGATGAGTTTACTGTATTATTCACTTTGTCTTGGCACAGTCAATCAACAGAGGAAGTGCAGTGGAAATAACAAAGCCTTTCTCTATTTGCTGATAACATTTTTAGCACATTTAAGGAGAAATCTGCAGAACTACAGTAATTTCTGCACCTCAGAAAATGTGTTGAGCATAGACAAGAGGACAGAGAGGACATCAGTACGTGCAAAATACAAAACAAAACCCAGGAAATTATCTCCAAAAAGGAAATGTGAAAAAATAACTCTTAAAATACATTTTAAGGAAGTATTTGAAAGAACCTCTCCAGGACATAGTGTCTATTTATACCCTTTAAGTTTACACCTCTTTGAACACAAATCAGTGGATTTATACTAGGGATGAATCTAATCCGTGTTGTGTATTCAAAATAATAGGTTCAAGGGATTAGCCAGGACAACAGAATTTTTATCAAATAGAATTCCTTTGTATCTATCTTCACATTATCAGAAGTGCAGCTATCTCCTAATTAGCACATCTCCAACTTTAACCTTTTGTCTTGACTGCAATCTCTTATATTAGTGACAACGATCAGCCTCCTCAAAACTTCTTCTTTCATAAATTGACTATTTCCATGGTAACAGCTGCCACTTTCATTCTACAAGCATCAAGAAAATGTGATTTCCTTTATATCAGTGGGCCAGGCTGGGCACACAACTTTGGCCTCTGTCAATGCTCTTTTCAGACAAAACTGTTTATTCCACAAGAAGAGGAAACAGGTGCAAGCACAATTCAGGAGGCAGTTGTTGGCTGATCCATGAAGCAGGCGGGATTGGCAATGGTCCGAAAGGGAGCTGTTGGACAACCCACCTGCAATGCCACTATGTTCTGCAGCTGCAAGAGGGAAGGACAAGCGCATTCAACACCAGCCACCAAACTGAAATCAATATTTTGGAGTGGGGTGGGGGTGTGTTTCTTTTTTTCTTTTTGCTTGTTTCTTTGGCGGTTCCACAAACAGTAGCAAGACCTCAGCTTAATGCCCCCAGAAGAATAGTTGAGAAACACTTAACGTAAATCAAAGGTTCTCATTCGAACTTAAGCCAAAAAGAACATCAGTTCATTGCTGAGAAGCTGACACAGCTTTAATGATCAGTGTCTTCATCTTCAACACTCCTCACACCAGTCTATAACCAAAGTCCTAATCCCAGTTGAAGTCAGCTCCCAAAGTAGCATCAACTTCAGTGGGACCAGCAAACATTCAAAACGAAGGTACTTCGCCTCCTGCCAGTCATGTGATTTTTTTCTGGAAGTTTATCAAATTGGAGGCTTTTTCCAGAAAATCCATCTGTTCCATATGAACTCACCCTGACACCTTTGCCTTCTTTCAAACTGAAGGCTTCTGAGTCAATCTGTTAAAATGAGAATGGATAAAGTGAGATTCACATCTACTTCTCCACCAATCCACTGAAATAATCGAATTTTCCCTTAGTCACAAATGTAAGATTCTGTCATAAAATAGACCTGCAATTTTCCAAAGTTAGTATTACATTTGCTGTTTCTTAAATTGGTCTTTAAAATATATTTTTAAATTTTTTTATGAAATTTTTAGCACTCATGTAAAGGACTGGCAGACAGCAAAGAAACCGAAAAATTAAACACAACTCTAGCAGCCGGGTTTTATTTTCTCCTTAATTCCTCATTAACCATTTCAGCACTAGAACAGGTGATTGCTTTCATTTACTTACACTTTTAATTCCAGGTGTACCTGTTACTAATTAGACTCTTGGAAAACTTGAACCCATTTTGGATTTGGGCCTACTGTTTTAAACCAAAATTACCAAGTATTTGAGGACAGAAAAATCACAGATCCGCTTTTCTGGAAGTGAAGTGAATGGTTGCAGTTGTGCAGCCTCATAAACTCTTTCTTTGCCCATTCCAACAGACGTTAAGATTGTTTAGAAATGGACTCATATCTGAGCATTTATCACGCTTCTACATCTGCAGATTTTGTTACCACCATAAGGTACCAAACCCAATACCAATGGTAAAACACAGCTTCTCCCATTGTAGCCAAAAAGGAAAATGCCACTAGTTAGAAATTAATAGCAGGCTGCAAACATACTGCAAGCCCTAAGCTAAGATATTTACATGACTATCACAGAACCTGGATGTCATTCAGAATCAAAACCTACTTCTGTCCCTGGATCATAAACCATAAAAGGCCAAATTAAAACTCTCAGTTCTGGGCTCACATTGGGTAAGCCTAGGTTTGAGTTTGAGCTCAGAGTCTTAAACTCATGTTTATTTTCACTTCAGCTCACAGAAAAATTGGTGAATAATCCAGAACTGCTCATCCAGGAAAGATTCCAAGAGCTTGCCAAGTTCCAGACAATAGTCCATGGAAAAAACAAGTGCACAGATCTGCTGGCAGGATATGCCTCTACCCACGCTCAACTCACACGTGTTCTTCGGGTGGTTCTCAAAAATGGAAGTATGAGGGAGTTAATTGAACCATACCTGTGAATACCATGAATACCCCTCAGATTTAATGCAAAGGAACACCAAAGAAATTACTGCCAATTAATGAAAAAGAGGAAATGATTGGCAGGAAGGGTTCCCTGCATGACTGGCAACGTCACAGCAACAAAAGCACTTTACAGGAAAACTCATAGATTCTGCACCGTAGACGTTTGCCATCTCAGTAGTGGTAGTCTATATTCTGATTCCACAGCCCAGTTTTGCAATCGTACTACAGGCACCAGGACTGTTAAGGTATTACTTTGATACCTCACAATACTAGCCTGAACCCTGTTTGGTGCCTTCCTGTGCAGTCTGGCCCGACTCCCACCTGGGAGAGGGGTATGACTCTACCTGCACTGGCTCCTGGGATCAGGAGAGGCACAGGAGGCACTCATTTTCCACTTTCCTCAAGGGCTGTTCTTCCTTCCAGTAAACCCCGAGTGGCGCAGAGTTGCTGTACCTGTACGTTTCACAAGGATCTGTGAGTCTTAGTTCAAGGACTGGATGGTGACAAGGTGGAATGTCCCATACTACAGAAGGATAAAGAGGAGGGAATTCCGCTTCCACTGCCTTCCAAATTAAATCCTTAAAGGGCAAGTCTTGGCTTCTCTCCCACCACCCTTAAAACAACATTAGCTCAGATCTTAGAAGAAACAGGCTAGGGAGAAGGCCACTGTCCTGACCCACAAGTCCCACAAATCTCACTCACCCTTTGCTCAGAAATGGTAACAGGATTGCCATATTTAGTGTCTTCATTATACTTTTTTTTTCCTTTGTATCAGTAATATGTGAGATTCAAATGATGTTGCTTTCCCTTTACACTGCTTGTAAGTGTCTCCAACTTCTGGCAAGCAGTGCATCACAAGCCCTTTCTACCTCATGCCAGGGAAACATAAGCAGCATCCCTGCATCACTGCCTGAGTTTTGAGCTTTTCTGCACAATTATACCATATATTACTGAAACTCAGCGCACACCAATTGGTGAGCTAATTGCTGTCAGAGCAGATGGTAAGACAGGCCTGAAAAAAATATTTGGTATTTTTTTATCATGTGAGGGAAATATAAGTGGGAAAGGATGTATTTTCCATTTCCTGGGGGCTGCAACAAAAGTTCAAGCAAGCTTTTATGATCACTGGAGTTTGAGGAACAATTATCCAGCTCCAGCGGATGCATAACTTCTATCTAGCTCTATCTGATTCCCTCCTCTGCGGTTTAGTTTACCTCCTGGGCACGTCATGTGCTGGGGGTTCATAGACTGTCAGGCCACCAGTTCAGTCTGCTCCAGGCCCCAGTGTTCAGAGAGCACCGTTGTGAAGCCATTCAGGATCACGCAACCAGGAGCAAACTCATAAGGTACTCATGATAAAGAGGTAACACTTGTTTCTATATTCTGTAGAGTCATCTGGGAGGGATGCTAGCACAGTAATGCCCTCTGTGGGGAACTATTGGTCAGTGCTAACTTTCCAGTGGCGGCCACCATAAATATTCAAACAGAGATATAAATAGTGCCGCACTATAAAAAGTAACAACAGCAACAGAGGTCTGTGTGAGGATCAGACCTCAAAACGTGACACTGCCGAAGAGATGCTGCATAGAAGCTATTCAGGCAGAAGGTTTTGTATTTGGAGAAGGAAGAATAGCTTGCCAACTGGCATTCCAGCAGCTAGTTGCTGGCCAGGCTTTTCAAAGTTGCACTTTATACCCTTAGTTTCACAAAGGTCACACTAGCAAACTGGTGGAGCTTAAGGGATGAAAGACGCATCTGGCTCTTGTTCCAAGGCCCTTTCCCTGATTTTAATATTGATGACAATGAACAAACATCTCAATAGCCTCACGGAAAGGCCAATGCACAAATGTGCTACACTCAACATATGGAAGAAGTTTGAAGCCTTTCAAACCACTTCTGTTTTCATGAGAAAGCTGTGGATATGAGCAGCAGAATGAAAATCCCAGCATGGGAGGAGGAAGCCTATCTCCTACCATGCTAATTTGTATTGTTAGAGAGAAAAGTAAACGGTAATGTTAGCTATGCTGAGGATGTTCAAAAGTGGTATTTATTTTGGGTTTCCTTTCAAAAATAATGTTTTAATGAATATGCAGCATGGGTCTGTGGCACTGGTAGTGTGTTCATCACCATGGTACCTGAGCACTCAAGCAAATGATTAACCAGCAGAGCAAATGAAACAGAAGGAGAGAGCCAACAGGCACTGTGACAAGCTCTTCATAGACCTGCCAGTACATCTCTATCTGGACCTTTACTCCTTCAGGCTTTCCGCTGTCCTATCTTTCAGCCATGCTCTCATGATAACCAGATCTTTTTTTCCAATCAGTGTTAAGAGATGCAGAGATTTCAGACTGGCTTAGAAGGAAGGGTGAGATAATAAAAAAGCCCAAAACACGCATCTTTCCATCAGGAAAACTTTGCTTAAGGACACAGGAAGAAAAAAACCAAATCATTTGTACAAACTAAGCCCAATTATGAATTGACAAAATTTGTTATGCCTGCCATGACATCAGCCCAGCCACTTTAAAATTACATTTCTAAAGAGAGAAAATGAGCCTTTTCCTCACTGAGAGCCAAAATGATCTTTCAGGAGACTGATGCAGACCATACATGAACACTACTGTTAGCATTATCTAATAATAACAAAAAGAATATATAAAAACATATGGCTATGAGCTTTCTGGAAAAAGTCCGGAGATTGCATCAGCCCCTCCGCACACTTCACACAAGTAGCAGGTTAACAACAACTCTGATGTTGATGTTTGTTTAACATATGTGCATGTAACTACTTCAAGTTTTTTCTGACTTTGGATACTTAAGCAGAGACCTCTGGGGTCTTAGAAAAAAATACACTATTGAACCATCTACCCCTTGCTGGTTTCTTTCTGCACAAAATCTCTGAGGAGCACCGGAAAGCAGAGGGCCTTGCATGCAGACCAACTAGAAAGGCTAGTTCTTTTCAGTATTGGGGAATTATGCAGCTATAATACAAACCTCACTGAATAAGTTTCCTGTTTTCCATCACTAGCCAGAACAATAATACTGCAGTCTAATTAAATGACTATCATGGAGTTTTTCCTCTTTACCGTAGCTGCTTCAGACTTATGAAGTAGTTACATCCTCTCCATTCCAGTTTTTCCTTTAAAAGAGGAGTAAGTTTTGGGGACAATGGCTCATTACCAGCAATGAAGACTCAAGTGCTCTCTTCCCAATGTAGATAGGACATGCTCTGCCACCACCATGCCTCAGCAGCAGTTTCGAAGCAGATAAGAAGCACTGCACCACCCACCCGTATTCGACTGTGAAACTCTGGTTTCAAGTTCACTCCAAGCATCAGTCTGATGTCGTTACCTCTCGTGTCTAAATTATATCCATCACTGTCATCTCTAAAGATTCAGATCCTCTGCGCACTTCATCAGGCTTTATAATCAAAGCTAATGGAAGATATGTTTGTTTAGCTGTTGTAAACGGCTTTGAAGATCTCAGTCTCAGCAAGGGTGATGAATTAAGGATGTCAGCTGGGCAAACAGTTTAATTTTGAATGAATTTAGCCAAAATGGATTCCTGAAAAACTGATATGAATCTTTCAAGTTCATATTATTTCGCATACTTTAGCAATAAATATTCCACCCCTTCTTGCCATCTGACTCACCAAGCATAAAACTGGAAGAATCAGCAATGAGTCCAGCTTCTCAGACATGAGACCAGCTTTGGATACTACAAACAGGTGTGAGAAGCCACTTTTCAATTGCAGCAGGGAGCACAGCCCTCAAACAGTTTAGCCCTCAGCTGACTAAATTTCTGCATAATAGCAATTCTGCTAAGCAGCCTAAACACAATAGCTACAGCATTTATGACAAAACCCAGAAACCAACAACTGCAAAGAATTATTCCATGACATAGTTATTTACTGGAAGTACTTCTTTTTTAGTTTCTCTGGTCCATTTTCAAATGAATTAAAATAATAAATTAGGGGGGAAAGAAAAGTATCTAAAAATAGTCATGGTTTTTTTCCTCTCCCAGGTAATTTGGAGTCAGGACGAATCCAAAATAACAGCATGAGTGCTGCAAATTACAGGGTAAGGTTGAAAACCTCTAGAGGTCATCTAGTCCAACATCGGGCTCAAACTAGTGCCACCTTAGAACAGGTCACTCAGAATTAAATGGAAAAGAAAATAATTTAAAGCAAAAAGAAATGAAAAATGAACACTTCCCATATCCTCTTTTTTGTACCAGAAGGGGGAAAAAAAAAAAAAAAGGAAGAAATGTTTTCCTGAAACATATAGCTCTTCTGTAGTAAATATGCCCAATATGGAAAATATCTACAGCTGCTTTCTTTGATTGACCTAGTTCCTTTTCTGTCTTGATGCAGGTAACGTTTAGCACAGCGTGTGTCAAACTCCAACTCAGTTGCCAGCACTGCTCTGCCACACTCCAGGCCAGAAAAGGCTAGGAATGCCATGCATTCAGCTTCAGTGACAGAGAAAATACTCCACGTCATTCATTAGCAGTCCCCTCCGAGTTAATTAAGGAAGAGAGCCAACAGCTGCTGAAGAGGGTTCCACCCCATCTTTCAGCTGGGAAAGCAAGACCTCTAGGGTAGGAGCTGGACTATACAGGAAAGAACAGGGTGGGAGAACCTTAGAGATCTGAGTGAAATCCAGATGACTCATCAGAAAGTAAAATGTTCCTATTTTGGCAAGAGGCTGAAATAGCAGCCCTGGGTTGTGCTGCAGCACAGCAATAAATGACCCTGAGCGCTTGGGACAAACTCCTGTGCATATTGATATTCCTAATAGTAGAGGCTATTTCACATCTCATTAAGCAAAGAGGTTTACACGACAATTAACACATTAATTAGCAGCGTCTTTTTCACAGGTGGAACTTCAGCTTGAGATTTCAACACTTTTAGACAAGTGTTTTGTGAGTGAAAACGAAGGAATAGTTTCTTATCACTCAAGGTGACAAGGACTCACATCCAGACCTGGCATAGGAGTAAACTTGTCTCAGTACTGAAGGACACTGCAAGCAGACGACGGCCTTTCCCGTAACTTCTGTGCAAGGAGGGCTTCCTTGTACATCTGCAGTCTGACACTCAAAGCCTAGCCCTTAGCGTGGGCAAGACGCCAGGCTGGCCACCTCATAACCTACGACAAAGTCACAGAGGGGCAAAGCCTGGATGTGAAATAGCAGCAGCTCTCTTTTCTCAGCCCCAGCCGCTGACCTGAGTGGATCCCCACTACAAAAATACTTTTGATTTTATCTGTAAAGATATGACCCATGAGAAAACTCTTCAGCAAATGCCAACAAGCAATCAGGCTAATTTCACTGAAAATAGGTATCAGCTATAAGAGAATGTTTATTGCCCCAGAGTTTCACATTTTAGATAAAGAATTAATAATTTCTACTATAGACCGCTTTAAAGAAGAGTTGGTACGCATGTACGTATTCCTTAAACTGCAGCTATGTTTCTCTCTGAGGTTTTTGTTCAACACCATCTTTAATTTCTACTATCTTTTGAGAGAATGGATTTGCAGAAGATCTAGAGCACTGGAAATGGAATGAAAATAGGAAAAAAATTGGAGACTGGAACTGGAACTTGTTCGCTTTCAAGATCAGGGGGATTCTGGTATTCACTGAGTCCCTTCCCTGTCAGATGGATGTTGCCAACCCATGGAAAAGAGTGACACGCTTTATATATGTTATCTTTCATTTCCCTCAGGTACATACTGCAAGGAAGCTGTGCTCTAAACAACATATAAATAAACAATCATTATATTAATCTTTTACATATTTTGGCACTCAAAGCACAGATAAATCACTCTGATGTAGCCTTACTTATCATACTACTTACAAAATAAAGCCAGGTTCAGGAGGAACACTAGATAACTTTTCCTTTAACTAGCTGTTCAAAGCTGATGGTATATTTTAGAATATGATTTATTCCTTTTATTTATCAGCCTGCCTTGTTTTAGAAGGATACTGTCTGACTGACCTCTAGATACCCTTGCACTTGCTCTGTGATATCCCCAGGACATCAATGCTTTGATTCTTCATTTCCCAAACACTGCTTATTGGTCACTTCTGGTATCAGTGGCAGCCGAAGTGGAAGTTTATCCTCCGATAATCTGTACTGTTTTAATGGTTCCCAGCATCCTGAGGATATCTTCCAAGTGTTATGGTGACACCAGCTGAGATCTTGGCAACAGAAAAGTGTTTCATATGCTTATTTCCTAACTTAGTCTCTTGTTTTTTTCTGCTTTCCCAGCCCTCTGTCAGCCCCTTGATTTCTGTGACTTAACTCCTTTTGTTATTGCTATATTTTTTGTTATCACTTTTCAGTATCTTTCTGATAATAAACCCTTTGAAGAATCACAGGGCATTCCCACCATGCATCCAAAACCTCTTAATAAATTTCTCCAAACCCCAAAGTCACATTTGTCCAAAAGCTTAGCAAAAATCCCCTCTAAAAGGAACAACATTAGTCACAGCTTCTCTATATATTTCTCTGTAAACTAGAGTCTAGGAACTGTAGCACATAAACCTTGTAAAATGATAGGCATGTTTCAAGCTGTTCTAATATAAAATATTAGACATAAAACAAGTCACCAGTTTTAGCATGTCTCTAAAATAATATATCCTTAGAAATGCTTATGCTTGTAGCATCACTATCCTTTTTTTTCCCCCAAGATAAAATTAGTCTTGCACCCCCATGCCTGAAAAAGCAAAATTCTCATATAATTTCAATCACTCAGTTGCTCGTGACGTTTATACAGCTGACTGAACACCTATTATCTCACCTGAAAGAGAAGCTGTGAGTTTGCTCACCTCAGTCACCTGCAGGATCTTTGAAATGCCTCCTCTTCTGTTCCTTCCAAAGAGTGCCTTCCCGCATCTCCCAGTCCATCCCCGAGTCCACTGAACACGCAGTCATCAGTAAGTTCTGGCTAAGTTATCCTACGTAACTCTGGAGAAAAAAGGAGACTCGCGGATGCCGCTGAAGGTCGTCTTTGCTCTCTTTGAAAATTTTGTTTTCTTGGTGGTCTGTCACAGTCAGGTCTCCAGTAGTAAACTGAACAACCTATCCTCCTGGCTCTTCTTTTCTTCTTTTTCTTTTCTGTAAACACATAATCAGTGCTTCAAATCCTTTAGGTATCACAAACTGTATTTCTCTATTGCCCTCTACTGACTGCTAGCTAGCACCGCCTTCCTGGAGAATCGGCGAGCAACAGATACACGGTACACTTTCCTCCACCGCCCTCCTTCAAATCAATAATGATACACGATGACCAAAAGTCAACACAAATCATTCTATTTTTTCCTTTGTTACAAAACAGCAGGCAAGATTTACAGCTTGTTGGCCAGCCGTGGTAGCTACAAAACGCTAAACAACAGAGGCAGGAAGCAGTTAGTAACATGGGGCTGCTAATGCGGTTTTTTTGGTGAATAAAAGCCAGGAAAAAGTAGAGACGAATGCGTTCTGCCTCGAAACGCTGGTGAATTCTTCTCACTGATGCCATAAATACTATAGCAGGGAGCTGAGGGTTATCTGGGCTTAAGAGTCCGGTCCTGCCAGCACTGGATGCACGGAAATACGGACTTTTGACAGGTGTTCTGCAGAAAGGGGCTCGTAGAGAGCCATGAATTGGAGGCCACGGTTTCTTGGTTATTTTCCCTTTGTCTCTAGAGTTCTATTTGTTTAGCACGTTCAGCACCACACCTAACACGAGAAACAGTTTCTGCCTCATGAGACAGGTAGTGGGACAAGACATGTGATGTGCTGGATATGAATGGCACTGGGAGGTGCTGTTTGCACCGCTTTTCGGACAGTGCTGATCTATACTGCAAAGAGAAACCAGCAAACTAAGATAAAAAAGGGAATGGCCCAGCCTAGCTTCAGGAGCAGAAGAAAAAAAATTATGAGCATTTCAGAAAGACTGGAAGAGACTGAGGGGGGAAAAAAAAAAAAGAAACAGGGATAAGAAGAGTCTAAGAGCAGTGTGGGGGGGAAGGGAAAGAAATAAAAATGAATTCTTTGTATTGTATTAGTTACCACTTCATTAGTACAGTACAGTGCTGGTTAATCAAGTCGCTCAGGCGCTTGTTCTCACCGAAGAAGAAGTTCCCTGGAGGTGCTGGTGAAGCGCTCTGGCCCACCTGTACCACTCCAGGGGCCAGGAGGAGTCAGGTCCCTGGAGCTCCAGACAGCAGCCAGCTCCCAGCGCATGTCCCTTCTGCCGGGCAGAGGCTGGGGAGGGAGATCATGGTGAGATCCTGCCCCGCCATTCCTCCTCTGCCACCGATGCACCGGCGGGCACATGGACCCACATGGTTAAAAGTAATAAAAAGAGGCCCACAAAGTGTTCAAATAATTTTTGCTTTTTGGAGTTTAAAAAATACCCTTCCTTCCCTTCCCTTCTCCCCACCGCTATTGATAAATGGGAGTATATCCTTTGCCAAAGATCTGTTAACCGATGAGCACTAGTTGTGTTTTAAGCAGATGCTATGCGACTTCCACTCAGGAAAGGCAGAGTCCACACAAAAACTACCATCAATAAAGCCAGCAACTCGGCAACAAAAAATGCAATATTGAAAGGTCCGTTGAAAAATGCGTTTTCCATTCAAAAACAAAGTCAGCAGAGGCCCTAATTGTAGCTATTACGAGCATTTCATTAACAAGCCCAGATTTATTGACTGCACTGTAAAAACTCTCCTATTAAAGGGAGCCCAGAAATTCAATTCTTCCCATGCTTTTCTACTTTTAAAGCCCTCGGCTACTCCATGTTAGAAAATAAGAAATAATCATATTTATTCAAATTCCTCGACAGAACATTGAAGCCTGCTCAGATGAATACCTCTCCTAAATGAACGCCATTACCAATAGATCAAAGAGGAAGAACGTCTAGCAAATGAACGGGGGCCAAGGGAATTCATAAAACACGCATCAGGCGTTGAAAAGCTTGAGGCTTGTTTTGCTTTTTGCTCCCCCCCCCCCCCCCCCCCCC
>VZSF01001710.1:254259-436816 GCA_013398295.1 Chionis minor
CGGGCTGGGCTGGGCGGAGGGGTTGTGGGGAGGGAGAGAGGGAGAGAGCTGGTGACGCACGTGGGTGGCCGGGGGCCGGTGAGGGATGACGTGACGTGACGCGACGTGACGCTGTGCCCTTTTCCCGCGCAGGTGGACGCTCCGCAACTCCCGAGGCGAGTGAGGAAGGGATGCCCGGGCGCGGCCGCTGGTACCGGGGCCGCTGCGGGAGGCTGCAGAGGAGAGGGGCTCCCGCCGTGCCCCGTGAGCCCGGCAGCGCCACAGCGGGGGCTCCCGTGGCGGGGGTTGCAGGGCGGAAGAACGCGGGGTTTCCCCTTTTTCTGCCTTTTCCCCTTCCCGCTGCGCCGCCCCCCCCCACAAAACTGTGCCTGCGCCGGGGCGTGCTTCGGGGCTGCGGGCAGAAATGGCGGACTTGCGAGGCAGCGGGGGCCAGGTGTTTCCGCGGGGGTTTGGAGGGAGATGCCCGAGCCCGGCTCTGGCAGCAGGAAGGAATAAGGCAGGCACGGGAGCACGTCTCTTATTATGAGGCCTGAAATTTAGCTCAAAGCCTTTCTTCACCCCAGGCTGAGATGCTGTCATCTGCTTGCCCTTAAAATGGGCAAAGAGCTTTCCAAGGCTTTGGTGTCACTGACCTGGCAAAAGACTGTCCCTCCATGGAACTCCTTGTACAGTTGTGTGCCTCCACCCTTAAAGATTTTTAGCAAGGATTTGCTTTTTTTTTTTTTTCCCCAGGAAAATGTACAATTACATATTGTGTAAACTTAGCGTGAATTGTGCTCAGCTGAGCACATGCTCTGGTGCACATACTCGTGCTCTTGTGTTCTAGCTGTCTCCGAAGTGTAAAATAAAAACCTGTCTATCTAGATATTGCTAAAATAGAAACATGCTGTTTTAATGTTTGCCCATAAAACATAATTCTTTCATTTAAGTTTTACTCTTTGACCTTTATTAATCTGTAGCTAACAAATATGGATTAGAAAGGATATGTCCTTATTAAGTTTTACTTTTCTACTTTTATTAATCTGTAGATAACAAATGTGGATTAGAAAGGATATGTCCTTATTAAACTTTACTCTTTAACCTTTATTAATCTGTAGAATACAAATGTGGATTAGAAAGGGTATGTCCTTACTGCTTCCAGTTCCTGGTTCCTGATAGCCACCGGGTGCGTCTCAAACCAAAGATGAAGATAACTCTGCAGATAGAGAAAATTCTTAAACGAGAGGCGAAGAACCATAAACTCAATATGAAACAGACAAAGCTTTTGAAAAAGTACAGGGAGTCAAGAAGTGTTCTGGTAAGGATATTTACTTGGAACTGCCAAATACCTGATGTTTCCTTGAAACCTTTCAGTGGCATAAAAAAGAACATATGGAAATCTTTCTCTTAGAAGAGGAGCTCACGCCTACACCTTTCTTTTTTCATGAGCGTATAACCCTTTCTTTTGGGATGATTTCCATTCACTGTCAGAATCTTTAATAGAGAGATCATGAGCACAATGACAAGAACAGTAAGCTTCCCCTGAAAAAAACCCACCTCTCAACCCCACGTGTCAGAGAAACTACACAAACAGTTCTGCTCTCCCTGTGATCTCTTTAGCATCGGTCTGGGTAGACTCTGCAGATGTCTGAGATCTTACTGAAAATTAAGAAATTTCTTCCTGCCAGGAAGCTCTGGTATTTCCACTGTCAGCTACTGTGCTGTTTGCATAGCTTTGCAAAAAAATGGCAGGAGTGGCAGGTTTTTGCCTGTTCCTTTTTACCTGTGAATGTGGCAGAACTAGGACCAGGCAACTCTACTAGATGCAGAGCCGTAATAACAGCCACATAGATCCAAAAATTCATAATAATACGTAGAAATCCATTGCTTAGAATAAACCAAAACGTACCTAAGAAGGGAAACATGCCATTGGCTCAAGTCAGGCTGGTTTTCCCATTATGTGTAGTTTGACATTTACTGTCTTTGTTGCAGCTCTGAAGAAGGGCGTGACTGATAGATTGTCATTATTTTTCAGTTTTATCAGTTGTCTAAAAATATATTTGCTCAGTTTAACAAGCTTTACTTCATTTATTTCAGTGGACTGTTATGACTACATCAGATTATTATTACCTTCTGTACAAATTTTTTACTTTTGCCTGAATATTACTGTTTATAGGAAGTCTTTCAAAACTAAACCACGTAAGTAATTTAAACAAGTTAATGTTGCTTTTGGGGCTTCAGTTCTCTTTTCTCAGGAATGTAAGATTTAATTACTATTTTTTATACTAATTTCTATTATTTGAAGAATTAATAGTATATATTTAATCTAGTGTTTTCAGGGCGTGCAGCACTATTAAGAGGTTTTGTGAATGGATGTTTTAATGACTGAGACACCACCCTATTGTGCCCAGCAGTTGCTGGCACACTTGGCATTTTCTCAGATGAGAGTCTGCTGGTTTGGGGAGTAAAATTTTTGAAAGCAAAAATTATTAAAGAGTCAGTAACATAAACTGAGGAAATATCACAGAGGTTCTCAGCTGTCAGGGCAAAATAAGGCACTCCAGAAAGGCATAGTTGGGTGGCAGAAAGGGCATCTGAGAAGCTGGAATCTTTGCTTTATTTTTCTGGGATCACAAATGTTTAGTGTACAATAAGAACTGTCTCTTTAGAAACCTGATGAGCAGTGTCCTTCGCAATTATGATGGGTTCTTAGATTTATTGTGTAGCGGGAGTTTGTAGGGTGCACTGTGCATTCATATGAGTCGTTTAAAATTCTGTTTTAAATAGGTCCAGTTTAAACTATGGGTAATATTCTAATCTCAGGATGTAATTACAGTTTACCACACCTGTGTTCTGCTCAGTTCTGTTTGCATTTGTGCTGTGGATTATGATTTAAGTGTTTCAGGTCTTAAGTATTTAAAATACTGTCAGCAACTGACAGCTTTCAAAATTAGCAATGTAGATCCCTATGATCTAATACCTGAGACTTGCGAAAATGAAAATTTGAATGTGGCTGAAAATTAAACCAGGCAACAATGTGACAGGTTGTGCCTCCGATACCTTTCTTAGCAAGTAGAACTTGATTTGAGATTGCTTCTGCCATGAAAAGGCATATAACATAGGAACCATTTCAGAGCTTTTAAAATTTTCGGAGTTAACTGCATATGCAATTCATGGAACAGAAAGTAGCTGTGTGGTGCTATAATTAATCCACTAATTCCTGCACTGTAAGGTGTTCACCTCTATTTATATTCAATGGAGTGCTAAATCCTCGTGTGATGCTGGTTTTTTTCCCATCTGAATTTCATTTAGAAGAACTAAAAATACATCAATACCTCAGCTGTAGAAGTTAATGGTCTTTCTCTTTTTCAGTTTGCTAGGCTGACAAAATAGTGTCTAGAGACAGTCAAAACACTTACCTGAAAGTGTTTCATTTCAGCATTTCCAAATGTAATTCTTTCTAAGTAATCTGAATTTGGGTAAATTTACACGCTTTGAAATGAAGAATGATTTGGTATAGATGTTTTACAAACTGCCTAGACGTTTTTGTGACATTCTTTTGAGCATGCTTTTTTAACCAGAAACATCACGTAACTGTGTTTTTCAGTCAGTGTAACTGCGCCTCAAAAAGTTGTCTGGCTGTATACTGTCATGTCTCTTAAGAAGAGTAGTTGCCATGGCAGTCAGGGATATTAGGAATATCTGTCAGTCTCTGTGACTGTCTGACATTATCTGTTCTGATGCACCTCTGCAACATACTCTGCTGCTGGAAGTTCCCTGCATCCTAGAAGTAAACAGATAGATGAGAAAGTGCCCTTTGCTTAGAACTTCCCCCATATTGTAGTAGGTATTTTGGCACTAATAGAAAGCCTCTTCTTTGTTCACTAAGACTTGCTGTTATTAGTTATGGATGACTATTTCTGAGAGTTCGGTAATTTAAATATTTTATCTCAAGACTCTGGCAACTGTGTAACAAAACTTCATTGGGGATAGAATATGCTATGAATTTAGATCACACTGTATGTCATGCTTTTTAGCAAAATATGAATACCGCTAGTTTATACTCACTATATCAAGTAGCCAGTTCAGGTGCTGTTTCATCTTTCTGTTCTGGCAGGGTTGTTTTCCGTATTTCACTGAACACCGTTACAGGTCTCCTGAAATCAGTCGCCTGGAGGATTGGAGTAATTTCTAGATAAACCCATAGGATGTGTTTGGCTTAAGAAGCCTGAATGAAAATACTAGGTGCAAAAGTATATCTTGCTTTTTAATATCTCATGTTTCGCTTAAGCAAATATTTAATTTGCATCATGACATTTGGAGAACAGTTTGGATAATTCTTACAATGACTTTATATAGAGGTGGAAAGACTGAACGAATGGTTGATACTTCCTTTCTTCTCTCCATAGCTGGTTACTTGCAACTCGTGCAACAAAACAACAAGACATTATGGTAAAAGCAGGGATTTTCTGACTACCAAGACACACAGTTCTGGCACTCCAAGTATTAAATCTAGTCTGAGGACACCAGATGTAAAAATTCAGTCTGCAAACAAAGGGACACCTGTAAGCTGCAGTAGGTTGGGATCTAGTGGGAACAGTTCCTCATCACTGCCCAGGTACCTGTTTCTTTCCTATTTAAAGAGGCGCTTTGCCCAGTAGAGTGTACTGTGTCTTGTTGGGAAAGGGTGTCATGTACTGATTTCAATCAGTCACCTAATAAACTTTAAATTGATGACTAAGTGTTTTTCTTCGGTGGTCTGATTGACGAGATCAGTTTTAACTTTCTGACCTTTAAAGTCAAAGATTCTAATGAAAAGCAACTGTGTGCACAGAATGCCCAATTATGGTTTTGTCACTGATGTCAAATGTCTGGCTTAAAATTTGCACAACAAAGTTATACTTATGACTGTTCACTTTCACATGAAAATGCACTATTTATTTTGAAAATTTTTCACTAAAATCATATATATGCACTTTCGTAGTTACTTTATTTTAATTCTGATTCCTCACCTTTAAGACATTTGAGGCTTTTGTTTTTCAGATCATGTGTATCCGGACAGGCGACAACTGGCTCTGCTTCCAAGACTCCCCGAAACTCCAAATTTCACTTTTCTAAGCTAAAACGGATGCTTAACCTAGAAGAAAAAGAGAAAAGCCAGAAGGCAGATTTGAAAACCTTCTTGACTTTACTTTAGTTATTTGTTGTTTCAAAGTAATAAAGATTGCTGCAATAAGTATTGTTGCAGTTCTAGTAAATCACCACAGTGATTTCTTTAAAACTCAGGCTAACTGCGTGTACCCTGTGTAAGGGTAGAGTGTATTTTTTAGAAGCAAGCTCTTTTTCCAGGAGGACTGATGGCCCACAAGAGGGAGATGAGGAAATAGCCCGTCTGATATGCTTGGGAATCTCGAATGTGTTTTGCAGTCTCTAATGGCCCAAGAATTAAAAGCCAGGATCTATCCTTTGAGGAAGCTGACAATACTCAGTGGGTCCAGCAGGACCAGTGGATAGGTTTGCAGATCGGAAAGCAATTTGGCTTTCCTCCACCTCACACTATCACTGTTTTATAAGGTAATTCATCACAATAGAATTTAAGAGATCTCATCCCTGCTTTGCATGCTTCAGTAAAACAAAGGCACTTTCACTAGCAGTTCCTGTAGGTACAGTATTTTCAAGGATTTAAGAGAGCATCCTGTAGCGTCACTGTCTTTTGATACCTGTGGTAATTCAAGCACAGCCTTTAACGCAGCCTTTACAAAGGTTCCAGAATAGCTTACTCTTTAAGACAGTGCTTACATACAGAGAGATAAAGCAGTGTTATCACCAGATTAAGTTTCTTCATTTTCTTAAGAATGTTGTCTGTGACTTGGACTAGAGACAATACTGATCCCCGGATAACCCAGAACCTTGGGAAACTGCACGCTAATGCGGGATGCTCTCAATACTGACACACGGCTCCACGCTAGGCTGCTGTCAGCACCCTGACTTGTTACTGCTGGGAGAGTGGCACAGTCGTAAAGAATACCGGATGCTTCCTTTCCGGTGGCTCTGGTGTTACCGAAATGGGTCACTTTTGCCTTGTTCAGAAATGACTAAAGAGAGAACCTCTTTCAAAAATGTCTTTCAGTTTTATCAGGCTTCAGAGTTGCTTCTCCTTCCTGGACTTCAACCTGGAAAACTAGGTTTGCCCTGGACAGTCGTGAGCTCATTGCACCCAAGTGTTTTGATGTGAATAGACGATGGTCAAGGCTAAAGCAATCTCCACGGTCAGATTTTACATTTTCACTTCAGCACAGAGATGAGAAAGGACAGTAGAAAGTCACCGTTCGGGACTGAGTTTGTAGACTGCCCTGCGTATAGTCTGCAAATCGTGCTTCAGATTTCCCTTCTGAAAAGAGAATCAATCAGTTAAAACCATTTAAATTCTTGGGTTTAAAGGTCTATATTTTCCTTTTTTTTTATATTCTAATGAATAACTCCCTTTAAGTGTATTCAGACTGAATGAGCACCGCTTAAGAAATAGGACCAATGAATAAGTGAGCAGACGTGAAAGCAATCCAGAGCAGCGGGGAACAGTTTGCTGCAAATTCTACTTAAAATCTCAAAGATTGGCATCTACCTTTTTTTATATCTCCTGTACGCTTGCACAGTAACTTTGAAAGATTTGCTGCAGTTTGTTTCTTACGTACGTGAAGGATCCAATTAACTGTCATTCTTTGGTCAAAATACAGAACTTGGGGAGTTACGCCTCTTCCACTGTAGAACTTGGCATTAATTCACCTGTTGCTGTATTTATGAGCCAGTCCTCTGGAAAAATACTGCGATCTTGTTAATGGGAAATGTGCATTATACAAAAGTATTTGTAAAAAACAACTTTTGCAATAAGTTTTTATATTAAAAGTACACACGTTAGGTACTCTCCTGCTGTGCCTCCTGTGAGGCTTACGTGAAAACAGCATGGGCACCTGCTGGGTTTTAAGACGCACCAACGTTAATGTGCGAGACCAAAAGTGTGCTTTTGAAGCAGATCTTCCAATCGTCCCTATTTAGTGTGCTTTTTACGCAATACCAAGTGGTCTCAGAGTACAAGTCGCATTCCTTTTGGATAAAACTATAGAGATAATGGATAAAAGGTGTGAGTGACCCGGGGCACAGCCAGCGTGCTGCGAACGCTAATGGGCAGTCTATGCCCAGGGTCACGGGAGAGCTAGTCTGAAGTACACATCTCCAAAAAGTGTATTGTGGATGGCAGGCACCGAGCTTCAGGTATTCTGCGCTCCCAGTGTATCGCTATTTGCAGCGTGCTGTTTGTTAACAGTCTTGTCCTCCAGCAAACAACATCTTTTTTGTAATTTCCAGAGTTGTCAGGCAAGTCTAGATGTGTTGTTATAAGGAAATTTAACTACTGCAAGCTATCAGACTTTAGCAAGGGGGGNAGTATGCGCCACTTCTTGTTTTACAAGTGTGCTTCAAGATGCTGGGCAGACGTAGTGTTGGTATGTTCTATCTGAAGTGCTTTTATGGTATTCTTAAGCCTCTAGTACAGTCTTTTTCTGTTACTGGACTGTCACAGAATCAGTGCATCGAAAAACACACACACACACACACATATATATAGACACCCCCTCCATGTATATACACATCTATATATGATGTGTGTAGGTACGTACATACCTATACACACATCAGATGTATATCCATGCATGCATACGTACATACACACATCTGGTGCCCTCTTCCCTTCAGAATATACTGCATTCCTGTGCTTGACAAAACACTGAAGGTTAATTGCTGGCTGCAGCAGACTTGCTGAGCCTCCCTGCCAAACCCCTCCCGGGCGGCGTTACCAGATTGTATCCGAAGAGCTGGAAAAACAACTCTATAGAGAGAGGGGAAACAGCCTTGCTGACTTCAGCGAGGCCGGAATTTCACCCAGGCTTGTAAAGCAAGACCAAGAAGGTTCTCTGTCAAGCACACGCTCCCGCGTACAGGTGTTTAATTACAGAGCGGGAGTTGTTTCCCAGCTCATACAAATTCTACTTATGCAATGCTATGTATATCGTTGACAGTAATAGCATCATACCATGGATTGAAAATGTTACAAAACGTGGCTTAATATAACCAGTCCAACTAAAGCACGTTATATCTTGAAACATCGGTTTGAGCCGTTTTCGAGTATCGGGAACCTGAAGCTGGTGTGTTGCAACTGGTTCCCTCACACCCAGCCTCCCCCCTCTGAAGAAACACAAACTTCAGCCAGACTAGATGGTATATGAGCAGTATTTCTTTTTAAGAAATTTACAGTTCTAGAGATGTGACCTCAGACCTTTTGGTGCACTGGTTCCTCACTGAAAACTGTCACTTTATTTCACAAAATACAAATACAGAGAGCAATAAACTTCAAAATTAGTATTGATCATTTCCTCGGTATCACCGTGAGATTTTGGTTGACTCCTAAGTACAGGGAGCCATTTACATTAAGGCCATTCCACATCATGTGCAATAAGCAAGCAATAAACAATGATTTCAAAGATGTTTTTACAACAATGTTTTATTCTATTAAATATGAAAGACCGTACATACAGGTGTTATTCTGAGGACATAAATTACACAAGGATTACACGTTCTGTCAGAAAAGCACAATAATGAAACATCTTTACATTTCAAACTTTTCTTGTTAGCTTTTAACAAATGAGTCTATTTCTGTTGCAAACAAGTAACGAGTGCTATTGAACTTCTGCAAATTCCCACAAAAACATCATGCTTAGTAGGATACTTTAAATATTGTCAAGATGATATCAGAAATAGATTTCTAAATAACAAGATGGAAGAGATTTACTACTTAATCAAGATAAATGACACACTGAAATAGGAGCCGAGACAAAATTGGTCATTCATTAAAAAAAAATTCCACTTCAGACACTACATTTGAATCTGCTTTCTTTACTTGCAGGAATAGTCACTGTGATTATATGCACAAGTAATGAGCAGAACTGGCCCTAAATATTTATAAATGTAACCACCGAATTTTAGACGTGCTGGTTTTCTAGTTTGCTAATTTTTCCGCTGAAAACAATCCGCACCCGTGAATCTCTTTGCTTACGTTTCAACAGGCTGAAGGCTGGTTCTCCTGAGGAGGGCCAGTCCAGCCTATGTGTGACTTCCGTGCCTTCCACGGTCACCTGCGCAGGGCGCTACTGCATCCTACATCTGTATTTTGGGTCATCTTTGAAGTACCAGACCGAGATACCACTGACTTGTGTTATATTAGTATTATATTAGTCTGTGTCACAACACACTGAAAGGGAATTTTTAAACTTGAGGTAAGCAGGAATGTAATTTTATCACAATGAAAGCTCTCGGTTCGACATTCAGAAAACTGCTTGGATAAAATACATAGTAAGCATGTAGTTTGGGTCGTGTTGTTAGGGATTAACGGAGGTGTTTTAATATATTAATACAAACATTAACAGAGTGAAACAAACAAGCTAATATTACCGCAGGCTGTAGTTTAATTTTCAAAAGGAGTAATGACACACAATTTCTAAGAACGGTAATTTTTGTAACTAAGGACTTCACATTTATTTTTAAAACCACAGAAGTGGGGTAATATTCCTGATATCTTTCAAAACATCCTGCAAAAACACAGCTTGAGCCTGCAAACACTAGAATATACAAGCAGTCCCAGTGACCTCCAAGGTAAGCATTCTCATACGGCAAAGAGCTGCAGGATTGTCTTTGCTTTTTTTTTTTCAGAGAATGCTCAATAAAAGTGCAATATAGTGAATGAAGCAAATAATCTAATTATTATGCTTTTAGTATTAGATGAAAAGTGTTCAGATACTTTATAATTGTGACTTCTGGAGGGTGGGCATTCTGGTTTGAGTGGAGCCAGACCACGTTAGAAGAGACGGGCAGGGCGCACCCAAACATTTTCTTTCCCAGGGTGGCAACGCCCCAAAGCAGCTCTACTGTATAATTCCATCTACAGCTAAACATCATGCTGCCCAGTTTCACGCTCTTATTTCTGTTTTGACAAAAGTTGACATTTTTGCTTTGCATTTCCACCCAGGCATGTTCTCTCTTTCAGCTCCTAGGCACCCTTCCTTCCCCCACCCAGCCTCTTTTCTTCCTGAGATGTCAGAATTACATACGTTAAGCTTTGGAACCTGAGAATTTGGAGGTATTTTTCAATACTACAGGGCTGCATTTGTATCGTACCATGTTATCTCCTGCTATACTATTACAGTTACAATATAAATCTTCTAACTAGTTGATACCTGATGCCTTTCCCATTTAAATAAAACACCACATACCATTCTGTCACTAATATATGATAATTGCTAGAAAAGTGACCTTTACCCTCCATGAGTCCTCTTTTCCAAACAAAGGTTGAGGGATCGTTTCCAAAAACCCAGCTATGAAATATTCCTTGAAGTAAACAATTTCATGGTGAAATAAAGAAAAATATATCCAGAAAATAGCACTCTCAAAATTAAAACTTATATACATCAAGAAGTTGAGAGTTTTCCTCATTCTTTTAGCAGTTCTACATTATTTGTAGATCAGCGACGTCATCACTAAGAGTTATGAATAGGAAAAACAAGTCTCCTGAAGTTAAGTGTTGTGTCTTTTTTAATACCCTTGAGAGATCAAGGAAATTCAGCATTCAACTTTATTATTATTTTTAGTTAAGGTAGCAAAAGACTGTTTAAGCTTAATTCCCTGTGGCTTTGAGTATCGAAGCCTTAGATCCTTCAATGCACTCTAAACAAGCCATGCCACTGCACTTACGATCACCTCTGGCTACAAATTTAGTTTCCGTGGATGGGATTCAACTGTGAACTCACTATTTATGCTTCTTGTTTTAAGATTTGTTTTATAATTCTTAATAGATTAAGCTGTTTAAATATTTATCAGTGTTTTGGTGCTATCCTTTAGCAAGACTGAGCTTTAACTGCAACTGTAATGCACATACATGTCTATATGAATTTATGAGCTAAGTTTAACGTACTAGAAGAGAAATATTGAAAACATTAAAACTGTAACTGAACATTCATTTTCTTATCGAGAATCTATGCTCAAAAGATGCCAGTGAGTGCTATTTAATTCTGCATATTAGACTTAAATTAAAGAAACACTCTTCTGGATTCATTACAGTTAGCTCTTTATTCCTATGGAGTGGAAAATTGCCACACAAAACTTAAAAATCTTTGGACAGCTAGTGGGCTCTTGTGAACTATTTTCAGCATTTCTATCTGCCAGTCAGAATTTGTGATGAAACTAGTATTCTACACTGCATGCTATGGAATGCTACGTCAACAGCTGTATTTTTATCTTTTGAGGTTTTTCCCCTACTTAACGGAGCTCTAATTCATGGCAACTTCCATGAGAAAAGATAATTGCGCTGTGGTGCTTATGTTCAAGTGTCTCTATTTTGAAGAGAAAGATTATTCTCCATCCAACAACTATTCTAGCGATTAGCCTTGTAGAAGTCAATAACAAGTGACAGATCTTCAACAATTTCACTCCAGGACTATTTTGAATTGGTGTGGGTTTTGAAAAGGAAGAATAGATTTTTTTTTTTTTTTAAAATTGCTTTCTTGTGAGAAGGAGTGTTAAATTTGTAAACTGTGAACTCAACTGGTGCAAAACAATGCCTGACAAGTGCAAACCCATGAACAAAATGCTATCATTAAATACTCTGATGATATATCCAGCTCAAACACTTGCAGCGCAGGTTATTAAGGTCATCTAAATGCCAAAAGTACAGGTAGGCATTTTTTAAATCACTCCTTGACAATTATTTGCCTAATTCCTATTGATTGGAAAGCCTAAGCTTTCTGGCAATCTGCTAGATGCCTGTCTGTATATTCAGGTTTTTAAGCGAGCTTAAAAGCTGGTGCATAGTACGGCAACTAAGAATTTTTGCAAATTCAGCTACCTGTAGACAAATACCACATTTGTGCCATGCAAAGGACTTTTTTAAAAACACACATGGCAATAATTTTCCACAGTTTAACCTATACACAGGCCTGACCTATCTCCTGTTGCGTGAGAAAAGACAATCAAGATCTAGGAATGTTTGCTGGAGTAGGCAGAGGTGGGGGGCTGGAAGCCCATGCTGGCCTCCAGGTTTTCTTAGCGGAAGGGGATGTACAGCATGGCTTTATCATCGTGTTGCTGCATGTACGGATGGTACAGAGCATTGTCAAATTTTAATAATGGACATTTAACAACTGGGACAGTTTAGAGAATGACCTTTGAATTTAATTAAAGCTGTAAAATGGCTTCACATTTCTGGGATTAACCTTTTTAGATGGAGACAGACGTTCCAGAAAGGGATTAGAGTACATATGAATAGTCCCTCAATTCAGAAACTAAGCAGCTGTAAAAAATAAGTTACAATTTTGAAACATAATTAAACTGGTCGACCGTATAGTTTCTTATGCTGAATTTTAAATGGTACTAAAATATTGCAGTATTTTGAATCATTTAAATATCTGCTCAGTGCAACATGATTTATGTTTTCCAATACAAAATTGGTTGCTAACATTTACTTCAAAAAAACCACCCCACCTGACTTGTTTTGTGAGTGGGTAATTTAAAGGTAACGGACAGTAAGATCACTTCTAACTTTGCATTAAATTGCATCAACCTTCTTTCAAACATAAGCTTGTGATTTCCACATTTCAATCCCTCAATAGCAACTGAAATGTCTTGAGTTAGAAGTATGCATTGATTATATGTTGATCTACATTAAATATAGGGTACATAAGAAAAATCTTAGCATGTTTTTTTACAGGGCACCCAACTAAAATCTTTACAAAAGATAAGATCATTATCCATTCTTCAATGTAATAGACACAGATGCCACTTTTATAAATGTACCCCTATGTTCACTTGCCAATAAAATAGTAAACAAATCAACTTTTTAAACCATTTTTTATAAATTATTAGAGTATTTTTACTGACACTCTCCAACAATATACAAAAATAATACTACAAGAGTACCAATCAGTCTGACCTACCCCTCATTTCACAGAAAAGTAGAGGTTATGGAAGGATGTTCTTGTAATCAATCATCACTGTAGATGTCTCCTGCAAACGGTAGGTGTACGTGGCTGCCCGTGACGTTGGGAAGTCGAGAGAGATCAGGCAGGTTCTGGATGCGTGACCTGAGTTCTTTCCGTACCTGGGACACTCTGGCTAGCTTGCGTTTGTACTCCTGTAATGCAGAAGAATTCAACATGAGACTCTTCTGCTAATACCATCCTTACTACGTACTGTACTTGACATTTTCTAAAGAAAGTCTTCCTTCTGTGAGTTAGATGAGTAAACATCCTTTAATAGGGGAGAACACAGTGAACTGGGTATTCTGGAGGCAGAGGCATCAGCTTTACCACTTTCTCAGCATCCGACTTCAGAAGCAGAGCCATGGGATTTTTTTTGCTTCGAAAGGTAACTACATAAACGCTAAACAAGGAAGACAATCCCAGCTAACACAACTACATGCGGTTCTCCATGCCACCAGTAAAACAGGATTGCTCTTAGAAACTGTATTAAGCATAATCGATATGCCTACTCTTCTATCGCTCACAGAGTATAGGAAGATAAACTTATTGATGTCGAAGAAGTTACTTTCAGCTCTTACTAAAGAAAGAATAAAAACCAACCAAATACCACCACACCAGACCTGTTGATCAGCCCCACGAAGCTGACCAACCATTAGTATTTTGTATTAAGTTTTATAATAAAAACCATATTGCATGAGTACGTTTATGGATCTAACCCTGAGTTTTCAGAAACTTTTTGAACCTATGACTTAGGATTTCACATTTTGTTGGAATACAAGGTCAAACCACTTATAATTCATAATTTAATCATTATGAGGCACTTTTCACATAAAACATTATATGAGATAAACTATTTAACTTTGTAAACCAGTCCACTAGAACATTGTTAGTGCTCACCTATTAAGAACACATAATGGAGATATAATGGAGTAGAATACCAGCTTGTATAAAATGACAACAGTTATTCCAAGATGTAGGAAGATTAGGGTACAATTTTCTAGAATATTTACATTTCAAAAACTCGGAAACACATTTCTTTGGTGAGCAGAAGAGACTAAGCATTAGCAGGCAAAGCATCACTTCATAAAAATATACTGTGATTCACAACACATCAAATGCAGATGCTTTCTAATGCAGCTGCAGGTTTTGCTGCAGCCTGGGAATGGCTGGAAATAACAAGAAATCGTTAACCTGTTACATGGATAACCAAGATCTCATGATTATAACCACTTCTAAATAATACTGGGAAAAAACCCTACATCATCCCGTGAAAGTGCCAAATATAAACACTTGAAAGTTCCAGCAAGTATAAAAAAACCATGCAAATGTCTATAAAAGATAACAATCACGCCATTTACAAGGTCTAAACATAATTTTAAATATTTTTCTGTAGTGTTAATAGCATGGAGTAAAAAGGAAGGCCAGTGAAAAGACCTTTTGGTAGTAGAACCCAATACAGTAGTACAAATGTTAAATACCTGGGGCATGATCAAGATCATTGGAGAAGGTCCAACACACATATAAACAAAGTTAGTGACTATTAGTGGCAGTGTGGCCTTTTACCAAGGGCAGTAAGAGAACCACAAGAAATCTTAAATTCTTAATGAGAAGGTAATGCATAACTAAAAATAATAATAATTAAATCTTTACATAGAAAGAGAGAAAAAAAAGTTTCCCTGATTTAGGATCATCAATTCCTTTATATTAAAAAATTAAATATTACATACAGTTCAGAGTCTTATGAGATGCTAAACACAGTGAAAATATTACAGATGCCTAGTCAGCAGAACTGTAAACACTTGGTGATGGCACACAGGGCAAAGCAGACTTCCTTTTATGACACAGATGACCAAAAAGGTCTTCCAACTGTAAGTCCTTTGGTCCTAGGAAATCCATCACGTGCACACACTTGCCCAAAACATTCTCTCTGGGACAAGTGACTTCAGGACATGGCTGTGGAAATGAAGGGCTGTATCCCGATAATGTATCCTTACAGTAATGCCCAGAGGCCACTGATACTTTACTGTTTCATATCTAATATTACAGCAGCATCCAGAAGCATCAGTGAGCTGATTGTGTGCAAAAGTCATAGTCCTTTGCCAGCATGTAAAAAGCCAGTAACAGAATACTTCTTGCCCTCTTCTCTACTTATTTTAGCCCAGATCACAGAGATATACTCCTCACTATTATTTTAGGGAAGACATTTTAATGTCAGAAGAAAAGATAGGTTTCGCTGCTTAGTAAAACAAACAATTCGGCAATATACAGAACACTAGTTAACCAGAATCACTATTTTCAGAAGCAGGATGGCTGGAGATTGAGCACTGGGCAATGAGGGCTTTAAGCAAGCTTGAAGCTAGGAGACCTGGCCTCTGTTGTGAGAGACGTACTGCTGTACACAACAGGACGAGCAGAACTGTAAGCAGAGTCAAAACACTCAAATGCCCAAAATTAGTCAAAAAAATTAACTATAAAATCATCCGAGCATTTAATTCTTGTAAATGGTGCTTCAATCGGCTGAATCCCAAGCTCATTCTCTGTCAACGAAGAACGTGAAGCAGCAAATCAGCATCCTTTCAAAGCGCGATGCTAGGCAAATACGCACAGATCACACTTTGCAGCTATATTCTCTCAAGACTTCACTCCAAAACCTGAAACGTGCCTTACATTAGATTGCCAGTTGCTTGACTCCATTAGAATTCCCTTCAGCTGACAATAAATAATTTCCATAGTAACATCACATTTCTGACATCCAGCATTTTTGATACAAATTTTGCCTGGGACTTGTTGACTAGTGAATATCAGCTTGATCAATATTACTGACGGTAGGTTCCTTTTTTCCCCTAAGGAAAATGTTCTCGTAAATTCAGTCTCCCATATAACGCAGTCTTCTTCCTCTTGCCAACACCTTTAGCATAATGCACACTCTCAAGGAGTCAAAACTCATTTCTTGTGCCTTCTTAGAAAGAGACCTCTGAGAAGATTTGTTCAAGGTTTCTACTATAAAACTAGAATAAATTAAAAAAATACATAAAGCTTTATAGTTCGTTATATTATTGATGCAGTACAGGCTACAGAATGCAATTTTAATACAAGTTTGGTAACCCAAAGCATATGTGAGATCTGCAACTACAGCTTAGCTGTCCATAACTATCTTCCCCCACAGGCAGAAAATATTATTCACCTTATCCAGAGCACCTCATTTTCCATGACACTCTCAAAACCATTCTAGAAATCACGAAATATCAAGTTTTCATAACTGGTAAGCAAGTTTAACAGAGCGTTGATTTTCCAGTACAGTGACTTAGCAGTTTTGAGGTACTTTCAAAGGAGCTGCTTTTCACAGTTTGATTCTATTTAAAATCACTAGTCACTTCTGAAAGGGTTTGCTTCCACATTTTCAAGGCTGTTAATATAGTCTTAGCATTACCTAAGTAGTCCTGGACTGCTGGAATACAAGTATCAAGTACTCATTATCAACACTACTCATTATATGTACAGGCTTTATTTTATCATAATAGCATGCACATGTACCTACAACCTCTTTCCTGGGTGTATACATTGTGAGTGTGACTTAATCAAAGCAGAGGAGTGGGAACGGGTATATCTAGATGTCATTTCTGATGTTCTTGCTCCATTAGAAATGCTGTATACTGTACAACCGAGTAACAATTTAGCTGTATTGTCGACACTTCTAACTGCAGAAATCCTCATGGAGAACTTCTATTTTCATTATGCTGATTTTAAGATATACTTCAAATTACCTCTCTGTAAATGGGGCAAGATTCAAGCTGTTTACTTCAAACAGTCAAGGACAGGCAGAAGTATGATGTTTTCTTGTACTACACTGAGCATAATTTGCATTGCTTGCTACCTATGGAGAACCTTACTCTTGGGATATATAGGCAACCTGATGCACGGAATTAAAATCTCTTCAATTTCTTCAGCGGTTTAAGATAACACTACTTTAAAGCAATAATTTTTTGTACTTCCAGTCATAAAAGTAGGTTTATGAGCTAATTAGAAGAACTTATTTTGCTCATTAGAGTCCCACTGATTACTACAGTTTTCATTACTTGACAGCGTAGAATATGGCTATTTTGTGAAAGTAATGCTAACAACATATGGATTCCACACCTAGATTAATAGTAATTCTCTATCAAGTAAGTTCCAGACAAAATAGCCAAATAATTTTTGATTAGACACTACAATCACCATGAATAATAAAAATGTGGGCAGGCCAAACAGGCTGTGCACTGCAGAGGATATTTTCCCTTCCAACTGAAATCGGCTGAAATAGATCTTAATACAGAGTTTCTGCAATTACAGTATAGAGAGGTGCTACAGCTAAAATAACTTGACGCTTCACGGATGTCCTTTCTCTTTACAACACTACTATGACTTTGAACCCTCATCTGACCACAAAGGCTATGGCATGCATCAAAATACTGCACAGCAGAAAATGTATAGCAAAGTGAAAGAAACAGGTCTGATTCCAAAGCAAGAATGAAAGGTTTGCTTAAACACAAATATTTAATCTGCACCCTTGTTAGCTACAGAAAGAAAGGTAAGGTGGAAATCAATACTCTCAAGAGAGAAAAATAAAACCAAAAAGGCTTAAAAGGCTTTTAAGGTGTTCAGGGCATGTGTGTACATCAGCGTGCATGGCCTGTACATACATCGTATTTAAAACTGAGATTATCTGACTTTCTAGGTCTGTCCCAACCTTCCGGTTTCAGGTGCAGAGGTTGGAGCTGTGTCACGGAGCACAGGCTTCTCACATGCTGTGTCCAATAGCACAGAAACCACTGGGAATCTTCAAAGGCTCAGACGAGGACAAATAGCGTGCGATACCCTGACATCTAGATTTTGAAAACAGATGTTCAGAAACATGTTTATAGACTCCAGCGTGTTAAAATATAATGACTCACACAGTCTGGGTATTTTTCTGCAAGGAATACTTGACAACTAGACTTGAAGGAGTCAGACAAGCCTCACTATTGCTCTGGAAAACAGATGAGCAGGGTTAAATTTTGTGCTGTCTTTAAAAATTTGACACGGCTCACATTCTTCACCTGTATGATTAAAGGCTCAACCTATTTATCAGTGTTAAGGATGTATAAAACCCTGAAATAACTTTAAGACACTGAACAGAGTTTGAACACACCTACATGCACCACACACACACACACAAGGTTTAAAAAACAAGGACAGTTAGGGCAAATTTTGGAAAGGACCGACTTGGCTAACCTTCCATTACACATTTTGCCTGTTTACCAGAAAATAGATTTTTAGAAGAAAGATTCAACTTAGCTTTCCAGGATGTTAGCATCTATCAGTTTTTCATTAGGTCTTACCACATTTAGAGCAAAATAATTAGCAGTGAAGCAATAAGCACCTACATAGCGACATTTTTGTTTATTCCTTATTGTTTCATGTGTTGCTCCACGCGTTACTTACTGTACGCATTACTCTGTATGCAGATTTACTTTCTTACAGGTTTTTTAATGGCATACTTCACCATAACAAAAACCAAGTTATTCTTCAGAAAACTTCCTTAAGCTGACAGATCAAACTGAAATGCATCCTCTAACTTTGAATATCTCGTTTTCTCAGCACTTAAAATTATCAAGAACTTAATGCTTCAAAGCAAATTTTCTAAATTAAAATTATTAGAGACTTCTCAGCTTGTCTGCAAATGAAGTAACAGGAAGCAATGAACTCAGAAGTCTGAAACCCACAAACTAAATGCGATCATCTGGGGAAAGCTTGCTTGCGACTTTGTCTACCATCAACTGTTAGGCTGTGGTATCTGTAGGAGTACACTGCAGATCTTCAAACCATAAATTCCTGGGTGCAGCAGTAGTAAACAGGAACAAAGTATTTTACCAGGATGTTTCCCACCTGAAGGGTGATTATGAGAAATGTGAACTCCTTCACGACGGTCGTAAACTATTCTTCCCGTTCCTTGAAAATGCAATTTCTTCGTTTAGCTCCTTCCAGCATAAACCTAGGACTCAAATCTTGCTCACCTCAGTCTTGACTCCTGGTCTCCATCTCTATTCCCTGAACACTGTTCCTAGAACCAATCTCTTTGTCCAGCAAGGCTATTCAATGCATCTTGGACTCCTGTAATGCCTGTGTTTACATCCAGTACAAACACTCACAACTGTTTTTTGCCTAACTGTTCCCACTTCCTTCCTTTCCAACTCCGTATCTGAATTCCTCTCTCCAATCCTGGTCTGCGCTTACCACTTTATCTATGGTTTTGGTTGCATCTGTTTCCAGTTATCCCAAGTCCTATACTCAGTCTGTTCCTGTTCTCTGCCTATATAATATCTCCATCAGATCTCTCTATCACCTCACACCAGTTTTTGCTTCCCTCCTCTTAGTCCAAAGGAATTCTAGTTCCTCCCATTTCAGTCCTACATGATGTTATGCTCTTCTGACTGGACACTCCCTTTCTTCTCAGCCAGTTGCTTTCCTATTCCATTCTTTACTGTAATGTCTAGTCCCGGATCCCTTCTTAATCTCTGCAGCACGGGCACTTGCCCAAGTTCTGAATTCAAACCCATCAGTTTCTACCTCCCCATTACTTAGACTCATGGGAGCCACGGACAACCCACTCATGGAAGAAGTTCTCTGGTCTCACGTCAGGTGCTTGGCCCATGGTCACCCCAAAGAACAACTGTATACAGGTGCAATTGCAGGAGGTGTCTTCTTTAGCTCAAGGAGAGAAGCTCTTCATGGAAGCTAGTGATGTTTTAAGAAATCTCTGATAAGCATATTATCATAGAATAGTTTGGGCTGGAAAGGACTTTTAAAGGTCATCTAGTCCAACCTTCCCTGCAATGAGCAGTGGCATCTTCAACTAGATCAGATTGCTTAGATCCCCATCCAAACTGTACTTGAATGATTCCAGGGATGGGACATCCACCATGTGTCTAGGCAACCTGTGCCAGTGTTTCACCACACTCATCACAAAAAATTTCTTCTATCTAGTCTAAATCTGCCCTCTTTTAGTTTAAAATCATTACCCCTTGTCCTATCGCAGCAGGCCTTGCTAAAAAGTTTGTCCCCATCTTTCTTATAAGCCCCCTTTAGGTACTGGAAGGCTGCAATAAGGTCTCCCTGGAGCCTTCTCCTGACTGAACAACCCCAACTCTCTCAGCCTGTCCTCATAGGAGAGGTGCTCCAGCCCTCTGATCATTTTCACGGCCCTCCTCTGGATCCACTCTAACAGGTTTGAAAAGTATATTAAAGGTAAGATTTTCCCAAAGGCTTGTAATTTCATTAAATTCAGGTTGATTTTCATTAGTATATCAAAATGCATGCCCCTGACAGAAAGGATTCCATAATGCTCTAAGAACATGAATTACGCCACCTCAAAGAAAAGGTGATTTTTTAAGATTGTCTTATTACACTTGTCCTTGGCTTTATTCTTGAAGATTGTGTTGGCAAAAAGTTGGTCAACGTTTGGGAAAGTTAAAGAAAATGGACTTATAAGCTTAATTACCAGGAGTATTACTAGGCTTACTTAGTTTATATTTACTTTCATTCAATCATAAAAGGTCTGCAGCTATGAATATTAATTTATAAAATTAATTACTATTTAAAGACATTGATTTAATTAGGGAATCTCTATGGTACAATGATTTAATTTAAAGCATTTCAGGATGGCAGATAGGAGCAGCAGCTTGAATGAAAGATGCCTGCTTGAGGTTAAATTTAGTCTCCTTGTGGTTTATTATCTGATACGGCACTTTTATCTGGTTGAAAATTTAGCCATTATAATAAACTCAAAGCTACACACGTCCAAGAGATGCTTAAATTACACTCAATTTTTAAGTTTCAAATCTTGGCTGACAGAATGAAGTTTTTGAGAACTCCTGACAACAAGCAATCAGGCACTTCAGAGCAATTGTGCCTGAACAAATATTCAAGTTGATACTCTATATGGACACACTTAAAAGGGATAAAGCAGAACAGTTTTGAAAATAAGAATAAAATAATTAAATGTCTGCAGGCTTAGAGATAGCTTCTTAAAGTTTCACCTACTCACTAATGATCCGAAGGAAATCCAAATTAAAGGATATCAGGGTTCAATTTTAAAGGAATCTATGAATGAAAAATTTTTATTGTCTTTTAGAAAAAACATGCCTTTAGCAATGCATTTAAGAACAGCTGTGCAAAGTCTTCAGGCTCAAATATTTACTGTACCTAACAGCTGAACTGTAAAAATTGTGTATGTCAGATGCACATTCCTCATTTCACGCAACCCTTGCCTGCGGGTCATTACAACAGTCTCGGTTCCAACCTCAGATTCCACAAATGCAACTCATCTTTCTAAAGCTAATGCTGTGGGCGTCGAACCACAAAAACGTGGACTCTGATGGTTGTATTTTAAGAGAGACAAACGGACATCTGAAAGTATGAAAACTCTGTAAAGCCAAGACTACACGTAACTATTTTGAAGATGAAAAGTCAATCTGAGAATGAAAGCAACACTGCAGCTCACTAGCTGGGGGATTTATCTATAGCTAGCCAAGAGACAACTGTTTCAGATAATTTTCTTTTGTCAAAACCAGAACTACATGAAGTAGAAGCATGATGCCCAGTTTTACAACAGCAAGGCTAAGCACTAGTAGCTGTCTAACCCAAGCAGCAGAGAGCTTAAAGCAGGCTAACATACACAGCTTTCGCAACTGCAGTGTAGAGCCACTCAGCGTTAACCTGCGAGCAAAGGAAAAAAAGGAACGAGAAGTGTTTGAACCAAAAGTGGTTTATTGACCTGAGACTGGGTATTAGCTACATTTAAAGTGAAATAAATAAAACAGATAGAGAACCTCAACTTTCTGCTACAGGTGAGCCCAGGCTGGTGACGTAGTTCATTTAAGTAATCTATCAGTGCAGGTCTATCTGTGCAAAACTGATCTTGGACATTTTGAACAACTTCTTGAAAATAATTTTTTTAAATTATTTATTTCTGTCTTTTATTTTCCCAGTTCATAAATGACCCCTACCCAACCTGAATAAACAACTGTGAAGGTCAACTCCCTTACAATTCCAAAATTGTGTTACCTGAAGAGCATGCGGCTGTTTCTTACCAAGATTTTTAAAGAACAGTTCTCAAAATAAGCCAAGAAATGCCAGGGAGCCACCCAATGGGTGTACAGTCTAATAAATTTTATCAGGTAGACAATTTCATATTACACTTGTCAACTCATTCTCAGAATTTCATTAAGTAGGTTGAAACATCCATTTGAGAGAAATGGATTCTAAAGAAGAGGATTTAGGCACAGCTCAAAGATAAGCATTCACAAGCCTCATGTGTTTTAATGGTAGTTGAAAGTGCTTAGCATCACCTGAGAACTGAAACTATAGTTTATGTGACTAATGAGAATAATTATCTGTTTAAGACAAACTGTTGATATGTTGCAGAGTAATTTTGCTTCTCTCTCCTTTCCTGAGTGTGAAGTAGATACTTCAAATGCAGCGTTCAGTGATGGGGATGGGAGCGTGAGAAAGGTAAAGTTGGAAAGAGAGAACCACACAGCAGCAACAGATATTCTGACTTATTTCTTGAAACTGCCCCTCACACATCCTGTGGGAATATCTCCAATGAACTCATTTCATCTCCCATGAAAAATCAAAAAATGCACGAAGCAAGCAGACAACTGCCCCCCTTCTACAGCCAACAAAAAAGGAGCAGAATCTTGATTTCCTAACAATGCAGAGACACAAGTTCTATCATTTGAAAAACCAGTGCCCTCTACCCCTAGCATTAAAATATTATGAGAAAGTTTTGCATAAGGGAAGCAATACCAGCACAGAGCAATCACAAGAAAAAAATCACAATGTAAAAGTCTCTTATCAAACAACCAATTTCAGGCAGCAAATTTGGCACACCCACTCATTTTTGGCATTATTTACCCCAATCTGAATTTCTCATATAGGTAGTTTTATTTTATAATAAAAAGGGTGTAAAAAAGATGTTGTCAGGGCAGAAATTAAGAACAACCAGAGAAGAAAAAGTCTAGAGAGAAAGCAGAACATAGAACAAGTAAACAACATTAAAAAGGATAAGGAAAGACATTTACAGTGTTTTTCCTCATTTTCTTTCCCATTATGAACTATTTTCCCCCCAGAAGCCTACAGCTTGCAATAACCCCACTAATGCACATCATTCTGTGATCTACTGATAAAAGAAAACATGTATCAGAGGTTAGCAATAATTTCTATCCAAAATGTCTCAGCTTTTTAAAACATCTTTCATCCCTTCAAGCCACCTGTATTTCATTAAAAAGGTCTTTAAAATTACATCTTGGTTTATATAGAAGCTCTAAGAGTACCCGTGGGGTTTTCTGTTTTGTATGTCTGTATTTCTATCCAGTTGTGGATGAAGTGACCTTGGAAGATCAGGTCATCAGGAGAACATAGCAAGTTAAATGTTGCTAAAGTAATTTATTACTAACATATTTACAAATCATGAGTAATTCGGGAGATGTTACAGACATGCACATAACGTAAAAAATTATCTCTTTCTTTTTATTTTCATCCATTTTTTATTAAATATTTAATTTTGGAATGGAGGGAAACACAGGGAAGAATCACTGTTGGCAAAGTACTGCATTTCAGATATTCCTGAAGATTCTAATGACTGAGATTCAGTAGGCAATAATAAAATATCTAAACACAGTTACTCTTCTTCATCAGGTCCTTTAATGTATTTCCTAAACTAGTTATTTGGGCTTCCACAGTGTTGAAAAAAATGGAATTATACAAAGTAGTAAATCACTTAAATTCCCTGTTTTGCCATGTGCTTCTTGCATGTCAGTATGCAAGTCACTTCGGTACATTTTCACCAGGTACATTACCCTGGGCTTTTTGTATAATAGACACTCTGATTTTTCCTCTTATTCATACGAAATCCACTCTCGCAAGCTTGATACTGTTTTAAATCTGTACCAAAGGTTCCAGAGAAAAACTCAGGCTCTACTTCCATTCGTACAGGTTAAAATAAGAACCTAAAATCTTTTAATATGTTTGTTTTCCTTACAATACCTTGGGAAAGCAGAGAGGTACATGGGTTTTATCTGATTTGGTGTCCAAATTGCAAAATAATTACGTCTGTCTCATTCTGCTGGTGAGCTGCTTCAAATTCCTTGAGAAAACAAGACCAAGTAAAACCAGCAAAAGAAACCCTCCTCACAGTCATTCATACGCAGGTTGAAATCTGCAACTGTGCAGGGCATATTTCATTACGTTTCCAGATCAACTGAACTTTGGGGGAGAAAGTTCATCGTGCAATATGGCAAAAGCTGTGTGACATAGCGTAAAAGCATGCTAGGTACTCAAATATTGGAAGAAAAAGTCTTTTTAAACACACATGTGCCATCAAAAAGTGGGCAACATGCTTTGACAAATACGTCTGTATGCAGCAGTATAACAGAAAGCTTTATTGCCATTAAATGTTTCGCGGGTTGTGCAGAACGTGTCTCCTGCAGAAACTGTTTTAATGCAAGTCTGGACCTCGCAGTTGTCAGAATTGTACAGTATCCTTTCCCTCCCCCTGCAGCACAGAGAGCCTGTCTGCTGCCCCTCAAAACAGTTTGCTTACGTTTTTCACCGATAGCTTTGTTTTTATTGGAGCTCTAACGAAAGTCGGTATTTTCCAGCAATTCCATTTTCTTCTACTGAAACTTGGGCACTGACTCACATGCACAAAATAAATCTGCTCTAAATCTTAAATCACATAATACAATTACGTTTTCTTAAATTAACAACTATACATTTAAATGCTTAGTCTTTATCAGTTATATTGAAAGATGCAAATCTGGAGTTTGTGATCAGTGTTTTATAACTGAAGATAGCTAAAACCTAGATTATATATCACAGTCTTTATTACTTTTGGTATTTTTAAGAGAAGCTTCTGTAAACTCTCTTGCTCTTTTAGTTATTACTTAACTGGATGTTAGCTATTCAAACACCAGAAGACAATGAACACTTACAGGTAACTCCAAAACTGAAGTTCAAGTGATCAGATTAATTCTACTTCAGCCCACATTCGGAATTACCCTCCGAAGCCTAAGAATTATTGCTTACTGTTTAACAGAAGCATAAAGTTAAAAGCTACAGCTGTACAGACTGTGTACAATTTTTTTGATCACGTTGCATGAAAAGAACATTAATTTTCCACGGACTACAGCAGCTGTTATCCAGCATGGCTTCAATGATGAGGGGCTAGGATATTTGCCAAATTGTACATGCACACATAGAGCCTAAGAACACATAAGTAATAAACAAGATGCTCCTATTCAGGTCAGTGACAGGAAGCCTTCTATCTTGAAGCATAAGATTTGAAAAAAAATTATAATAATAATAATTTTATGTTTTGCATATACATAAAACCAAAATTTTTCAATCACCTGGCTTGAAAGTAGTTGCATGAGCTTTTGGAGTCCAATTTCAGTAACACTGATTAGCCTGTTAATAAGGCACCACCCCTCTAGTACTCGAGGATTAAGTCTAACAGTTCTACTGGAGTATAGGTTGGGAATAAAAGAAGATCTCAGTGTTCCACAAAACTGGCCTGGATTCTTCTCTCTGCATAAGGCAGAAGACACTGATCAGCCCGGAGGCAACAGAAAAGAAGTTTCAAGGTGGTTCTTTCTAGAAACACTGAGAAAATGGGTACAAAACAGCTGCAGAAGAAGCAACCCATTACATTTTCAATGGCGTTGGATGCAACTCTTCCAGGCGTTGCAGCAAGAGAATGCATTGACAATTCATATAAATTACAGGTGAGGTGCTGGCCAGGAAACCAAAGGAATGGTGGTTTAAAGATTACTTTCAGAAGATAGCCTAGTCACAAGAAATTTCTTGCTGCTGTGTTCTAAGACTGCACTATGGCATAACAAAAAAAATTCAGAAAATCAGGAATTATCAGATCTTGAGAGGAACGTGTTGTCTGAAAAAGCTCATGCAGGTTCTTCAGAATGAAACTAGTGCGTAGTGACTGTACTTTATGCTTTGAGTTTGTACCCACATCACTGTTTGTGCTTTATTCCACAATTTTTCAGCCTTAGGATAAAAAGGCTTTGAGCTAACGTTGCTGAGCAAGAACACCTGGTTTCTTCCACAGATAAGAATGTTACAAATAGGGGCTTTCCACTCCTACATCTTCAGATAATACCATAGCTAAGCATAGTAATTGTGTTTCAGTCAAGAGGGTAAATTCATCACCATACACACAATTTAATTCTTTCTACAGAGGTTGCATCTAGTATCACCCTACGCCAAATGATGGGTTTCTCTACTGGAAACGGCGGTCAATTCACTACACGACCTGTGACAGCAAACACAAGAAATTCCTGGCTTTTAAGATGGTATGCTAAATTGCTTTGCCTAACAGTCAGCGTTCGCAATACTAATGACAGCGGTACAGCTTCAATATCTAAGCCTTTTAAAACTAAAGGTTGTTTAAGGTACCCCTGGTTTAAAAACAACAGCAGCAACTAAAATCACCACCACCACCAAAAAATTCTCCTAGGACTGAAGGCAGCCATTGGGGGAAAAGAGGAAAACATGATTCACTGGCACTCACGCAGCATCCGTCGCTTACACTGGTTATTATGGAACCATAGACGAGTGAAAGACTGAAAAGAAATGGCTGGAAACTACCCATCAAGTATCAGTTTAACTAAACCCCTATTTTTTCTGGATGTCAAATGATTATCAGTATCTGAGAGGCCACATACTCCAGAATAAAATTGGTACAATGATGGCACAGCTCACTCAATTCATCTATCATGTATACTGACCTTATAAATGAGCCACCACCTTTTAACCACAGTTCACTACAGCTGACGGACATCAGTTATCTCTATCAGAAAACAGGTAACAAAATGGGAGATTTTATGATGTTTCTAGAATACATCTAGAATTTTACAGGTTTCACCTTCATACTGTGAACTCTTAAGCAATGGACTCCACCAGATTCAGCTTCACTGTTGAGTCTTGATGTGTAGGGTAGAAAAGACAAAGTGAAGGGAGGGAAAGGAAGAGGAGATTCCATACGAATGCAACTTGCTCAGTGACCGTGGTTTGAGAAGAAAGCAGAGGAAGTGATAGCGCAGAAAAGAAGAAATACAGTGATGGGTCACATTACAAATAGCAAATTAGGATGTGACACAGGAAATGACTGATTTCCTATCTCCTGCCCCTGCAGAATCATTCCTCCTACTCTGGTAGTTACTATCAACCTAGAAATGTATTACATTAAAACTCTGTGTGTTTGAAACATTGCCAAGTGTAACATTTGGGGGAGTTATACCGTCTGCTTTGTCTTCTGCCTTCTACAGTCCTCATGATCAAAGGGCTCATATTTATTGAGATCAGGGCAGCTCTGAGGTTTGCTTTTAAACAAGTTATAAGGAGCTCAGCACTCCACATAAAATCCAAGGACTTGTTTACAGGCACAACTCAGGAACAAACAAACCTTCTTTGCTGCCTGATGAATGAAGTGCTTGGGTCAGAGTAAAATGAACCGTATCTGAATGCTATTGACTTAAAAGAAACAAAGGACGAAAATAAATACACAATTAGGAATGGAAATGGGTAATGAGAACCTAACATTTGAGGGACTAGAGCAAAGTAGGTATCTACTTGACCTCTAGGATCTCAGTCAGATGTAAATCTTGCTTCTTCAGTCTCCTTCACATTGCTTTATTGTATTTTTGACACATCATTAATGTGCTATTTTCAGAAGTGACTTCAAAATGACAATTGTTTGAATGGTGGAACTCAAAGCTCAAATGCTTATCTCCAACTTCCGAATCCTGTGTCTTTCAAAACTTGACTCTCCCTCTTGCAATGGAATAACTGACAAAGCAGCCACTACACATTTCCTACGCCCAAACTCTGCACACAGCAGAGCTTTAAAACCACTGCATGTTCTGACTGCAAAACTGCATCTCCACATCTGGTTCACAGGGCCTCAAAGATGGAGTAGTATACAAAAGTCTGTTTTGGATGCATAGGGAGGAGGAAAAAACAAACCACAACATAGAGTGAAATGTTTAACTTGCAGGAAGATCAAAGGCTTAATTTTACAGTGATTTCTATCCACTAGTTAACACTGGCCTAGACTTAAAGACTCACAGAATAGCTTCAAATACTTCAGGACTTGTGCTAAATCACAAAATGCTGATTAATATTCCAGCCCTCTGGTGCACACCTGCTGCAACTCCTACAATTATTTCAAAAAGCACATAGCATTCTTCCTACTTCTCAGCTTCCTCCCTCACCCCCACTTACAAATGATGTGTGCATTACAGCAAACAAACCCAGCTACGGAGAGAGAACTGATCTCTCTTTTGCACTGAGAAACCAGTTTGATTCGGTGAAATAAGGCTGGGGCCAGGTAATGCTGTTAAAAATAATCCAGCTCCTCAGACTCCTTATTTTGTCCACTAATAAAACCGTAAAACTTGTCTCTTGCATTCACTAAACTTTTTGCCTAAAAAGTCATAGTACATGCCTTTCCTGCCTATGTCCCTCAAAAATAACATCCTCTTTGGCTTAAGTGTTTTGTTGTTTTGCTTTGGTGTTTTGTTGTTTTTTTTTTTTTAAATTTGGTAGTGTAAGTGTAGAGAAACAAGTAACTGGAATTCCTCTTTGACATTTAGACAAAGTGTTTCAAATACTCCCATTTAAATATGTACCATCCCATTTCAAGTGCTGAAGCTCTACTTCAGTTTGCAAGTTATGACAGCAGATTTTTCTTCACTTTCCTGATGGAGCAGTGTACTTTTTTCGATAGCTGTGCAAAAGCCTTGGGGCTTTTTTAATCAATTTGATTCCTTATATATTTCTAAATTACCAAACCACTGAGATTTTAGAACCTGCTGGGAGGTCAATTTCACAGATGAAGAAAATCAAGCAGAAAGATGCTTTTATGAAAAACAAACAAGAATTTAATCTGATAGTAAATCAGGCAAGAAAGTAAAGCAGCTAGTGATACTGGAGAGAGCAGCTCAAAACATGGGCTCTCCAGATGAACACTTTCAGAGAAATAGTTTCAATCCTGTTATCACACAAAAGTATTTTACACTCTCAGTAGCATTGTTTATTCAACATAAGGCAGAACAATGGTAAAAGAAAGTTCAGTGAATGGTGATGCTATTCGATTCTTGTAAGGAAACAGCTAAATGTCCTAACTCCTGTCCACAATTAGCCCAATTCTTCCATCCCACAGTAACTCCCACCTAATGTGCCCCCTCCAACTCTCCCCTCCCCATCCCAAGATCCCTTAGGTCTTCTACATCCCTAGAATGCCTTCTACATCCCTAGAATGCCTTCTACATTGCCCAACTACAACTTTGGCAAAGAGCAGCAGAGGTCATGGCTGGTTCTACACTACACAGGCTGACGGGATGGCAGACTGAGGGAGGAAGAGCTACTGAAGCATTCTTTTGGGCTTCTCTTCCATCCACTTAGTCACAAAACTAATTTTATCAAGCTTGTAAGGAACCTTATTATTTTTAAAATTGTTTCCCTGTCGAGTGAAAGAAGAATTGATAGACTGGCAACATGGCTGCAATAGTCAAGTCTCCTGAGAAATCAGACTAGCACAATACCTGTAAGACTTCTAGAATAGCAATTCATTCTCCCTTCTTCCGCCAATCACTGCCAGCAGTAGCTGAGAAGCGTCAGAAATATATTTTGCCCTCTCTAATCAAGTCAACTTAATGCACTTTTTATCTCAGAGATACATCTTCATACTGTACTAGTAGAATTAAACTCTGAGACAACATAGAGTTCATTTACGGGGTCATCTTCAGTTGTTTCCCTGCATTGTTTCTCCTTATTTCCATCATTTTTAGTCCACAGCATTACAGATTTTGGCAGTGGAAGAACTTTACCAACAACTTCAAGGTAGACTAACCCAGTATACTTTTATTTCTTGGCAGAACTGGAAAACACCCCCACTGTTTCAGCCTGAATGCAGAAATAATTGTTCTCTGTCTGTTCCTTTCATCTAGAATTAAATTTTAAGGCAAGTGTAAGAAGCACTTTACACCCCTGTTGGGTAATGATGAGCACTCCTGTGACAAAGAATTTCTTCCACTTCTCCCTTTCCACAGCCAAGAAACTAATTCTCACAACAGATGTGGAATACATTGTTTCCTCACTGCTGCGGAAATAGCTCTTCCGATTGCTCTCTTACTTTTCCACTACACCCCCCAGAATAACTAATGCGTACAGCTTCAAGAGACAGCCAGTAACGAGTGCTGGTGTTTTCACATTGTCCTCAACTGTTTTAATTCATAGCTTCCCTATGGTTGCCCCCTGCAGACATCTGCACCATACCTGTCCCAAGCAGAGAAATCTAGGTATGAAGAAAATAATCACGCTTTTAAGACAACACATTTTGAAATAAGGTGCCACAAAAAATAAATAAACGAGATAGTGTGTGTGTGGGTCTCAACATGTACATGGTCATAAATCTCAACTTCTAATTGCAATCAAAGGAAGAACAAATACTTCTATCAGGTAGCTGTCACGTAAAAGCCCTGCAGTTCTCTTTCTCCCACTCCTCCCTGATTCAGAGTACACACATGGTGTGCGTGTTTTGGTATGGAGGTAAGCCTTCTAGATCGGCTTCTGCAATGAAAAAGGCTATCATTATTCTTGAGGATTAATTTTCAGAATCAGGCCAGTATTAATTAAACTACAGTTGCTACAAGCTGAAAAGAAACATTCTTTAAAACCATGCAGTTCACCTGCATGCTTTAACAGAACGATAAAGATCGTTTTTAAGAACTTGATTTTTCAGCAACAGGCCAGCTAAGAGAAGCATTATCTTCCCTAACAGTTTTCATCTTTTCTCAGCTGGGGCTCTACCACTCCATGAAGTGACTTACTATTCTTAGAGCCCTTTAACAACCAGGAGTAGCCAATTTTACGAAATGCCTGGATTTTATCTTTTGAAGTAAAACTTTCTAGGTTTACTCTACTGACTTAGACATCGGTGCGTGACGGTTTTGATCTATAAAATTCAGATTCACTTTAAGCCCTACCGAACAGTATTTCTGCCCTCTACATTTAGCCTTTGCTGAAAAAAGATACAGAAGTTATTAACTTCCATGATCTGCTACTTAAGCAGAGGTTACTTTAAAGAGCACGTTAAATACCTATTGGTCATACAAAAAGACCTCACTACCAGGATGTGTTAAAACTCTACCTGTTGGCTAATGTTTGTCTGCTTACTTGTACCTTTATTAAGAACTTCAGATGGAAAATTTATAATTAACAGAAAAGTTGAAGGTGTCCTTCATGTCATCAGCAGCTATTTGAAAAGAGCATACAGACCATAAAAGGTATCTGAAATGGTCACAATAAACCTTGTGCCTAGTTTAGTCACGTAAGATCATCATTAATTTAAACTAGGGAAACAAAATAATTTTGGTGCCCCATGAAAGCAGCTCAGCTATGAACTCATTCACTTTGATTCACATAAACTCAAATGATTTTGATTTGACAATGGAATTATTAAAACTAAAGTGATCCTTATCTCAGTCATGCAAGTTTCATTTGAATTCTTCAATGTTCTTTTTATTTTCAGTGATATTTTACCCATAACTGATGGACAGAGTAATAGATGAATTTCTGTTCAAGTCCTGGGTTTCAAAAAAACCCAAACCCCAAACCATGGAACATGCACTGTCCTTACATACCACAAAGTGCTGAAGCATTCTGAAACAAGACTATTTCACTCCTAATACAACTTTTTTTTTAAATGCAAAGTTTTTTGTCATAAAGACATCACCTATACTAACTAGTTTGCACCAGTTAACATTTCTTTCTTCATTCTCTTATGCTGACATTAAAATACAACTAATAACAAAAGGTAATTTATTATTTCATTAACAGGCTCTGAAAATATTTGCCACCTCAGACTATTACTGAGGCAGATTAATTATTTTCCTATGCGTATGAGGACACAGTTAAATATGAGCTCTTTGCCCAAGACCTACAGTAAATACACTGGATGCAAATTTTCTTTATACACTGTCTCATAAACAACTAGTTATTGTCCACTTGTAGACCATTTCCCTGCGGTCCACATTCAAATTCTTCAAAAAGGTATCCGCCCTGTCCACAAACGCATGAGCACTACAACATTCTGCATCGGATTTTACCCACATCCCTTTTTCCTAATTTTATGCTGATTTTAAGTGGAAACATCAGAAGTTTCTAACAGATAGAATGAACACTGTGCTGTTTCAGCAAGGCTGGGAGAAAAAGCAAGCTGATGTTCTAGCCATTTCTCTTCTTTCTTCTGTCAGAGATTCCTAGAAGCGCTTCTCATCAGCCCTTCCAAACAACCAGCCAAATCATTATAAGCAGCACAGCAAAAAAATCTAACTACAGGTATAGGTCACAGTAAAGAGTAACTTTAGTGTGGCGCTTCCTTTTATCTTCACAGAGAAGCTTGTTAGGCAAAAAAAAAAAATTATTATAAAGTTTGCAGACCTTAATGATGGCAGAAAATTTTTCTAAGTGTAACTTTTGAGTATCAGCCTAATGACACGGGCTTTAATTAGGACACAATCTAAAGAGAACACTGAGCACAGCATTCGAGTCAAACACAATTATCTTCAAATACGCACAGGCTTATTTTCCTGTTAAACAAAAGTACCAGAGGACATCAGTTAAAGCAACAGATCTCTACTCTGTTTGTTTATACAAGTCATCTCAAATTGTGGAGCAGAACTTTCTGATAGCTTCCCTTCACTCTTCCTTTCCAACCCCATTGTTTCTTTTTTGAAACTAGATTACAAACGTCTTCTTTGCAACTCTCAAACTGTGTTAGAAAGCCCAACGTCTAGTCTGTGTAGTTACATTTTGCATTCAGCTTTCCTCAACACAACTGCCTCTCATTCCAGCGTAGTCTTATGTTCCTATTTAGAATTTACAGTTGCTTCAACAAATAACAATTCCAAAGGCAAGTTTCTAGTTGTGGGAGGGATACAAGCAGGGTTTACAGTTCTTCTGACTTTGTATTCATAATAAAGATTAAAAAAAAATGTTCTTAAAATTTAATAGGTCTAGTGACACAAACAACAGAATTTTAAAAAGTCTAAAGAGCAACAATATTACTGTGGGAAATTAAGGCTTGTAGCAAAAGGTAGTCAACTTGAAAAACGACATTGCGACTACTGACATTAATAGGTGCTACAATTTCAATATTTCTTACATTCAGTTGTACTTTTTTTTCTTCCAGCAAACATCTGATCAAAACAAAGTCACTCATCAATCTACAGCTGTTCTTCAAAAACTTAAAGCACTGATTATGCAGTTTTCCATTTCCCATCCTCTCAGATGTTTGCTTGCACAAAAACCAAATCCATTACATACCTGCAAAACTTGTTCTTCTGAGGATGACACAAATAGATCCATTCATTTTGGTTAACAGGATCAAGTTTTTGGCTTGCAACAGCCAGGAACATTCTGTCTAAAAGTCTCAAGAACAACAGCAAGTCCTACCTAGATAAGACCAGTATCTTCTCTCGGTATTTTTATAACAAGGAATTCAAAAGGTACCTCAATGGTATTAGCTTAAAGTATTATGTATCTTGTACTTCCTTTCTCTTTTTTGTTCCCCACCCCCTTTCAAATAAAAACAAGTAAGCTGCAGAGTGGAAGTTAAAAAAACCCCACTCTTCACAAATCAGGATGAAATCGGTAAAAGGTTTTACAAATACAGAAGTTGTATTATTTTTATTACCCTGTTTCAAAAACAGAGCACCTTCAATGTGACAAGCAACGCTTTAAAACATGATGAACTGAAGCAAAAGGCTATCCTTACTTTACAAGGATGAGCAAAGCACAACCTACAACCTGCCTGAGCGGTTAGAAAAGGCAGGATTTATACTCAAGTATGTGGTAATTTCATTTAGAAAGCGGGAATCTTCAAGTGTTTCCATTGCTCTGAATGACAACATAGAGCTCTGAAGTCTACTACTCTTCCAGGTACAGATTGAGCAAATATGTACCACAATATCTGAGGCTGCAGTTGTTAAGTCATGATATAAAAAGGGGTATTTAACGGTTAAGTGCAGAGAGGTTGTAAGCTTATGAGAACTGGGGCAAATAAGTTTTATTCTCATAAAATGGATACAGCAGAGGGGAACAAAACACACTGACCACTTGACTTTGCTGTGTTTGACATAAGGGCTGCTGTTCTCCACTCTCGTCCAGCTAACCCATAGAACAGTATCTCCCGAGACTTTTTGGTGCTCGAAAAAATACTCATGGAAACAATAGAACAACTACAATTAAAAGACAGGTTAGCAACCTGTAAGCATGATTAAGCAAGTCTACTTCTATTGCAGATAACAGATGCAACCTGTGTTCTCATTTTAAACATCCCATCACATTCTTTAATTTCTAATCTAATAAGCCTTAAGGAGAGATGAGTATTGCAGTGATTGCTTAATTCTCTTGAGTCATCTTCAGGTAGATAATCCAAAATAATGAGCTTACTGAGGTTTGGCTGGGTTTTTTGTTTGTTTGGTTTTGGTTTGTTTGTTAGGTTTGCTCGTGGTTGCTTGTTTTTTTTTGTTTGTATGTTTGGGGGGGTTTTGGGTAGGGGGGGGGAATACAGTAGGTTTTGTTATTTTTCTTAAGGAAAACAAAAAGAAACAGGAAAAAAACCAGTGACCATATCCACCAAAGGACTTGCACTGTGCAACTCGACATTAAGATCAGTACAGCACCTACACTACACAAAGCATCTCAAAAGGTCATTCAAAGCCAACCTATGCGCAAGGGCTGTGAACCAACCTACACAAATCTCCAAGCATAGGGGCCTGTTTCTGAATCCTATTCCATTTCGTACAGGGTGAGATGGGGATAACTAGAACGAAGAGAACCCATCCAATTAGAGATCCTTAGCCTACATTTCACTCCTGATTAAGAACTACATTTCTCTTAAGATCGGTGAAAGTTACTTGAAATCGCACAACAAGAGAAAGAAAATAATTCTGGCAAAGGTTCTCCTCCCTTTTTTATTAGAAAGGGGTTAACGGTGATGCTCCCCTCAGCCCAAGAATATTTCTGAAGCTGTGATCCTACTAGAAAAGAATGCAATGGTCCACAACGTTAAGGGATCACACAACATGGTCCGTTTGGTACCACTGCTCACAGGGAGTCTTCTGCTGCCTCGCCTGTATCAGAAGTGTTAAGTACTCAAAACTCCTGATGAGTATGGATGAACCTTACTGCCCACTCCCTGATTATTTCCCAGCTACAAGTTCTGTAATCACTGCACTGTTAGCAGCAGGTACAGCACAAGCCAGTCTATCTCAAGATTAACTTGTGTTACTGTGGTGCTGCCACATTTAGGGAGTTGTAGGTCACCTACAACGCTGCAAACTCCACCCTGTAACAAAACACAGCGTAGGCTTCACACTACAAATCAATCTTCCTCAACTTCGGTCAAAGCTCAGCAAAATACTTTAGCTGCTCAGCTGCAAGGTTATGAAGAAATTAATCCCAGTTATTATAAGCGGACTTGAAAAGTATGAAGCGTGACCAAATCTATTACCCTAAGTTCAAAAAGTTCATTGGGCACTAAGAGAAAGAAGCTGGCATACAAATGTACTAGGTAAGTATAAAGGGTCTTAAAAAAAACACAAACAAAACCAAAACACCACCAAGGAAAGCACCACACCCGGTGATAACACAAAGGCCATGGTGGAGGTAAACTGCAGACAATACTATCAACCCAGTCTTGCACTGAGAAACAAAACCTAAACAAGAGGCCTGTTATATCACTTCCATCACTAAATTCTTTGCTTACCATTTCTGTCTGCATTTGAAATCACTAAGCTGGAACTGAACAACTGAAAAAAAAGCCTTTGACTCCAGAGTTACAGACTAGGATGACTAACTGCTCGCTGTTTACCCACAAAATCCCATGACAAAATTAAACCCTTTAAGAAGACAAGTCAAGCTATATTGTGTTATACAGCTCAATCATGAAATAAAAGTGCACTGAACATACAATATTCTCTCAACAGGCTAAGAAACCACAAAAAACTACAAACAGATGTGTGAGTGTAAGGATACAAATATTGTTTATACAGCTGTAAAAAATAAGGAATACAAGACAGCAACATTATCAGTAGAAGTGTCTTAATTAAATGCAAGCTGCTAAAACACAGCAGGCCTCCCAGAGGAGCATTTCCTTTAAAAAAAATTTGCATTTAGTGACAAGAATGTTCCCTAATTTAAAGTGGTAAGTTGATAGAAACACTATGCAAGAAACTGGGTCATCCAGTATACTCTAAGTGTAGCGATACCATGTTTTTCCATAACATCAAAATGAAGGTGAGAGGAGGCTGTCTTGTTTTTCTAGAAAAAGGTCATATGATCCCTTACCCACACTCATTAATAAGTCATGTAAGATTATTATAAAGATATCAAAGCCTTTATTTGAATACTAAGAGTCTATTTACTCTGTAATCAATGAGATGGTGAAAGAAGCAAAAGCAAAGCAATTTGGAAAAAAACCCAAAACAGTAAACCAAGTACTTTTCTTGCTCATGTCATCCCTGTATTTTTATGACCACGTTAATTCTAGAATGTCTGTCAGACAGTCTTTATGACAAGGAGATAAGTGCACCTGGATACTAATTTATGTACACCTAACCCTCTGTTCCTGCAGAACGTAAAAAGCTCTTTTTATCAGCCTTCAGTGAGATCAATAATCAACCAACATTTCTGTTCAAAAACTAGGGAACAGGTAATAGGGGGACACGAGGAAGCAGAGAGGGAAGAGGAGGCAAAGTGGTAGAAAACAGGAAATTACACTAGTTTTCAAAGTTCTGAGAAAAAGTGTTCATATGAAAATCTTTCTCAAAAGTGTTCCATTTTCTCTAACAGATAGTCACATCTACCTATAAATCCTTCACAAGTTTCCAGATACAACTACAGTACACTGAACTTTAAATATTTTCACTACTTTAAAACTTACAAAAGTGAAGGGGAAAATGCTCTTTAGGACAATCCTAAATTTGAGGGGGGTTCTAAGGGGGCATAAGAGCAATTATAAAATAAATCTGTTACCTACATGATGTAAGATAGATGTACGTTAATAAAGTGGAAGTTCTTTATTGTGCTAGTGAAGGACAAGTTGTACATCCCTCACTTCTCATTTCTGATGTTCATGTAAACCCAAGAACTACAGTGTAAGTTAAAAAGCAAAAGTCTGAAAAAGTCTTGTTTTCACACCTCTTTCCTTTTGGTAATGGCAGCTTCAATGCAAGCGACACCCAAACTTCTGCATTTGGAATTTCGAATGATTTAACTGAAAGGACTTGTGAGTTTTAGGAATAACCATGTGAAAGTTTTACTCTTCAAGAAAAAGGAATGACACTGGATAAATATTTATCCATCCCAGGCAAAACCTCAGTAACGTCTGTGAGAATACAGATGAAAATAGCAGAGGTTTGGTACAAGTAGTTACCGAATTCCTCCTCTTCAGTTTTCAAAAACAACAGACAATACAAGATTTTGATTCTTAAATTTATTTTTAGCAGGATGTGTGTACTAATGGATGGTGACATCATTAGAAGATAGGTCCATGTCCACCACCTGCAACAGAAGCTAGACAGATGTTAAAGAAAACAATTCAAGAGTTAAAGATGACACTACTTACCCAGAGCAGACTTATGAAAGTCACCTAATAAGCAGTACAGTTAGCTTTTGATGCAGACATGATAGCTCATACTATTTATCTGTTGTCAAAATTTTCTGTCAACACTTAATGCATACATTACCTTGATTTTGATGAGAATCATGCATTACTGTTCAGAACTATTACAGAAAGTCTTATTTTTAAAAAATTACTCATGGAAAGATTGGGTTTTCAAAGTTACTTACCCGTGAATTTTCTTCAGAAGAGAAAATACGTGCAAATTTAGGTCTAAAGCTCCCATCTAAAGTTTAAATTTAGCAAGAATCTCTGGGAATTCAAATTCTAATATTGTTAAACCAGGTCAACAGTAGGTAACATTTCTAGATTCCACTAAGAACCACTTGTTTCTTACCATACCTGGGTGCTTCACAAAGCAATTAAGGTAGGATCCCAGCAATATACTCACCAATGGGTGATACTAATTCAGAAAGAAATGAAGATTCAATATGTTACAACCCAGAGACCATGTTATACTAAAAAAAAAAGTCGATAGCCTGAAGTCTAAAAAAGGAAACAAGCTTGCCTAGAACAAACTAATTTCACCAGAAATTAAACTTGAGCAGCAAAACCTAGGGGGAGACAGTTCAGGAAATACATTCTCAAACAATTAGGTCACAGGCCAAATCCCAGTGCTATTTCAAATGAGCAGCCAAGAAGCAAGGCTCAATCTGAGGTATGGTATTTCCCAAGACTGTGAAAAACAAGTCCTTCCTTCAGAAAACAAATGCATCGGGCTACAGGTGTTTGCTATTTACACCAGAAGACAGTCATTTCTTAAAAATAAAATTAAAAAAACCAAACAAAAAACACAGAGTAAGTCAGTCACCTGGCCCTATAGACAGTATCATAAAGACATCCTGATACTACATTTAAAAACTTCAGAAAGTTTATCAGCCTGCACTTTCCAAACCAAAAGGCATGGTAGTGAGCATAAAGTCATTTCATCCATCTTAACACAAATTCAGAAGCTTGATTTTAAGGTTCTTTTTCTTTACAAGCTCTTGGCTCATAGCTCTTTATTAGTACCTTGGCTTGACAACACCTTGGCTCATAGCTCTTTATTAGTAAGCTGCATTTATACCACACTGATCAGTCTAAAAACATTCTTACAGCATACCTCAACATCCTAGAGCTTCATCTGTTTAAAACAGACTGCTACAGATACCAAGGACTGGCTTCTGTTTTCTGAAACCAGTCTGAAACTGGAAGCGTGCTGTATTAGAATGAGATTCTTTTAACAGTTTAAATAATTCAGCCAAGAAACCCAGTTTTAAGGACCATGACAGCCCAGGAACAAGCAATTGCTTTCTCTTACAGCTAAGAACACTTTGATCTAGTAATACTGGGAAATTAAACTGATTTGTATTTGTTGAAAACAACCAACAAGAGTGGAATCTGTTCACAGCTGCACTCCATTTGTAATTTCTAATTGGGCTCTTGTTTTTACAGAGGTATAAATCTATCTGAAGGACTAAGTCACTGCCTTTAAAGCAACTCACTATCCCAGTGGTCTATTACACCTAAACAGGGTCTAATTTCTGGTAATGATCTACGAAAAGAAGTGAGTGTCTCAAGACAGCCAGTCCCACATTGGTACTGTGGGAACTCATCCTTCAAATACATCACGCAGAGAGAGGGAAGGTATGGCAGGTGATTAAAAGCTTAAGGCTTCCTGTTCTTTAATCTTCCGGATTCCATTGTGCAGCTGGATCAGTTGCTACTGCAATGAGCACTACAGTGCATACCGTCTATCTTATGTGAAGGCAGTTCATGTTCTTCCCCACAGGATAAACACAGCGAAGTTGAGAGGAAGAACCTTCATCAATTGCTCTTCTGCGAGGCATAGAGCAAAGGAAGTCAAGAAATAAGAGTAGACTAGGAATGACAGAACTGATCTGAACGATCCTTCTGATATGTTGTGAAAAGCATTTTCCTGAACAGACACTCCGCAAAATCTGAACTCAAGTTATAAAGTTATAAAAGGGTAAAGAAACCACAGAGTGAAAAAAATTTTTCTGACAGGCCTGTATGATATGAAACCTGAAGAGCAATTAATTTGTGCACCACATAAGGACTACATGCATGTGCTGCAGCTACAGGGCACCACAACTGTTCCAGTATCTCCCCTCGCAAAAGGATGCAGCTTCTGTTCTACTACTGTAATACCCAAGTTAGAGCTCAAAGCTGAGACAAGGGATTTGGGAAGCAATGGATGCGAAATTATGGACCTATTTAGGATACATGGGATGTTCAACAGGAAGCTTGACAGTATTATGTAGTAGGAAAGGAAAACAGATGACTGGTAATAGTGAACTTAGGGGATCATTTGCTCATAATGAGCTGTTCACTCTGCATCCTTTTTTTCCTTCTTTTATTAATTTGTTCTGTCCTAAGGGTGCTAGTGCTACAATGGTGCTGTGTTAGAGGCTGTAGAACCTAAAACTACATTTTACTGGGCTTAATAGATGCTTCAGTCAGGCTAAAAAGTTGTGCTGAAACCAGTAATTAAACTTATGCTTTAAGTGGCTTCACAAACCTACAACTACCAGAAAGATCACTCTATTCAGAAAAAGAGTATTAAAACAATGTAATACATGACTAAGACTTAAAACAATGAATGAAAAGAACAAGGCAGAATTTACTCTACGAAGAATTAAGCTTGTAACATTCAGGATAAGACTTTTTATCTGCACTAGTAAAACTAAGTCTGTACATATAATTAAGACTGAATAGGCTTAAAAACAGAAAGAAAAACACAAAGTGATTAGAGTTATAACATTACCTAATGTTGACCTGGTTTAATAGATTTAGACCACTAGATCCGCCCCCCCCCCCAAAATCATTAAAAATGTGCTGGAAGCAAAGACCTAACAGTGGTGATTAAATATTTACCCTTGGAGAGAAGATTTGTTTAAGCAAACTAAAAACATTTGCAAGCTTTAGTAAAGAATGGACTAAAACAAAACATTACGCACTTCCAGCTTATGCTCTTTCTCTGCAAGGAATTCTTTTTGACATCGGAGAAAGTCCGACAACATTCGAGTTAGCTGTTTTCTATCATCTATTTCAGCTGCCAACCTGCCATTGTAATCCGCCAGCAACATACATGCATCATCTACCATTTTGGAAAGTTGCTCTCCAGATTCCTTATCTAAAAAGCAAGCAGAGAAAAACAAGTAAAGCATGATTTTATGTACGTTGAAGTTCTCAGAACAGCATTTCAGTTACTGAATCCCCAACCCTCACCTGTTATTCTGTCTAACAGAGACACATCTTGGACCTCTATAGGTAAAGAAGCTATTCTCTGATGAACTGCTGCATCCCCAGAGGCAGCGTTTTCTAGTTCTTGTAATGCTCTAATGAGATCTGTGGTCTGAAAAAAGCATGCAAGATTAAGAACTGGTTTAAATAAACAGATCGTAGTACAAAACAGTATTTCACAATAAGCTCATGGAACCGATTTGATGGTAATTTTAAAAGCATTTATGATACCAGTGTTATAGCAACATTCTATCCCCTCTCAGACTGAAAATAAAACAAAAGCCATTAAATTCTCAGAACAACATCACAGTGTTCCTGGTTTTAAAGGTCACCTTCCTAAAATAGATTTTTCATTTAAATTCTTGTTATAGGACTGCTCATATATCTTTTATTTTTGACAGTAGTGATTATTTTACAGTACCTTTCATTTTACTATACTTTTTTGAAATTATTTTTCTTACAGTTGTGCTTCACTACCACATCACACTAGATCAGTGTGCTTCTTTTGGAAACAGGGCTGATCTTCTTAGAAGCCCAGATGTCTGTTGCAGAGAAACATACTGAATTGTGATTATCTGAGGACAGTCTTTCCTTGCCACAACAAAAAGCCTCTTGAGATGGGCAGTACCGTAACAAAAACCCCACAAGAATTATAAAAGCCGTAACAAGGCAAGGTAGGTAAGAACTTTTCCCAACCATGACAATTGCAACACTGAGAAGTATTTTACTGATAAACCGATAGCAATCTTATTCTAATACATGTGTTATTGGTTACCACCTGGAAACCAAATGAGAACCTAAAACATTGTAGAAACTAACACTGAAATCCTGATGTGGAGAAAGCTGGATATATAGTTCATAGACTCTAGTTTAGTGTCAAACTGACTAAAGTTACAGAACGCTCAATTTCTTAGCTCCAGCTGTAACCTAAAGACCTGTGAAGGAAAGTTTCAGGTGTAGTCGACCCTTGCTCAGAAACAGCATCTCATTAAAAAGACAGACAGAGGTCATTACTGACAAAGTCTATATGAAACCATATGCAAATACAGAATTTTATAAACGTGCTTTTACCTGTGGAGGGTCAGTGGGAGAACTTCGAGGTGAACAGTTATTTTCATCAACTTTTATCTGTTCATATGTGCGCTTCCTCACCTTTCTGTCTCCATCTAAATGAAAATAAACAGAGGAGTCAGAGAAATAATATTTCAAACAGGAGACTGAGTCTTCATGCACATACAAAATACTTACACAAAGCTTGCCTAAGTTGTTCTAATACATCATTTTCATAAACAGACCTTTCTTCCCAGATAGAGAGCACACGGCCAAGGTGTTTCTTACAACCCTCATCCGACTCACTGTTACAAGAAAAAAAAGCAAAAATAAGCACTAGGTAAAAATACAGCACTGACTGATGATTATCTTTCACAGAAGGACCTTGGCATACTTTATCAATATCAAATCATCAGAAGTCCAATAATGTCAGAAAATAACACAATCACATTTCAAAGAAAAGGAAGCAAAGACAGTTCAAGGTGTCTTAGCAAGCACATAAAAAAAGCCAACGCCCAATTCCATCTTTCTGCTTGCTTGCTCAACCCATAAGGCTGTAGATCTGTAACCCTATCATGCAAACGCTGCAAATAGGTTTGTGTTGCTTCAACAGCTGTGTACGATGTGAAAATAATTCCGTATCAAGACTCCAGCATCCTCATGCAAGACGAATGGCTGCTGGGAAAAAACAGATCATGCAACACTACTAATGAAATATATCAAACTGCTGTAGCATATAAATGCAGACTGAAAGCAACTCTTAAATTAAGGCATAGCTAATAGCTTTCTAAGGCAAAAGGGACTGAATGCAGATGAATTTACTACAGAACTTCATGCACCAGCATTAAGACTGTCCAAGATCAAAAGAACACTGAATAAATTAAATTAACAAGACTTCAAGTACAGAAACAGCACACAAGGACTAGCTGTGTCAGAAGATATGAACTGAGGACTTCTCTAAATCCCCCTCAAATACAGTATGATGAAGGACACTGCACATAAGTTTACTGTACCTTGAAACGTGCTTAAAAGCCTCCACTATTACTGGAGCAAAGTCTTTCGTGAATTCTGGTCCTTTCCTTTTGCTGTTCTGTATGACATCATTGGCCAAGTACAGGAATGTCAGCTTCCTATTTGGTTTTGCTAATAAAGAGTGATAAACAAGAATAATTAGAAATTTTAGTCCCTCCAACTAATACCTGTTTATCCACATTCATGCTAAACAAACAAACAAATTCACATGTTTTTCCTAGTCTTGTTACTGCTTACATTTCACTCTAATTTTTTATTTAAAAATGTGAAAAGACCTTGGCCACCCATTGACTTTTCTCTCTCTTCTGCTGTAACTTTCCTCAGACTCTTCCTCCTTCATAATATGACACAAATTGCCCCAGTCCCATCTCCAAAAATAAACAGAAAAAAACCTGGTATTACAAAATATTCTTCAGGTCCCAAAGATTTTCAGGTGTTTCGCTAAGCCTGACATGATGTCTTTGTTTGGTAGCCTTCACAGATTTCTTCCATATACTTCAGCATGCTTTTGAGCCTGCATAAATTTCTTACACCCACGACGTCCTCTGACAAGGAGCTTCACAGACCCACAATCATTCATGTGAAGAAACTCCTCCTTTTGGTTTGAATTTCACTCAGTCTTATATAACAACCTCTCATTCTTGTATTCAACCAAACAGCCAATCCCTAGTCACCCTCTCCATATCACTGTGATACTTCCCTCCTTCATCTCCTAATCATTAAAACACTCATGTGCCTGCAGCTGTAATATCAAGAAAACATTTTTGAAACCCACTCTCAGGCTGCTGTGCTGTATCTCTTCTCCAAGAATCATAAGCATTTTACCCCATTCCCATTAACGTGCAATAGATTACAAGTTTCCAATTTACAAACTAGTTTTGCAAACCTATTCTATGTCTCCTAAGTGCTCCTACTCAGGTATTTTCATTTACCATCACACTTCACCTAATCTTCATTAGTCTACAGGTTTCTCAGAGCTGCAACTCTTCTGTAACACTTCTAACCTTGCCTAAACACCAAAAAAACTGTCAGTAGCCATTACCACCATACAGATTCAGTACGTATGCTCCAACTTTAAAAAGGTTTCTCTTGATAGACAAGACTTAAATTTTTTCCCCCCTCTTGAGGAAAGTGGCACTGTGCTAAAGCCAATCAAGGATTTCTTAAAACTCATGCCTAGTTTCCAATATGGTTTGATTTTGTTAGTTTCCACTGCAACCTGTCAAACATGCAGAGCCACCACCCTCAGATACAAACAGAAAATTCAATGTTAACATGCTTCTATTTTAATGAAATGTTTCTGAGAATAAATTTTGCATTATAGAAAGACTCCTCTTCCTCTTTGGAGTATTGAATTTTTCCCATCCTCTTGGACAGACATATCCAACAAGTTAACAGAGTTCTGGATTAAGTAAGAAAAAAACCGCGGCACTGAAAGTAAAAATGCACCCATCTCTTAGAATCAAGGCAAAATAAAAGGTGGCAAAAAAAAATTAGTTTTTTTTTTGTGTGGAAAAAAAGTGCTGGAAACAAGATGGATCTATTAAAAGTCTGCTCCAAACAGTGAAGTCACTACATACAAACACCAAGGAAATCCATCTATCTGGGTCAATATCTGGCTAAACTAAGATGTAGATTTTATAGACTTATCCTGCTTAAATTCTATATTAAAAACTGGGTGACGCTATAGCAACACATCCCCTATCTATGTGTCAGGTAAATCATAGTTCTGACACACAGAAAGCTTTAAATTATTCAAACAGACTCTTCAAAAACATCTCTCATGGCTGTACCAAAATTAATTAGCACTTTCCAAAGCTGACCCTACCCTCCCCATTTCTTAAATGAGCTCAGAATTACGACTCAAAATCTAATGAAGCAGACTGTTGCCCATACTACATCCTCTGAGCTGCATGCAGGATAGGCCCTTGTCTATCCACTCCACAGAGAAAAACCCTCATGTTTTAATCCTCAGTGATGTAACTAATTTGTGACAGACTTTGACTTCCTTGTTTGCAACAAATAACGAAATCAACTGAGACAGTATAAAGACAAGAGATGTATGCAGGGCCATGAAGTCAGCCAATGTTGATTCTCAAAGCCTAGACTTTAGCTATCCACTACAGTAAACAGATCGATATACTGTATTTGGGAAAAACACGCTAAAACCCAGAAAGTCACATTTAAGCTTATTTCCTCTAGTATTATCTTTTCAGCTTACTACTACAATTCAACAGAAACAAAACTACATTTAATGAAAAAAAAAATAAATCCTCAAAACACCATTAAGCCATCTGTGGCTTTTCTACCCTTATGTTCACAAAGAATATTGTAAGTAAAATTTAATTCCTCTTGCTGTAAGAATGCTCTGCACAAAATTCCAAAGCTAAAAATTATGCCTCGTCTCAAGAAGTGTTCCCCTTCACTTCACAAATTTTCAGGAGCTACATACTGGCATACTACCTGTCTGCCTTACACACAAGACTGAAGTCAAACATAACCTTTAGCAACTGAGGTTGACAACTCTGAGATGAAAAAACCTGAAGTGTTATATTGCTACTATGACTGAAATTAACTACTGAAGTCTGAAATACAAAATTAAATTCCAGACCAGACAGATCTGTTCTGGGGGGAAAAAAAAATAATTATCTGTTTAAAGCATCTCTCTTCAGTAGCAGTGGCACTAGCTTTTCAGCCCTGGGCTTTGATATACCTCAGAACATCAAAATGGATCAAAGAACAATTAAACTATTTAAACAAAAAAGTGTCCTCAATGCTTGGCAACGCTATTAGTAAAAAGCACTCTTACTGTCAGAAGAAAATGAAAGAAAAAAGGTATGATCTTAGGTAAAGGACGGACCTGAAAGGCACACACTGCCAGAGCATATAGCGTTAGAAGCAGCCAGCCCACAGCATCTCTGGTACACTAACAGCATAGTCTGCACACACAAAACTGCTAAGAAAGGATCCTGCTGGACTGAGCCATCTTTTCAGAAGCTCTGTGCAGTGTTCACATAATGTTTCTGCTTGTTTCAGTTAGCTTTACCATTTACCCACCAAAGGTGTCACCAAAGCAGCTCCCTGAAATGTTGTATTCCAAAATATTTTAACAGGTCAACACTGCTGGCTATATAAGGGCCATATTAAGCAGATTACTCTTAAAGCATCCACAATGAGACTAACTGGGATTGGGTCTGTCCCAAAAATGTATGACTTGTTTAAATGCCAATTAATACTCTCCATGTATTCATGGCATTTTACCTGCAACTAGCATAATCTCGCGTCTACGGTGGAAAGACTTAACATGCTGATTATCAAGTCTTAGTTTTTGGAGATCTATACTTCTAAGGAACGCATCTGTTAGTCTCATCTGGGTACTCCTGGTTCAACTGCTTCTGAATTACGTTAGTTTACATACATGCAGCAGAGTATTATGAGTGTCAGCACTTCTCCCAGAATCCCCGCGACAATTCCTGTGTCATAGCATGCTTCATTCCTTTGCATGAGAAGTTACATGACATCTTTGTAAACATCTGACAAGTCTTCCAGCTTTTCATTCATTACAAGACCAAACTTATCTTTTCTCAGTCAAGCAGCACTGAAACTTGAGTATAAGATCAGTGACGCTTCACACTGCCAGCTAACCTGAGTTTTTATGCAAGCTGATTAAGTGTAGCATCTTCAGTAACACAACTGAAAGCATATCTGTAAAAAGTCACCTGAGATGCCACCACCAGAAAGGAGAATTCAAAGATAATATAATCCATAGAAGGCTTGATGTACAACAAGCACTTAATCTTAAAATTCATTAACCTTCTGTTATGAAAAGTTAAACTAAGTGTTCAACGTTGCAGTGTCTCCTTATTTTCCTGGTAAATTTTACCAAGGCTTGAGAATGGCTGTGTTTCCTTTTCAAAGGGGAATGAGATTGCCCACAGACTGTGTGCTCAAGGTTTGAGGGTCTAAGTATCTTGACGTTGCATTTGGAGGCTAACAGACAAAGGGAACACAGCATACAGCCACTGCTGGGAAAGAGGCCACGAGCATCAAATTACCATGGGGATGCGAGAAAGTTGGTCACAAACCAAGGAAACCATTCCCACATAATTACTCTGCAGAAGCTTCCCACTGCACTTAGTCTATCTTGAGTCACGTGAACACAGGACACAAAGCAATTCCTTTCATTGCCTGACCGGTACAATGCCTAGATGGCTATGAATCGACAGCAACAGCAGTTTTAAGATAGGAAAACAGCACTGAACTTCAGTATTTAGAACCAGAACAATAAAAGAAAGGCAGGTACAGGTAAGATACCAGGACATGAGTGGTACAGCAACAAACAAATACAGATTTGTACACACTGCATTCTTTCAAGATTAATATTAGAGAGGCAACCAGTGAGCCTGGATGAAGACTTATGTGGATAAGCAGGAAGATACCCACGAGCACCACTGTCTTAAGTATCTTACTGGCCTCCTCAAAAACACCAACTAAACAGTAAGCCATAGTTTTATTTCTTTTAAATAAAACAAAATCTATTTATTCTCTTAAGTGTATCACATTGGCCAATGACACTATACCACCATGAAGTAAAATAATCTTACAACCACCAGTAGCGAAAGGTTCTTTCTCTCGGCAGAAAAAATACACTACCTAGTACAGAAAATACTTGCTTTAAATCAGGAACTTGTTTCCTGAAATCCACTTCATGTCTGCAAGGCAGTATTTTTCCATCACTTTTGGCTGTGGTTCTGCTCCAAAGCAGTTGTCTGAATATCAGAGTAATTCCGATGTAGTACAACTTTCAAATCTGGATTCAATGTTGCCAGGCCTTCGCAGTGTGCCTACTAAAATCTTTTATCTTACTGAGCAACTGCCACAACAGCCACTAGCTTCAGAAAAATGTATTGCATCAATCCCAACAGCTATAATGAGGACTCAAACACTAGCTTATGTCTGTCCGAATGGCAGAAGTTGTAGACAGCCATAAACAAGTGAAAAATAGTTGCTTCTTATATCACTGAATGACATCAACACCTCAAAACAACAACAAAAATTTCAAGCATAACAAATTGACACACTCAGTAAACTGGCAGAGTCGCGTGCTAAAAATATGTAGCAGGCCAGGTGCACTTACACAATTGTAGATGTCAAAGACTATATACAGCAGCTCTGCTAACCTGGATAAGCTTTGCAGCAAAGACAATGATCAGGGTGACACAGGTAGGGTGACAGATAACAGACAAATTAGAGGTCAAGTGATGGGGGGGAGGGCGAGGGGCTGTGTTCAGAATCCGTTTCTGAGACCGATTACTCTATGAGATGCCACGTCAGGCTCTGAGGAAACACATACCTGAATCTGAAATTAGGTTTAAAGATACAACATGACAACTATAAAAAGATCACTAGGATGTAAATACCTAACAAGTGACAGAGTTGGACCTGGAAAAACTAACAGAAAATGAGTTGACAGAAAAGAAGATATTACAGGCAACTAATTGGAGCTTAAAATAAAAAGTCCCATATTACCAACTCAAACATTTAGCAATTTTACTTTTGCCTTTTGAACCGGATACATTTTAACCCAGCATAACAAATATCACACGGAGCATACTGAACAAGCGCTTTCAATTCACCTTTGAAGGCTGACGTTTCGAATTACAGAATTTAAATTTTTCATTTCAAAACAAAACACACAAACAACAAACCCCTACAGGTGCAGAGAATCCTGAAATCAGGGAGCCAGAGATAGCAAGAGAACATACCTGACTCGCAAATAACAAAAAATGTCTCAAGAGCCTTCATCTCAGAAAAGCCTCGTGAAGGAGGTTCCTAAGGGTTTTCTCAGCAGCCACTCAGTGGCTGCCAGCTTACACAACATAGTTTTATGTGTAATGTCACTACTTAGTCTAAAAAAAAAAAAAACCCCTGTAAGTCAATCCCTTTATGGATATACAAAATTAAACCGTTTTAACAGGCCCACCAGCTGCATTTTGAGAATGACTGACATATTCACATTACAGTTAATTAATTAGTACTACTAAACTACTGAAATACTGAGTAAGCTTATGACTACTACGTAATTAACTATTTAACTTTGAGTGTTACATTTCATACATCTGAAGTCTAGCTGAAGCAGGATCATTTTCGTCAGGGCACACTTTTCAAGCCTTTAAGAAATTCTCCCTACCCCCCACTGAAAAGGTGTCTCCAAAATAATTAGACTGTGGCAACATTATCACAAGGTAAGCCACAGAAGTTACTTTGAAGCAATCGTGAAGCTTCCACAGAACAAGTACCAAGAAAAAAGCCAGGAATAAAAATCCAAACTGCTTAAGATTCTCATGGTAGTAAGACATTTCCTACAAATGAAGTACTAAAAGAGTAGCCCCACCAAATTATTTATTCCATAAATCAACTACGAAATCCAAAACAATGCAGACTCACGATCAGCATAAGCCAGTGCTAACACAGGCTGAAGCCTAAAGGGGTGATACTATCCTCAGTGTCTCCTTTGTGCCAGCACCAGTTTTCCATTAGGGAACTCATCTATTTCAAAACTAATTATTCATTTTACTGGATTTTCATCAGCAGCACAACACAAGATACTGTCAGCAAAAAGCATCAGAAATATTTAAAAAAATTTAACCAACAGCAAAGTGGAAAAGGAGCTGTTCTGTTGTCACTGTAGACCTCTGCTTATCTGTCAAAATAGGAGAAATCTTTGTTATTTCATTATGGTTGTCATGTAAGTTAAAGGCATTCTATTATTCTTTTCTTATTTCATTCATCAATGAACAAAAGATCAATGAACTACAGAATCTATTCTCCAGTAATCATGTTAGAAAAACTTGAACAACACTGGAGTTCTGCAAGACAAATGCAGTGTTACATAAATGCTCCAAGTTAGAACAAGGAGCTGCAAGTTTTGCTTGTTCTCCAAGTTTACATCTAAGTGCAAAAATTCACCAAAAGAATCAATGAAAGTTCAGCTGTATAAAACCTGTAGATGAAGGTGTATGGAACAGATGATCTCCAACTATGTCCTAATATGGAATCAGAACACTACCAGTGGATCCAAGTAAACAGAAAGGGACTAAGATTTTATGTTGCCTAAGTTATATGCACATTTGAAAAGCTACCTCTTCACCTCTACTCCATCACAATGTAAAGACAATATTATTTTAAAAATAAAAGAATCGGAACTAAACATTCAGGAACAAAAGAGCTGTGATCCTAGCACTTATTTCTATGAATAACTAAAGACATCTTCAGAAAGGTTCATGCAAGCTGATCTGATGCAAGGGATCTTTCACCAAAACTGAAAGCACCCAGAAAAAAAAAAAAGTAGTATCACACTGTATTGTGTTCAGCTTATTTGGTTATACAATGTACCATGAGCATGAAAGGGAGCATGCTGTAAGGAAGGTCTGCAAACAGGGGTAACAATAAAAAAGGGTTACAATGAAAGGAAATAAAATTTAGAAAGGAAAGGTTCAATTTTCAGTTCCAGGACACTAGTGGCTAGCAACAGCAGCAGACAGTGCCATTAATTTTTGTGTCCTTATTCCCCAAATAGAGATCAATTTCCTCTCAGGTAGGACAGAAATCAGGTTTCTATGGCTTGAATGGTGGGCAAGTCCGGAGCCTTAAACTTACTCCTACTGGAGGTAGACTATCACATGCTTTCCACAGACCGTTGAAGGTTGGCTTCCAAAAAGAGGTCACCAGAAAAATCTTACTTTGAAGCAGCAGAAGCTGCTTCAACAACTTCAACAAACTGAAGATAAAGCCAGTTGTAGCTGCTATGCTCAACAAAGCTCCTGAGCTACATCCTCAAAACAGACTTAAACATGGAAGCCAGACATCGAAAGCTGAGAAAAAGCAAAGCGTTCCCATGAGTTCTTAAGAAGATCATTGTCCTTCCCTCTCAATGCTACCTTCAAACACGTAGCCCATGTTTCAAGCATTTTATTCCTCCAATTAGTCAAACAGCACGACAGGAAAAATATGCTAATACTGAAGTTAAGGGACGACCATAATATTATAGAGTATTATCAACTGGTATTGTGCATGTTTATTAAAACAAGCAACCAAAACTCTGTCTGTGTGACAATTAGTTTAAGATACCATTCTGATATCATTCAGAACACCAAACATTCAAGTTGTTTGTTTAGAAGGCCCAGAAACATGAAATGTTTCAGAGGCAGACAGGAGATCCATTCATTAGTTCTCTGAACAAGAAAGCAAGCTTGCAACAAACTTATAGTGAAAATGTTTATTTCATACGATGAAATATGCCACCAAATAAGACTTTCTTTGGGCAATAGAAAAAAAGAACTTAGCTCATGCTTGAAAGTCCAAAATATAACATTTCACATAAAGAGCGTATTTTAAACAGAAACACAGTAGCCATGGGAAAACCTACACTTTATAGGAACATATTTTCATAAAACACTGTAAAGTTCAGTATTATTTCATACTTATGATTTTTATTTTAACGGTGGTTCAATCCATTTGCCATGCTGTTATGCCCCCCAACCATGAGGTAGTGGTGATCCAATCATGCCCTCTCTGTATTCCGTTACACACCATTTCTGCAAGTCAACTATTCTTCCTAGTTGCATGAAACTAAGGGAGTGTTTTCTCTTTCATAGGTCCTGTAATGACTTAGTGCTACTTTTCCTTTCTCATTAAAAATCTAGCTTTCTACTTTTCCCCTAAAAGACCCACATCTTAATGGAGCTTCAAAGAAAGCTACTAGAAGACAGTAACATTTCCTACAGCAAGGTAGAGTTCTAGCAAGTGATTTTTTTTTTCTTTTTCTTAAATGAGACAATTTAAAATCAAGCTAATATTCAATCATGTCAAATAAATCTTACATGCCATTTCTGCCTTTCAGTCCCTGAACCACTGCCTACAGCTCCAAGTTCCTTCCTGTTAAGAGGAAATACATGTAAAAATCTAAGTCTGCCTACTCAATATCGAATACTCAATACAGCTAAAGAAACACACACCTTTATTATACTAACATCGGTATTAGCCATCTGGCAAAAAGAGAAAATAAAAAACACTTTGGAGACATTAAATTGCTCTTCCCTCAGAGTATTCCCATCCTCAGTTGCCCAACAAGAATAGCTGCTAGCATAAGTGGACGAAGCCATCATGTCAGGAAACTCAAACACTATTACAACTAACCATGGTTATAAATGATGAAAAGTAGTGCCTAAAAAGAGTCATCTACGATGAGACGTAACTACCAGTATTAAAACAAAACCCCCTAAACCCCGTGCTTGCCATCTTCCTTCCCTTTTCCCACTTTCCTCTCTCCTCCCACAAAGAAGGGGAGTAAACCATGAGAAATAGCCTCCTCAGAGGCATCTCACTCAGGCAGGAAGGGAGAATGGGGGAAGGAGGAGAAGAGAGGAGCCAGAGGAGTGGAGGGGGAAAAAAAATTAAAAAAAAAAAAAAAGGAAGAGAAGCGCCTCCCAGGCCACGGTCATCAAGAAATCGAGACCCGGGGTCTAATAGTTGCCCCGGTACCTCCGTTCTCCCCAGGCACTGGGGCCGGCCCGCCCTCTCTCTCTCCCTCCCTGCCTCCTTCCCCGGCTCGTCAGGCCGAGGGGCCCAGCCATCGTCCCCTCAGCCGCCGCACATTCGAGGGCGGCGTCCTCCTACCGCGGCCGCGCCAGCCGCCGCCTCCCCGAGGAGGGCCCCACCCGGCACCCGCGGGCGGGAAAAGGCCCGGCGGCGGCATGGCGGCGGCCGCGCCAGCCTCACCTTTCCGCAGCTCCCGCTCCCACACGCTGACGATGAGCGCCGAGTGCTTGCGGTGGTGGATGAGCCACAGGCTCAGGGTCTGCACGCTCTGCTGCGAGTTGCTCAGCTCCGACAGCTTCCGCTCCAGCGCCGCCTCGGAGAACGCCGACATAGCTGGGCCCTGCTCGGCTCGGCCTCGGCTCGGCTCGGCTCGGCCCCGCCGCCGCCGCCCCCACCGGCCCGACCCGGCTCGGCCGCGNGGCCCGGCCCGGCCTGGCCCGGCCCGGCCCGGCCCGGCCGGGGCTGTTCCGCGACGGGCGCTGCCAGGTTTGCCACAGGGGGTCGCATTCCCAAAAGTCTGTGGGCGCCAACCGTGGCTCGCCACGGGGTTCCCGGTGAGCTTTGGGAGGCGGTCGGATGTGGTGAGCAGAGGCGGCCAGGGGCTGTTACTGCAGAAGAATGGGTGCATCAGCATCTTGTTTTGGGAAATAACATAAAAAAGCCCCAGACACACAGATAAGTCCCCAAAGCAACCCAAGCCTACCAGTGTCTTCCATCCAGCAGGCCGAGGAGCTTACTGTGACACAGCGCGCATGGAATGTCATATTTGCAGGTGGATGCATACTCCACAAACGTGTCGGGCCTCATTTTTAAAAGCTTTTTTTAATTTTTATTATTTCTGGCATTGACAGTGTCATGGCAGAATTCCACTCTTCAATGACAAAATTGTGCAAAAGTGTTTCCTCTTTGTTGCTTCAAATCCGTTCCCTTAAAGCTTTATTGGATGCTTGCTACTTCTGCTGTTGGGGAAATAGTGAATAAAAATGCTTCTCTGCACCCCTTCTTTGTGTTCTTTCATAGGTTTTGTATTGTACCATCTTTAGTCCTTTTTCAAGCTGAAGGATCCAAGCCAGTGCTTGCACAGAAGGTGCTCTGTGCTGCTGAACATGAGTAGCATTTCTAGTGTTGATGTGAGCATTTCTAGCCTTCCTGCTGCTCTAAAAAACATTTAACACCACTTCTTATTTGAAACATTACCAACTAACTGACATTTTCGGAGAACTATCCACCCTAACTCCTACAGGTCTATCCTGAATCCTGTTTCTGTACCTAATAATTGTGACTGCAGTTAATGTCTTTCTCCGATAGTATTTTTAATATTGCTATAAAACTGTGTGTGTATTAATTAGAAAATATGTATATGCCTTACTCTGGGGACATCCTGGCAATAGTTAAGTATCCACCCTTAAAATGGAGTATTCCTGTAACCTTTCACACATCCAGTTTGTCCTCACCAAACAGCAGAAAGCTAGTTATGAAAAAAAAAATCTGTATTTTTAAAATTTTACAAAGTTTTCTCCTTATTTCATGCCTGATATTCAGAGAGGATGTCCCAGACGATTATTTTCAGGCATTTTTCCCAGTATTGGTTCTTAGTAAAATCTTCCCTTTAAACCTAAGACATTGGTGAGGGCGAGATGGGAATGTTAGGAGGTTTTAATGTAAATTCTATTTACACAATCATCTGTAGCATGAATGATTTTTGGGGAACTAGAAAGGATTTTTCAAAAACACTTTTGACTGAGAAATTTAAGTGAGAAGCTGCACAGATCGCTACAGAGTCTCTTCTTCTGTGCAGTCACTACATTTTGATCATCACGAATGAATGAACCTGTCATATATTGCTATTTTTGCTATGTACAGTAGAGGACACTCTGGAATTAAGTAGAACTGGCCAGTGAAGTAAAATTAAGACAGAGCTAACACAAATGCAAGCAATGCAAAAACAAAATATGAATGGTAATCTAATAACTAACATTCAAATACGATTTTCTGGAGGCATATGTTCTGATGTTAGGAGGAGAAATTTGTGGGCAACTATGGAGAAAGAAACATTTCTCTCATGTACTAGACTAAATTAAAAAGTATCTAGCAACAAAGTGTGAAATTTAGATCTTCAAGCAAACAAGACAAGGAAAATGAGCAGGAAATTGTTAAGAGAATTTTAGTAATGATTGCAGAAGTGTTTATTGCTGCTTCCTCTGCATCTTTCATCACAGACTATCAGAACATTTTACCATCAAGAATAAATCATCTGAGATAGGTATTTGTTCTGTAAATAAATGTGTTTAAATACTGAGAGAGTGATCTATCGCCTGTGTATAATATAGTGTATAATGTAGTATACAGCAAAATTGAGATTTTACTTTCCCCATAAATCTTTATAGCACATTTAAAATTTGTAATCATAAATGTTTACATCAGTAATCTAATTTTAAAAGGTATGCTCATCCAGTCAGTGATTGGAAATTTACCATGAGTATTCACAGTGGAAGGTTCTTTTGCTGCTGAGCTTTGAAAACCCCAGCTTTCATTCAGAAACAATTCATACATTATTCACCTGCCTTTAAAAAATTCACCCACATCCACAGGGGTGGAGCTGCCAACAGATAGCAAGTTTTCTTCTACCCATTCCTGCGTTTAAAGTGTGATAACATCTTTCCTCCGATTTCCTAAGAACAAAATTCTGCACCGCTTCCTGTCTGTCTGACCACTGTGGGTTAGTGGTAGTCTGCTGTGTGCTCCCGCTCCTGGAGAAAGGATCTCGGTGCAAGTGAGAGACAATGACTGTGAATAAATTACTCGTGATGATGTTGGTGTAGAACATGGGACTGGGAAGCTCTAGGTAGTTCAAAGATGTAACTACATTTCAGACTGCAGTCACCAAGAGGCATCCTTACATGTCATGTGCTGTTCACGGATTTTTTGTTTCTCTTTTTCCCCTCACCCAAGGACATCCACATAAAACCTTTTGTCAGAGCGGAATTTAACCCTAATAACAACTGGAAATTTTAAGTTCTGTTACCTTAAGGGAACCCTAGGAAGTGTTTCAGCACGGGAAGGGCTGATCTGTGTCTAAAATGGCAATGTTTATGGTGCATTGTCAGAAAGGTAAAAAACCCCTCACATCAGTCCACACCTTTGCATTTTTTTTATTTCTCTATTTTTGTCAAATATCTAAGCATTTCTATTATCCAGTCTTAATTAAAAGAGAAGGCTTGTTTCTACTGAGGTGCTGGGGCACACAGCATCTTGACTCTACTGCTATAGGGTTCTCTCAAAAGCCCCCGTTCCAAACTACAAACCTGTATGTGTGCTTTTTCTCTGCTTGAACCACTCCAGCTGATCATCAGAACATTGAACTCTGTTTCTTAGACAACCCTTCAAAAATCTGGCTGGGCTTAGCTCCTGATGCTGTTGGAGGCATGATCAAAATGAAACCCACAAGGCAGAAGCATGATTTTTTTTATCACTAGGCATTTTAAAGGTTGGATAACAAAAGATAATGCATGTCTAGATATTTTCTCTGGAAATGGTAAGAAATTTTAAAATGAAATGTAAGTTAAGATAGATAAGGCAGATTGTCTATATTGAGTCTCCATAGCTCATCTTTCAGATAGGGTCAGAAGAATGGCAAAGGTGGCAGTTTCTGTCAGTTAACAGAGTGACCAGAGGGGCAAAATGGGCAAAGCCCCAGTGAGCCTGGCCATTGCCTGTACGCCAGTGATCATGTAGTTGAGCGTGAATCGGCTGCTATTGCTCTACAGAACAGCGCTCTACCCGCCAAATCCAAGAGGTATAGACTATGTTAAAAATATACACCACCTGACTACTTTGCTGTTTGCCAGGCCTACGTATCTCATTGCATCGTTTGTTAATATGAGCATGTCTTAGTCTCAGAATCAATTTTAATTTTAATTGTTTCCTCCAGGGCACTCCAGTCTGATACTATCCCCTAAACAGCTATCACCTTCACAAGTCATTTTCTCTTGTCACCCAGAGATGTAGCTGGATGATTTATTTATCCTTAGTAATATTCTATACTTCATGGGAATTATTTAGGAACCCTTATTTTACACCACTACATAGAGCAGTAAAACAATTTATGTATATACTTGTTTACTGGTTTACTACACTTTGCTCATAAGCCATGTGAGATTTGAGCTGAAACCGGCCCTTGCATCAGAGCAGACCAGATCTTTCTATGTATGAAGCTGGCCTTTTGTCATTTTTAATTTTTTTTTGTAGTTCTTTCACAAATAGTCCTACCCAGGATATGCAATAGTATTAAAGGAGAAATGTTTTTTTTTCTGGTCTTGTATGAGAATAAGTGTTAGTCAGCATACAAATTACAGAATCACAGAATCACCAGGGTTGGAAGGGACCTCTGGAGATAATCTAGTCAAACCACCCTGCCAGAGCAGGTTCACCTAGAGCAGGTTGCACAGCATGGCGTCCATGCAGGTTTGGACAGAAGGAGACTCCACCACCTCTCTGGGCAGCCTGTTCCAGTCCTCTGCCACCCTCAAAGAAGTTATTCCTCGTGCTCAGATGGAACTTCCTATATTCAAGTTTGTGCCTGTTACCTCTTGTCCTATCACTGGGCACCACTGAAAAAATACTGGCCCCATCCTCCTGCCACCCTCCCTTTAAGTATTTATAAGCATTGATGAGATCTCTCCTCAGTCTTCTCCGGACTAAAAAGACCCAACTCCCTCAGCCTTTCCTCATAAGAAAGAACCCCGTAATCATCTTTATAGCCCTTTGCTGTACCCTCTTCAGCAGTTCCCTGTTCTTCTTGAGCTGGGGAGCCCAGAACTGAACACAGTACTCCAGATGCAGCCTCACCAGGGCAGAGTAAAGGCTACCTGGCTCTTAAAAGTACAACACTGGTGTATCAGTTCTTTTTTATTGTTCCAAGTGTCCAGTCCACCCAATATAACAGTTTCTGAGGTTTCATACTTAAAAATATTTTTCCATCTCTTGCAATATGCTTGTGCATCTCATGACCCAATTCTGTGTAAATGATCTTACTTTCACATCCCAATAAGGGCATGAGAAATGGAGAAATGCAAAAAGAAGACACTGAAATACAGCTGTAAAATGATTCCTGACTGAAAGACTGTAGTTCCTCTTGGCCATTTCTTCAGAAACTTAAAGCCCCAATTGTTACCTATACAAGATGGTATATTCCTGGCAGAAATTATAAATAAATAAATGTTTTTAAAAAAATAATATTAGTTGAATCAGTGTGAAGTCCTGCAGGCAGAGAACAAAAGAAAGCTTAAATGGAAGGAAGAAGCGCATTGAAATCACTTACAGGAGCTGCCTACTGGAGCCAAAAACCTCGGGGTGAATAATGGTTCTTTTTCCTGAGTTCCTGCCACTAAGCACTTCACCTTTTAATGTAATTCATTAAAGGCAGGAATTATTTGCTGCTTAGGAGATTAACAAAAACCACCTACTGAGATATGTATATACGATCCGGCAAGTCATTCCTATATTTTACTCAGAAAGATAGATTGTACAATCTAAAAAAAATAAAAAATCTCCCTAGCATTTCTGTGATTTCTTTGGCGCTCTGTGGAAATGGAAAGATGTTTGTAGAAAACCTTCCCTTTTTCCTAAGTCGGGCATTCAGCCAGGCAGCTATGTACATCCGGCTTCTTCATCATTACACTATTAAGTGAAGTCATACTATGTAAACATACACTGTGATTAATATATGGATGCAATCAAGTCCCAGTTTTCCTTAGTAGAGAGAGTGTTGTAACCATGTGAGAAAGCACTCCAGGGTATATATTAACTCAGGTGTGCAGAAAGGCACGAAACGTTAGACTGAGTAATTTTAAACATCTGAGCAATATATTAATGGATCATTAATATGTGCCCTAGAGTGTATAGAATTCTTAGTCACAGCATAAAAGTGGTAAAGCACATTCCTAACAATAAATAATGTTATCTTTGCAAGGAAAAGGAAAACTCTGCAATGTATTGAGATACTGTGAGAATACTGTGAGAAGAACCTTCTTGGAATTTCTGAAAATGCAAATTTAAATTTGACTTTAAAGCAAAGGAAATGGGCTAATTCATCTTTGTGATTCAGTAGAGGACACGATGTCCCAGAAACCATTCAGCTGTAGGAAGCAGACACTGTATTTTTGTTACTGTGTACTCAGCTCATCGTTTTGGAGATAGTAGCTGCCAGCGTACTGTGCTGTGCTACCACAAGCGTAGCCAGAGGATTGAGAAAGGCGCTTGTTCACCTTTGCTCAGCACTCATTAAACCACATCTGGAATAGTGTATTCAGTTTTGGTCTCTCCTAGTATAGGGCAAGTCCAGCAGAAGACCATCAAGATGGTCAGATGGTTGGAGCACGGAACCCAGAAGGAGAGACAGAGGAAAGTGGGCTTGTTTAACCTGGTTGCTTTGGGGCAACCTAATGGCAGCTTTCCAATACCTATGGGGAGGTTACTAAGGAAACAGAGCCATTCATGAGCATCCTTAATGAGAGGCTGACAAGCAGTGGTCGTAAACTGACACAGAAAGTTCCAACTAGGTATGAAGAGAAAGGGTTTTCACCAGAAGGACGGTCAGACAATGGAACAGAAATGTTATGCAGTCTCCACCCTTGAAGATTTTCAAGACTTGGCTGGATAAAGCCCTGAGCACCCTGGTCCGACCTTGTATGTGATCGTGCTTGGAGCAGGAGGGTGGCGGAGCAGTCCTTTAGACTATGTCTATGTACTGTGCTATTCACATTTGCTGAGCAATATACTTGTACGACTTGGTTTGTACTTGTAGAAGTTCAAGTACAAACCCACACTCTAGGGCTTAGCTTGCTTTGCTTGCATCAATTGGATCCGCGTGGCATGATAGGTTGTCTAGCTGCAAAACATTACTCTTCTATCATGTAGAGCAACTCAGGTTACCGTGTGTGTCAATGTAGTCCTTCAGTACAGAGGGTACTTGTCTTCTGGAGTGTACTTACCCCCAAACTCCTTACTGATCAATGAGCAGGCAGAGTGGGATGGAACGGTCTGCTATTAGAATTGTTGCTACGCAGCCATCAGCCATATCTTCTGCAGGCTAGCTGTCAGTTATGTTGTGAAAAACTTCAATTACTTCAGTAGCCACAGTCTTCCCAAATGTATGAGAGGACCATAAATAAAATACATCTATTTTTTTGATGCATACTAGCTCTTTTCCTTACCCTGAAAGCACATCTGAGAATTACCAGAGTGCTGGGTGGCTGTTCCCCAGGGATGTTTATTTGTTCACCTCAAAACTGTATTTTTTGAGCTTTTTGAAGAAAGAACAATAAAAACAATAAATGACGAGAGAGTATGTAGAAAGGAAGATTGTGCAGGCAGTAGAAGCTCTTAGTTTGCTCTTGCAACACCTTCATGAACATGACTCAAGCACAGTAATTTTGCCAGTTGCTGTTAGTGACATGGTCTTCTGCTGTACTTGTTTTCTGTGGCATCGCCTTGTCATATCTGACTCAAAATGTAGTCAGACTTGGTGATGGATAAGCAGCGGTGTGCGGGAGTCAGCTGCGAATGCAATGGAAAGTCTGTGTTTCTTCAGACGTCTGCTGATTATAAAGTTGTGACCAGACACGCTGTCATTGTCTGGTGTGGTCCAGGCCACCATATGCTTTGTCGCTAGGTGACTCTTCTATCCTGTCACATCTGACTACAGCTGCTGCCCAGTTAGGATAAATGCCCCTCATTACTATAGAAGTGGGATTCTTATTTCTTTTGGGAGATGGTGAGCAGGAGGCAGGAAAGTTTGGAAGAAAGGTAATGATGCTGTAGTTGAGAGTAGTTGAGAGTGCTCTATCAATTCCGTGCTGCCCAAAGACATTGTCATCTGGTATTTCCCCTCTTCTAGCTGTCAGAATCTGTATGCTGTATCACATACTTGTGACTTTCTGTCGCCAACAGAATTTCCAAACCAACATGCTTGCCAGAGATTTGTTCTTATCCCAAAAAGGAGAAGCCAGCTGTTCCTGGACAGTCCACCAGGGCCCAGAGCGGCCATTTGCTTTCCTTTTTTTGTAACTTAAACTGGGGCCAGTGTGGGGGAAAGGTGTCTTCAGAGTACTGTAAGCAGAGCCGCTCAAGCCAGACCTGGCTCAATTGCATCCCTTTTGCCTGAGGAGGAGTAGCACGTGAGTAAACAGGTAGGAGGTAGCACGAGGTAGGAGTTGCACGTGAGTAAACTGCTTCCACTTCAAGTCCAAGATTTCCCACCCAAGGAGCCAGATGGTAGCACCCCAAAGGTTGTCTCAATACACATCAATAAGTGCAGTGTGTGGACAATCAGGGAGTCAGTCCTTAATCAGGAAGAAATGATTTAGCCTGACAGCACAGACAGAGACATGGAAATGTCTCTGATATGTTACAGTGTCAGTGCCTTCTACTGAGAGGCCACACCTGCAAGCTCTGTGTCCTTTATTGAAGCAGAGATTTATTGTGCATGTTTTTGTTATCAAGATCTATTAGTTTGGGATTATGCTATCCAGAACCTTCAAATTACCGAACACATAGCATCGTAAGCACAATCTGATGCATTTTTCTGAGCTGCAGTGCTAATGTAGCTACTGGTATTTTTCTTGGAAACTAGGTGTCACTAGTGGTTTAGAAATAGCAGACACGATTTTATTCCTATCTTCTTTCTTTGTGCAACTCATTTATAGCCTCTTCACCTCTCCCTGTGCACTTCCAAAAGAGCATGGATCCTTCTGTAGCCTTCTTATCAAGCCAAATAAACATAGGTCCCCTCTCTCTGTTTGTATGTCACCTTAATCATCCTGGTGTCCCTTTGTGAGACTTTCCCAGTTTTTTGCTTTTCTCTCTGTATGGAGGAACCCAAAGGCAGGCACAGTTGTCCAGGCATGGTCTCACAAGCGCCAAGCAGAGGGCAAGACCCCCTTCCTTTGACCTGGCCATGGTGCGATAATAACTGCCCAGTATGGGATGATCCTGCATCATCGCACGGCCTCACTATGCCTGTTCCATTTTCTGCCACCAGGACATGAAAGTCCTTTCCTGCAGAGCTTTTCCTCAGCCAGGCTAACCTCAGCCCCAGGACTCTGCAGCTCCTGCATTTCAGAGTCCCAGGACTCTCCACTTTTCTCTCTAGAGCTGCACGACATTTCTGGCAGCCTGTTGAGGCCCATCCAAATGGCTGCCCTGCCCTCCAGTGCATTGACTGCCTTCCCCCACCTCCCCATCTGCCCACCAACGTGCTGTCAGCTGCACACTTGCTGAGGGTACATGCCATCTCCTTGCCTAGGTCATTAGTAGGTATTAACCAGTATCGATCCTGGTATTGGGCTCAGGTCCCTCACACCTAGTGACCGCCCATCAGTTGGACTTTGTACCACTGATCACACATCTTGGAGCCTGGTGACCCAGCCAATGTTCACCACCTAGTAGTCCGCTTCTCTAGTTTATGTCTCACTGAGTTCCTACAAAGATACTGTGGGATACTGTGTGGTAGGCCTTCATGTGCCTGGATATGTCTCCCTAAACTTCCTGGAGACTGAGGTTATACTGACTGGCACGTAGCTTCCCACTTTCCCCTTCTTGCCCATCTTGAAGGGATCTTAATCTCTGTCCTCTCTTGGTAATCACAGACAATGTTGTCATTGTGTATCACATCTTCAACCAGTATTTCTTTATCCACCAATAAGGAATCCAGCAGAGGCACCTCCAGTGCTTGACCAGCATCGATATTAAAAAATTGTATCTAAATTCCAGAAATTTCCTGGATTCTTGCGCCCTGCTGTGTTGCCCTTTCAGTGAATACCCAACAATAACAGTACTATACGGTGCTGAAAATAAAAAATGTTGTATAATACATTCTTATTTTAAAGGTAGGTTATCAAAAATCACTCTGAGAGTGAGAATGTGGAAGAAATCCAAGACCTGCATAGTCCTTTTAAGTAAGGAACTTGTCATGTAATCATTATGCACTGGAATTCTTTCACTAAATTTCATAGTGTAGGTAGAAATCCGGTTTTTTAACAATCCTCAAAAGAAATGTACAGATTAAATAAAGTGTACCTAACAGTGCTATGGACTGCAGTATTCTGCGTGATGAAGGGATGGGTGCACACTAGTGATTCACACTGTTACGATAGATATAATCTGTTTTTTCTTTGCAGAAAGGAACTCCACTGCTCTGAAGTGCCTGAGGTAAACTTCTGTACCTCACCACTTCTGCTTTCACCTGGCTGTAGTAATACTGCTCTCACTGTGGTCCAGGCAGAAAATGGCAGAAAGAATGTTCCCCCAGGGGAACCTTATATCTGTGATGTAAATGTAAGCAGTTCCTCACATTTTCAGCTTGCACAGAGTGATGGTACTGATCATCAACAATTCAGAACTAATTTCCAGATAGTCCTCCCATCTCTGTTCAGGGCTGAGATAAAAAAGAATAAAAAACCCTTAAAGCATATTTAAATAATATAGAAAGGATTCGTCATTGTATAGTTCTTGGTTACTTCTTGGTATTTTGAATCAGACCTACGTAGCTGTGATCGAAGTCATTCTTGTTTCATGAATAAAAGAATGAAATAATCCAGCTGTTTGACCTAGGAATCACTCACAGCATTTTAAGAAAGAAGGATGATCAGCTGTGTGAACACAGTCCTTGTGGCACAGGTAGACAGGATTTTCTGCAGATACTAATATGATGAAACAAAACTTTAGAGTCATATTGTTTTCGAACCACAACAATTGATCACATAAAGCAGGTAATTTCTCCATGTTAAGACAGATCTCAGTTTGTTTGTACTCAACAGACTGTCTTTTCAGCATCCCTTCCCACCCTGGATGTTCCAAAAATCTCAAGATACTCATCTGGGCATTGTGAATATGAAATGGCGTCAGAAGAATTTGGCAAGACAGGGAGGTATTGATTGCCAGAACTGCCTGTATCGCTTCTTTTATAAGGAAGGAGCTCCAGCAGCCTTGAGCTGCGTCAGTTCCATTGGTCTCGTAAGGTAGCAGGACTATGCCAACAGACTTCATATGATATCATCAAGAAATTTGTCTTACCCCAAGAAATCAATGCTTGCTTACAGTCAGTCTGTGATTTGTACTGAAGATTACTTGAAATCCCACCCCACCCCCAAAGACCACAAGCCTACTTTTTTGAAATCTGAAGCTTGTTATGTTCACTGAGGGTAACCACACACCATAGACAATTGTCCTGAGTTGACATCTCCTGTACCGATATGGGAAGCACCTCATTTTGCTGCATAATACCTCTTGGGATTCAATGCACTGCTACCAAATGTCCTCATTCTGGTGTGTCTGTCTTTGCTGTCTGCCATCATGGCATTTACTCCTTACCATTCACCACCTGCCAGCTGTACGTTGGCATAGCTTCAAGGCTTAAAAGGGCCTGTTAAAAATTCCTAAGCGTCATTTCCCATTCAGCATGAAAAATACCAGAAAGTCGATGCTGCCCTCTCTACCCTCAAACTTTGACCTTTTAGAGCAGAAAATTTACCAGCCTGAGACCAATTTATTGCTTGGAGCGGGAATCACTCGGGCACTGAAACATGAGTCGCAGGTCTGTTTTCACCATAACACATAGGAATTAGATTAAGAGTTGAAAAAGGCTCAACATTTTATAGATCCCTGTGATGCTCGGATGCGTAGCCAAATGCTTTCAGTCTTAGTATACTTTGAGGGTTGGTAAACCACTGAAAACAGTATCGGGCATCAAGAGGCCATCAGGCTTGTTGCAGAATGGGGAAGATCTGCATTTTAAGTGAGATTTTAATCTATTTGCAGTATTGCAAGGCCACACTGAGGTCCCTGGTCCTTTTTCCTCCTTTTTTTAACTTGTAAAGCCACAACCTGAGTTTCTTGTTTGTAGCAAAGGTGATTCCCATCTTTCTTATGCTGGTACCAACGAGGGTATGTCATCAGTGACCTCAGCAGAACGCCACCGGTGTATAGCAGTCCTACAGCAGTGTTTGGACTTCACCTCCAGTATGTACAGCCCATGCCTCTGTCACTGATAGTGTGCAGTCAGTCACTGGCAAGTGTACAGCTTAAATGCATATCCTTGCCCTCCAGATTTAAGACAAAATGTAGTTCAGCCAACGTTGCTGGAGCTTCACCCTACACTGAAGACTATTACTCTGCTCTGGACGCAGGTCAGCATGTGATGCTGTGAACGCTGCAGTGCAATGAAGTGCACACTGAGGCACACTGGGTCCTGCTTCTGCTGGTGGCAGTACTTGGCAATGGAGCAGGAGCAAGCTTTTCAAATGAGCCCTTATTCGTTTGAGTGATTGCCTTTTCCATTTTGCAATTGCATTGTGCACAATCTAAGAAATACTCTCCAGAGGTTCAAATTACGTACAACTATCATACACTGATTTTTTTTTACATTTACCTTTGGTCTTGATGACAAACGACTCTCAGTTTAAAATACAGCTTTAATATTACAGTATATATGCTGTCACAGTAACATTGCTAGCAATGTATTTCTTCCAGTCTGCTGTAAAAAGAGACACTTAGCTCCATATTGTCTGTTTGGACTGTAAAATTTATCTGATAGCGTACTGAAAACAGAAGGAATAGCAGTCAACATACCACTCGTTTTATTGGTGCCACAGAATAAATTTTAAACATCAACTCTGAAACCAAAAGTGACAGAAAAGTAGCTGCCAGTGAAAGAATTTCTGAAAAAAAGTGGACTGTGAAACAAGTGAAAAAGTCACACAGAAGTCAGAGCTGGTATCATCTTAGAAACAAAAAGAAAGAGAGCAAGATGCAAGCCAGGCAAAACAAGATTATATTTTGCAATTGTTTTCCCAGCTGATAAGAATAAAATCTGCTTTCCTGTTAGGCTTTCAACAGTCTCCAGAATAAATCTCCCCATTTCTACTCGTATTTGTTTAATGAATGCTTTTTACTCTGTGTGCGTGTGTGGTAAACGAGAGGTTCAGATGACACATCTCAGATAAATGCTTTGTGTGCCACCAGGTGCTACCCAGGTAGAACCTCTGGTTGCAGCTCCAAGTTATCATTTGATAAGTTAGATGTGGCCACTGGATTTTATTTTTGTTAAGGAGTGCTGGATGGAAAGTTAATGTCTATAGCAAGCCTGGTTGGTATTTCACTTTGTTCTGAAAATACTGGTTTATAGATTGTAAATTTTGCCTTTTAATCAATTATTTACCTTTTTCCATTAATAGGAAAATGGATCTTTTCTGGGTTGTAAGTGCCTTTCTGTACTACTAGAGAAAAACAGCCATCTGTTTTATTCTCTCACAAACAAGTACAAGAAACCAATGAGTCTGAGATTAAATCAATCCCAAACTGTAATTACCTTCACCAGTAAATTCCAGACCCTATCACAGCCCTCCCAAAACTTAGGCAGATCTTGCAGCGTGCCTGGAAAGTCAATCCTGAATGCCTGCACAGTCCAAGAGGAAAGCAGGTGCCAAAACAAAGCATCCACCTCTAAGAAGCAGAGAAGTGAGCAGCTCCCGTCGAAGTGTAGTGAGAGAGACCACCTCTGCTGCCTGCAGCTACCTGTGGTTACAGCTTCACTAGGGTTACAGCCTTCCCACTGGTGACAACCACTGAGATGAGCATTTGGTCACACCTTCTGGCAGAGCTGGGCTTTGTTTCCTCCATCCCATTCCAGCTGTAGCCAACCCCACGGGCAGAGTGACTGGGTGTCACTTCTGTCATCAGACCTCAGAGACGCTCTTAACCTTCATGCCTTGGGCAGAGCAGTGCAAAGTTATGCTTCCAGACAGGGAAAAGCTATGCTAGGGAAAAGCTTTCATGGTGAAACAATAGAATAGAAACCCTGAAAGCAATATCTGGACAAATTATCCCAGAACAAAACCAAGAGCTTACAAGCAAAGCTCTTCTGAAGACAGCAGGTTGAAAAGCAAGTTTATTCTTTATTCTCTAATCAGGGCTGTAATAGCTGAAGATATGTAATGAATAACCGTTCAGTTGAAAGGTTAAGTTATTGACTGACTATTCTGCATCTCTATTGTTTTCAGAATATTTTGGAGCTTTCTGTGTCTTCACTGGAATTGCACCTTGTGGTGGTGGGTGCTCCAAGAGCTACGCTAGCAAAAGGTGACTATGGCTCCCAATCTGGGAGGCTGCATGGCAGGGCTATTAATTTATTCTTGCAAAAGAAACCACCTAGGTACCTTACAATTACAATGAGATAGCCATGCTGGCAAAGATCATCACAGAAAAACAACAAAGTTCGTTTTCTGCCATGAACACCAACTGTCAACAGACTTGATGGCGTGTGACTGCCAAAAGGTAAGCAAAGATGCAAGATTTTTGATGTTTCTGGTTTTGGTGGTGGGTGAATGTAAATGCAAAACTAAGCCTTTTTATTTTTTCTCCCAGCCCTGGGGCAGAAGACCTTGCCTCCACCTAGCAGTGCAGCAGGGTTGTTGTGGTTTGGTATCAGAGGACTAGGTCTACTGGCTGGAGATCAGGCGAGCACCCCAGGTTTTGTCCTGACACTTCTAGCCCTACACTTCACACTCACCTCAGGAGAAAACTTTGCTCTTGCCAGAGGCAAATTTTCTCTGGCAGGAAGATGGACTTCTTAGACAGGGCATGGATGAAGTTCCCTGTTCTTTCACTTCTCTACTCAAGCAATTCATTTGATGCAGTTGGTTACAGCATGGTACTTAGTCTTTGTTCCAAACAGACCCTTTTCCTCCACCACTTCTCCAGCCATTTTGCTCAAAGTTATTTCTTTCTTTCTTTCTCCAGGGCAAGCTTCACTGCTTAGTTCACTCTGGTCTGGATAAAAGGTTTACCAGGATTTTTAATACAAAATGATTTTTAGAAGAACCGTGTGCTCTATGCCAAGAGAACAATTAAAGAATCGTTGTTAGACGGCGGCTGAGTTTGATGCCTTGAACATGGAGTGCATTTGCTTCTACATGTCTGCAGAACATCATTAATCATGGTGTTTCTGGCTGCTGCAGCCCTGTTCTTGCCATGTTCCTCCTCTGCCTCTTCTGAGCAATCTGTTTACTAATGACTAGCTGCTGTGCAAGAGGTCTAAAGGCCGAGAGGCTGAGATCAGGACACCGCCAAGCCACAGCCTTTTATCATCTTCTCTGGGGATTCTTTCTTGACTGTGTCTGTCTTTCCTCTTCTTCTCTGTCAACAACTGATTGAATTATGATTTAGGTACCTCTCTTCCAACTACATTCCTACTACTAGGAATGGTCCACTAGGACTTTCCCCTGACATCAGTACCATTATATTTCTTTTCCACTGTGATTTTCTTCGGTTTTCTAAAAAAATCACACCCCTGTTTCCTTGCCTTGTGGTAGCTTTTACCTAGTTATAAATTTTTGGAAAAAACCTCAAATTGCTACCCCACCCCCCCAAAAAAAAATCCCAAACCAAAACTAAGAAAACAAGGAATAAAATGGTAAAACTCAGGGGGAAGAAAGAATAAGAAATAGTCTTGTCTTTACATTAATTACAAAAAATGAATAAAAGAAGAAAGAAAAAAACCCAACCTGTCCCCAAAAGGCAATTTTAAGAAATATCTTCTATTAGATATTAAAAATGGTGATCTATAAAAACGTATAATACAAAAATATCTATATCTAGTGTGAAGCAATTTTGGAACAGGTATCTCTAGTCACAAATAGAAAATATATTTTCTTTATCAAAATAGTGTGAACAATGAAGTACCATTTCAGTAACAAAAGATTTCCTGTCTGAAGTTATATCCTTGTGTTTGATGGATTTCTTCCTTGAATTTTTCTAATGCCTTTCTAAATCTGATTTTACTTTGATGTCCACAATTATCCTATAACGATGGATTCCAGAGTTCAATTTTACTCTGTTAAAACTTGCTTTCTTTTGTGTGTTTTTAAGTTGCTGATAACTTCAGTTAATTCCCCCAATTTTTTTTGTATTGCAGGGAACCATAAATAATCACTTCCTACTCATTTTCTCTCTTTCCATTGTTGCTCACAGACTTCTGGTATCACCACTCTGTCGTCACTTTTCCAGGCTGGCAAATCCTGGCCTATATGCATCTGGTACAGCAGTTTTTGTCATAAAAACTAAAATGATACTAAACCTCTGTAACCTAAATAACTCCCATTGCACAAACCACCTGGAAGACTAATTCCAACTCATTTACACTTGGGACCCTAACTTATTTTAAATAAGTCGCTCCCTTTAACGACTGCAGCTATTTAACCCCTTAGAATATGACCTCTTCTGTTTAAAAACTTGCTAAGGCCTGTAGTTCATTCCTAAACAATAACATCATTTTAGATGCTCACACTTGCTCCTGTGTTGCTGCCGCTGGTACTCAAGGTTGGTGTGATGTACACTATGAAATATATCTGTCAGCTTGGAACCTGAAGGCATAGAGCGTACACTACTGTTATTCCAGACCAGACAATTTGAGACATATATCCTGTTCTCAATCCTAAGACTTTACATACCTGAGTGGATAAAACTGTGACACAAAGAGCTTTCGCAGGATTACCATCACTAGGGGAACTATCTTATTCTTGGTAAACAAATTCTGCATTAGCTCTCAGCTGAAAATATTTTCATATCGTACATTTTTATAGGTCACTATTTTGGCAATGATGTGTTGCGTGATCATTCTTGTAAATATCCTTAGCTGGATTTTTGTCTAGAAAAGCAACAAGGAAAAATGTCACAGTCTTAAATTAACAAGAGAAAAAACCCCAAATTTTAACATATTTTTAAAATTGTGACTGCTTTAAATTAAATACTATATTTTGGCTGTGAGAGTTAATCCTCTTCCTCTCTCATTCACAAGACATTCCTCCCTGTGATGCTGTAGTCAAAATACCTTATCATTTGCTTATGTGCAATTTCCATCAATTTTAGTGAGATTACTTGGAAATGAAAGGAACTACCTTTTATGGAGGAAGTTTTCTATTACACGCTCTACTTTCAGTGGGCACATCCCATCTTTGTCAAAGGCAGATGTATGCACGGGGCTGTTGCAGAATGTATTCTGCTGAACCACACTACTCACATAGGCATTTGGGTTTACTTGTAGAGAAGGCTGAGTGCCAGTTCCTGCTAAGTTACTTATGTGAACTGTACTATTGATTTCTTGCCTAGCTGTACAAGCCCACTGTATTTTTAATGCATAAAGAAAAACATATTTCTCCACTCCCTGCTGGTTTTATTTCAGTGTAAGAAAACACAACCAAAAAAAGAATTAATTTCCTTCAGTGTGAAAGAGCAGATCATTTTTAGCTATATTTTGCAGCCAGTGTTCCTTTGACATTTGAAAAATAAGAGAAAGAAGAAGAAGAGGAGGAGGAGGAAGAGGAAGAAGAAGAGGAAGAGGAAGAAGAAGAAGAAGAAGAAGAGGAAGAGGAAGAAGAGGGAGAAGAAGAAGAAGAGGAAGAGAGGAAGAAGAAGAAGAAGCAGTCCTTTTCATTCCACATATCTCAGTACTTGGCTCTGCCAGCACACACCTAAGCCATTGGAGAAGGCAGATATAGGTCAAGTCTCATTTATCAGTGCTTTCAGGTAGGACCCCCCATGTGGTAACTGTCTATGCTTCCTTGTTTTTCCAGCGCAAACCAGAATTGCCTAGTGAGTTAGAGCTGGGCAGATACTGTCCTGGCCTCCTTTTATCTGAGTGGCGCTTTTGGGCAGCAGTGAGACAGCGGCACAGCTCCACACTGACGCTCTGGCCGAGTTGGGGTCTTGTCACATGCTGCTGGTTCCACACGGTGTTAATACTGGTTGTTAGCTATCACATTGAGCTGGGTAAATAGGATGAATCACCCTGTTCCCAAAAAACGCTGTGGCACAAAATGCGTTGCCACAAAGTGGTGTTAAATAGACACTCAGATGGTTTGAAGCTGTCTGTCAGGTTCACTGGCTCTGAGTGATTTCAAAACATCACAGCAATTAGCATTTACAAAGTAATTTGTAGAAGGCGTTACTCAAAGTAAACAGGAATGTTGCAAAATTACTCAGGTGTGTAATGCTTTTTATATAGTATACCATTTTAGAAAAAGCACGCTTTCAGCTTATCTGCCTTCCAATAGCTCCAAAGTATTATAATTATTCTTGGATGGTTTAGTGCGGGAATTTGGCCCATAAACCAGGACAGGACATTTTAAACAACTTTTCTCTTTAAAAGAATAGCATTATTTTCATGCCTTGGCATGATTTCTTACATAGTGACTGAGCCAGGTATTTCCAGTATAAAGGTCCAACTGATGAGCTGACAGAATATTATCGTGTCTTATTGGAGTCACACATGGCTTGCTATTAGAGCTCTATTTCAACAGGAATCCAAATCCTGCAAGTGTTAGAAATACGTTTATTATTTACAAGACAGAAAGAAGATTACAGATCAAGTTATTTGCACCAAAGCCAGTCTCAGTTTGTTTTGATTTCTAGGGTGTTCTTTTCCCATTTTTTCATGGATTTTTTGTCTTATACATTGTAAGCAAAATTATTTTGTTGTGACTTCCTAACAAGAATAGTGAAAAATAACTGCTAACGTATTATTATAATTCAGTTATATGAGTTTTCAGTTTATCCTTTTGGGATATTACTGCCTGATGACCCTTCTGAAATGGCAGAACTCCAAAACCCTTTTGGCAATGAAAATGCATGATTAGAGGCATCCCTGCCATCACGTATACATGTAGCTTTCTGAAATTTATCCTGATTTAATCCTGGTGTTCATTCATCTAGGAAAGCCTGGGTGTAACAGATGTAGTCCACACACATTTTCTTTGGACTTTAATGACAAAGTTAATAGGACCTTTCATTCTTCATCCATTTCTCTGATTGCAGACCAATTCACAGTCATGCACAGTTATATTTTTGCATAATTTAATACAATGAGGCTCCCTGATTCCAAGCGTATCTTGGAGTCAAATTCTTTCTCCATTGGAGCACATACTAAAACTTCCACTCATTTCTGTAAGGTTCAGGGACTTCACCTGTGTTTATTTTATTAGGCTTGAACTGTGTAATTCAGATCTGATTCTGGGTTTCAAATATTGCTAAATTTGAGGAAATCTAAATCCCAGGTTTAACAGTTGCCCATCTTGCGTGAATCTGTGCTCATTAAAGAAGGACATTTTGGGACTGAACACAACACAATACTGTTTTTTCATTAATATCCTGTTGGACAGTTTTTTTCTTGGATAGGGACTATTCAGCTTACTGCTGTATCTCTATGATTTAAAGTAAGAGTATTTTAACACATCATCCAAACTCTTACGTCCTGCTGGCAAGCTACACAAAAGACACCGTACCAGTTCCCTGACAATTGCCCCAGCATCCTATTAACTTCTCTGCACATAATAAGGTATAAATCATAATATGATTCATAAAAGTTCTCTAACCATTAAACATTAATACGATGGTTGACGTGAGCTTTGTCCAGAATTGAACATTTAGTCCTAACCTGGTTTAAATCATGGAAAAATGATTTTGCAAAATGTATTGCCATTCTGAAGTTTCTTTGATTCTCAAAGCTTAAGAGTGGAGACTTTAGTTTTTCCACCCACATATTTGTGACCTTTCAGAAACGAATATTCAAATAGTTATTTTTTCCTGTTTCTCCTTTTTTCCATTGAGTATAAAAAATTAACAAAGTTCAAGGTTTATTTTGGGTTGTGGGGTTTTCTTCCAGCTACTTTTCTTCTTTGCTATTCTACAACTATTCAAACTTGCTCCAATTCTGAAACAGTTATCAGATCTACACTCGCATATTTTTCCAAAGGTATGGAAGTGCTGAAAAATTCCCAGCACAGCGAGGAAGTGTGTATAAAAATAAAGGAACAGAGGGAAGACAGTAGACAACAATTTCTTATGTGAAGAGGCAAAAAAGAGGGGAAACGAGAAAAAAAAAAACCTGTTTGACATTCAAATTGAGTTTATTTCTGTGAAAATTTAAAAAATGGGAAAAAATGGGAAGTAAATTTTTCATTAAGAAGGGACTTTTTAATGAAAAGTTTGATAGCTTTGCTCTTAAGGCTGGTGGTGATGACTCTATCTCACTAGAGAGAGATACCAGAACCCAAACCAAGTTTTACATCAGCTGACAACCTTAGCTAATTTGCATAAAACAAAATAAATTGTAATAGTTTGATTTTGGGATAAAGTCTTTTCTACTAAAACAAGGCAAAAATTGGCATCTGCTGAAAGGTAAGGCATCCAGAAATGATTGCCCTGTTAGGAAACAGAAGAATCTGACCACACCATCTCCAGGATTTCTTGGGAGAGAGATGGGGCTAGGAGGGTGATCCTCACTTGCTTCCTTGAGGTACCTGTTATTCTACTTTGATTGCCACAACAGGAATTGAGAACACAGATGATCTGTTTCAATATTTAGTGGTTGTACTGGGAATAAGGAAAACTAGCATCACTTTTGGCTGCAAATTGACATCTCAGTATCTCAGATTCACTCATCATAAGACAACTTCAATAGCACTTACCTGTGGTTACACCTGTTATTGTGCTACAACAAATCTGGAAAGTTCAAAATTACATTCTTATTATTTTGCCAACATAAGTATATGTCATTAATAATAAAAATTACCAAAGCATTGTTGTTCAAGTAGCTTATGCATTCTTATTGTATTGCTTTGGAAGGATTAGGCAGTACAATAATTGCATTAGTCATTCCTCCCCCCTCTCTGTATAACCCCTTTCCAGGTGTACCTTGCTGTAACTTTTTCCAGATCCACCTGGATACAGTGAAGAAGTTCAGCTTCTCGCTCCTGCTTCAGAACATCGTCTTGGAGATGAGCCATTTATCATTTAGACAATGGTAGAGGTGAATGATTTATGACACTCACTCAGCAGCTGTGAAGTTAGTATAGAGTAACGTGTGGGTTGTCGTACCAGCTGAGTAAACCTATTAACTGCCTAGGATAACTGCATAACACTCCAGTCACTGAATTGCTTAATGATACATTTATAATAGAAGCTGTCCCAGATGTCTGTGTCTTAAAAATTATGCTTAAATGTCAGATTTAAGAGGTTTTGTGTTTATATGCAAGGGTAAGAGAAAGTCACGGGTGAATGCAGTGTCTTAAAGTCTTAATTTAGCAAGACGCTCAAGCATGTGGCCAGCATAAGTATAAACAGCTCAGTCAAAATCCATGGGACTTGACGACCATTGCGGATATTGCTCTTACTCTGGAACAGCACGGATGCGTCTTGCAACGCTGTCATCAGAATTCAGAACAGAGGAGGGATGGAACAAATAATATCAAAGTATAAGCCTGGTGTAACGGCACCCATTACTTGGGCTGAAGTATATCAGTGAATGATAAGTAAGCCATATTGCTCAGTAAACAGCAAGCAAGCTGTTTGCAAGCACATACAAATCCAAGTAAGACATTTGGTTGTCTCAGATGCCCTCCAGAGTATAATGTGAGGCATTAACTGGTCTCTGTTGCACACTAATGATAGTCTTGCACTACAGACATGAACGCTTTGTGATAGAATACTGATGTGTCTTGCTTAGGCTCTTTCAGAGCCCATGAAGGAAGGAATGGAATTAGAGATTACTAAGATTGTTGGTTAAATTCTTCGATGCCCGTCCTTCATAATTAGGCTCCTCTGGAGTTTCTTTCCCCAAATTTGTAAACTAGACTATACAGGGATCATCCTGCTTCCCAAAAATTAGCAGTAAAATTCTCTCTTAATTATAGTCTGAACAAGAGCAGATCCTAAAATGGCTGCTCCTGAAGTGTTTAAGCAGAGAGTTCAGTTATACATCTCTTTTTTCAGAGATGGTCTTGAGTCACAGCATTCAGATTCTTTTCAGCTGACCCCAGAAGCTGGCACTGGATGTGAAATTGCTGTTGCAAAGCCATGATACCAGCCAAAAAGGGCATTAGAAGGCTTTTCAAACAAACAAGGAAAGGAGCAAAAGGTAAAATCAGATATCAGTCCTGGAGAAACAAAACTCACAATAATATCTGGATTCTGCATCTGCCCAGCATATGTAATTTCTGGCAGTGACTAACTACTGTTGGAGAAGTAAATAAAGAAGGATGACAAAAGAATCAACCTCAACACCATGGCTGTAAAAATCAGGCAGGGCCAAGTTAATAATGAAATAACATTGATGGGCAAAGACTGTTACAGCTTTTTTTGATTCTTCCTGTTTTTTAGAAAAAGATTCAGTCCTGCACATGCTGCAGACAGGGAAACGCAGATATGCCAGAGGTCAAAAGCAAAATCATATTTTGGTCTACCAGAGCTGATTTAGCATAGATATAGATGTGTCAAAATGACAGAGGTAACAATCTCTTTCACTGTGCTTAGCAATTTGACATTTTAGGTTGTTCTTGTCATTCCACAAGAGGAACAAATGCTCTCTAGACCAAAAGGCATGTGGAAGCCAGACAGGGCCAGAGGAGTGTTTGTGTTTAACATGGAGATGCAGTTCTTTGTCATGAGTTGATCGTAAACATTCATTTCGAAAAGAAATGGAGAAATGCTGTGTCATGATTTATTTTTTTATAAAATTCTTATAAGGTTCATCTCAAAGATACTTGTCAGAGTATGTCTTCTATTCTTTCAAGGCCCACAAAGAGAATTATGGGACACTACAGAACAGTCACATTATATTCTTCTAATGACAGAGGGTCATTTTTGCCATTTAATACAAGGTCTCATGTTGGGAGAAGGAGGAATTGCTTCATCTGAGTGGAACAGTATCTGCTATCAGGCCCAGTCCTAAATCTGAGACTGCAAGAAAAGTGCTCCAGTCTTTTCCAGGACCCTTCCCAACTATCCCAAGTCCTTCCTGACAGAAAATCAAATGAAAAAAGTGAGGATATTATAGTCGATATTATAATGATCTCCTTTTCTTCTATATCGAAACGAACTGCAGAAAGTAGCTTCAGCACTTACTTTTTGGTGTATGTCACAAGCCAAATGGCTTTATAATTCCAAGGAAACACAACTACATTGGAAACCGATAGTCTTACAAAGAGAGGCAGTACCTGAAACGTCTACATCTCAACTGATAAAAAGGTTTTAAGTGTTTAGGACAGACATCTTAAAAGCGAGTCTGTTACGCTGAGGGCTTCATATGGGAGAAAGCAGAAATACAGTATTTTCCAAGCAACCTGTTCTGCTAGCAAGTTGGCTGCCATATCTCATATAGCATATGGGTCTTCCTGAGTTTCTATGGCTTCATAGTAACTGCGAACCATGATGACTAGTTCTGACAATAGGAAAAGTCGCGATGTCTGGCTCTTTTGTAATATATCGCCATTCCTTTTGCTTCTCCACAAGACATGTACCCATATGATAGTTAAAGGAGTCCAGCAGGTCAAAAGTCTGTACAATGACCTGATCTAAGGACCAGTGCTTGATGTACACAAGATTGTATTTGAAACAAGTCCCTCTTTTGACCAGCATCATCCATTAGATGTTGTATTTTACTAGTCACAGAGGAAGCCAGAAGGCAATGCTACTCATGCTTGAAGTAAAAAAGATCTCAAGTAGAACTTGCCAATATTGGCCCTACTCTGCTCCTCCTGCTGGACTGCTGTGGATCTGTGCCTGTGTGGATACAGTCACTGCCTCTGCCTGCCTCGGTATCACTCTTGGCTCCCAGTTCATCTTCTCTTGTCTCACAGAGCAGGACTGAAACAACAACCAGCTGCAGCTAACACTCCAGGTCACCAGGCAAGTCCATAGGGACAGGGCGGGTTCAAGGTCAAGCCAGAAAGTCAAGCCAGTGGGTAAGGATCAGGGCCAGAATCAGGGAAGTACAAGAGTGGGCGCAGGTGAACGAGCAGCGTAGCTCAGGCAGAGAGCAAGAGCCTGAGTCCTTGAGCAAGTACCACCTGGAGGAGGGGCAGGCCCCCACTGCAGCTTCTCACAGCACTGGTTTAAGGCTGGACATCTCTGTCATCAAAATTGGCCCTGATCCCAGGGTGCCACACCCCCAGGAGGGAGGAGATGTTCTCAGGTTCATGACAGTACAACTACTGAAAGTTTGAAAGTGTCAATTGTTGGAAAGAAAGATGAAAACAGGGATGCTAACATTATTAGAAGAACCCATTTTTACTTCATTTCAGATCATTTTAGGCTGTCTTTCTAAACACTGGGAATGTCATGTAGGCATATGTTGTGAATTCAGGGAGGGTGTGCTGTATGCTTCCCATTGAGTTTTACCTTAAGTATAGATGCAATAAAGCATTCTCACAATACAGGTTTATAAGACTACACTAATGCTCTGAGTATCTGAGGATTTCACTGACAAGCGTCTGTTTGCTATTCAACTGCATGCAGAAGCCGCTACCAACTTGTCTTGATACTTATCAAAGGGTCCAAGTTCTCAAATACACTAAGTAATGAGGGATTGATAGAAGTCACTAAGATCTAGGGATGTAGTCCGTTTATGCTTGCAGCTGTTCTTCTACTCCAGGGTCTTCACTGAGGCTCTCCCTATGTATGCCCTTTGCCAGATTGCTGAAGATCAGTCGGTGAATTTGGGTGAAGCATCTAATAGTTTCATCTTCTGAAATGAGACATACAGTGCAGAGCAAGGATGCCAAATCATCATCTATATTCTTCTGTGATCATCCTTCAGGACCTTCACATCTCTCTGGAATGTCTTGGAGAATGTTCTTCAATGCCCGAATGACATAAAAAGAGATGAGTGTAGCTAGCCAGGCTCTTTGTGCTGTTGTCAGACCTCATTCATCTCACCAAGCAGGCTCAGAGATTCCTGAAAAAGAATAATCAAACTTCAGATAGGTTTGCTGTTTAAATCCCTCAGCAGCCCTGTGGTTCAGAAATTTGTTTTTGCCTTTATGCACCATCTTTTCCAAGACCAGCAGATACAGATCATAAAAAGTCTGATGTCCTAAACATGTAACAGCTTCCAGAAACCCAGATCTGTCTTAACTTTTGTCATGTGAAACCTGTAGAGCACTTTTCTAGCCAACATGTAGTCCACAGAATCCTAGGAACCCTTTTTCTTTATCCCACTATGTTCCTACCCATCAACTCATCCTTGCTGAGTCTTTCTGAATCCTAAGATCCCAGACACCTGGGAGTACAGCCAGCATATTTGGGAATTTGCCACCTATCCAACTGAGAAAGGCTCATTAAGTGCTTGGAAATTAAGAAGGCCGATAAAAAGATAATGGGATGTTACTTTTTTGAAAGTATTTTGTTTTTAAACCAATCTGATGGGGGTTTTAAGTGATCTGGGGGAGAAAGAGTTCTAAACTATGAATTTGGGACTGACAAAGCAGGATACATCACTTTCTATTCTAAACAAAACCGCCACTAAAGCAAAGCAAAGACTGTTAAATCAAGTAGGCAGGAAATGCAGAGTGAAGCTTGAAAACTCTACTTTAATTCAACCCTTGTATTTATGCCTTAAAGTAAAGCTATGCTTTATGTATTTTAAAATGATTTATCAAATAATAAGGCTCACAATTCACTGCAGCGTGGAATTGTTTATAGACTCTCGCAAACAGCAGTTCTGAGTCCCATGGGCAACAGCTGCTCTCAGCTGTGAGCAAAGGCTTGTCCTGGTTCTTCGGTCTGAAAAAGTGACAGTTTGAGAAATCTCCTGTATTTCCCATCCCAGGGCCTGCAAAAGAAGGTGTTAAGTCAGGACAGTCTGTTGGAAGAGAAACATTTATATGCTTTCCTTAAAAAAAAGGAAAGGGGGGGGGGGGGGGGCGGGGGGAGAAGCTTTCCACAATACCCTTGAGAAATTGAGGAGTGGGGATGGAAGAAGGTGTTAAGTGTGTGGAAATGTTTATGAAACTGCATATTGATTTCACACTCTCAGTTGGAATTTCTTTCAGCCTTCATTGCACAGAGTAGCAGTAGAAGAGAAGTTAGTCTAAGCTAAGAAGTCAATCAGCTCATCATCTATGACTCATTCTGTAGTCAACAGAGAAAGGTGAAAGGTCTTCCAGAGCATGGCAGTGGAGGAGCTCATGTTATGCCTTCTGGGAACCTCTCTTTCCTCATCGACTGCAGGCATCTAGAAAGTCCATAGACTACTAACTTTGACATCTGAGGTGATTACCTGAAGCCGGGAGGTGTGATTATTGCCACAGAAAGATTTCTGTCCTGGAGGCTGGGGGAGATTAAGGGGCCTGGGTTTTTTTGTGGTGCACCATGTGGCCTCTTCCTTACCCTGTTTCCAAGAACTGCTGCTTGTCCTCTGAAAGACAGTGTTGTGTTTTTCCCTTTTTTGAATTGATTGGTGGACACAGTCTGGACAGGTGCCAGAAGATGAACCCTGCTGTCTGGAACCAGTAACTGGCTCCTAGTAGAAGTCTCTCCCCGTTTCCCGCATACATTGGAGATCGTGAAGGAGCTTTACCCCACTGAACTCAGCTCTTAGCCTAATTCTTATCTACAAACTCTCCAACATCTAGAAGGAAGGAGATTGAGGTGGCTTATAGTTTCTGATTGGAGCTGGAATTTGGAAATTGCTTTTCAGCTCATTTTCCTTCATTTTATCAAGGGCTTCTGATGACTTTGGACTTTTCCAGTGTCCATGCAGCCTTCTGACAACTTTGTAGTGGAGAAAAGAACACTCTTCATTTTGTAAATTCGCCCTTGTATAATCTTGTGTCTTTCGGATTTATTGTGGAAAAGAAGAATGCTGGGAAAGGCTCAGCAGAACAGTTGCAGCCTTTGCTGTTCCCTTTAAAAGCCTTGCAGCAAACTTACAGGGAGACTGGGGAATAAAGTTCTCTCACGACCAGTAGCTCCTGACTAAATGACTACACTCACTGTGCAGGAGTTTTCTGTGCTGCAGTCCCTCTCCGCGAAAATCTCACAGACCGCTAAGGCCCTTTGAGCAGACTGAACCCTAGTGTGTGTTCTGTGCTGTGTTGATTGCCTTCCAAATACAGAGGCACCATAACAAAGCCAATCAGCTGTCAGGCTTTAGGGCTTACAATGATTAAGGCCAACAGCACTCTGCATTTTTTATAGAATTTAACCATAGAAAACTGCAAAGAAACAGGCAGGGGTACTAAAAAAATCATATGTATTCAGTACTTTCATGGCATTTTAGTTGTTGTTGGGCAGGGCTTGCACTGATATACTGCAGGCTTTGCAAGCCTGGCAAACAAGCCAACATGGAGATGGTACCGAAGGTAAATCATTCCTGATTTTTATGCCTGCCCCCTTCTTAGTTTGAAATCCTGTTTCATGGGAGTATTTTTCCTCCAGATAAAAGCCTCATCTGAGAATCAGACTTATTTGGGTTTGAATTCCAGACACTGACTTGGAAAATCTTGCATTGCACATGGAAAAAGTGATACCTGATTCTAATGGTTCAGTGTAGCTTTAGCATGCTCTCATCTAGTGGCAATGCTTTCTTAGCATACTGTGCTAAACAAAGTTCTCTTTAATGAGGGCCTGCAAATGATTTGCAAGCCTTATGGGGAGACGAAGTCAGAAGTTTGCTTTACACAGGTGCTATCAGAGTTGAATTCTAACACTTTGCAGTATGAAAAACTACTTTTGGAGTATGTAGAGGGGGGTGTGTGTGTGTGAGCATAAAGATATTGCTCGCTATACGCTGTGGATATTTCTAGGCAAGACCATCTTTAAGCCAGACTGCACTTTGTATAAATGTAAGCTATCTACCTTACCACCCCTGTGCTTTTTATCACTCATCTACCCATCTCCTGTCTGCTTGCCTGTTGATTTTCCAGCCTGATTTCAATCAGGCTTGCGGCCAGTCAACCACCTTCGGCATGGACAAAAGACCTCGGAAACTGATTCATTTGCAGAAAATCACTTAGCAAATTTAATGGCCCCTTGGTTTCATTGCCCTGTGTGGCTTTCCATTTTTCCATATCCTAAACAGTTAAATGAACAGGATTTTAAAATGTTCTTAGAAATATGCTTAAATGCTTAAAAATATAAGGAACGGAGGCCATTTAAAATGGCATCTGGAGGACAGGAGGAATCATTAAATGAATACAAGCCTAAATTTTCAGTTACTGCAGCCTTTTCTTCTGTATTGCAGATTTTGGCAAATCAAATTTCTGCTGAAAAATGTAAACAAGAATTGTCAGTACTTCACTCTTCGGATGCTATTTTTCAGGAGCAAAACAGGCTCTGCCAATATATCTCTCGCATTGTTATGGAGATTTGAAGCAACATGTTCAGTTTGGAGTAGAGTGTTTTTCTTTCCAGTGACTATTCCAATAGATCAAAGGAAAAATATCCACACAGCTCTTTGTTTGGTCCTATTTGAAAGGAAAAATCTGTAAACTTTATTTGCAATTTGTCATCTCGATCAACTTCTTCCTGACAAAAAAGAATAGCTGCTGGCTCAGGTGTCTAAAGCTGAGGCCAAATGAGATTAGGGAAGGTAATATTAACTTGTGTATCCCAGAACATTTCATGGTTTATGATAACCATTGAATAACCAGGGTCAAATCAGTGTTATGCTGCTAGTAATTTACTAAAGAGCTCCCACAAAAAATCTGTTGCACTGAGCCTGTCATAAGCCATGTGTCTCAGGGGACAGCAGTGCTGGTGAGAGAAACTAGAGAAACCTGTCTGTGCCGGAGTTTATACATTAGTCAAATGGAAAAATTGATGCTTATTTATTTATTTTACAAGTCTTCTGCAAGTTTAAGTAGTGGATCTCTCTAAACGATTAAATAACAAGAACTGTTGAATCTCTCTATTATTGTGAGACACATCTGATAGTTTTCTTGGCTTTACTGGTGACTTGTCTTCCTGTAACCAGCCATTTTGCTATAGGTATTCCAAACTGTTATATGTAGTAAATCGAGCTGTATGTGCCTGTAGCATCTCTTTGAGTTTCATGCTGTTTGATTATGGAACGAAGTACCACTTCAAATTGAACAAAAACATACATTTATTTTCACTTTTGAGAGAACAGTTGCCATTTTGCTGTCCTGTCTTCAGAATATCAGACAATAGCTGAGGCTCAACTGCTTACGATGAAGTACTGCCAAGGCTGTATTACCTATTTCTGGCTCTGCTTGATCTCTTCAATATGGCCTGGAGATTTCTTTGAACTTCAATGCTTCATTACATATAATTTCTAAGCTGATGGTACTGAGTCATTGATTGCTTTTCATGGATTTGAACCATGTTTCACTTCAAGACAAGATTGGAATTGCTTTCTCACACTTGTTCTCTTACAGATCAACTTAACTTCTTCTAGACTTGAGTTATTAATCTAGGCAGGCAAATCCTTTAAATGTGGTTATTATTCTTTTTTTTCAACATCCTTATGTAGGCTTTTATCTGATGATTGCAGGCAGCCAAGAATGTCTGCAGCACATTTACAAAACCTTTCCAAAACTGCACTCAGATCCTTACTCCCGTTGCTATTGACATGTATGTCCCATTCACTTTGCTCTCTAAATGGCTTCATAGAGTCATAGAATCATAGAATAGCTTAGGTTGGAAGGGAGCTTAAAGATCACCTAGTTCCAACCCCTGTGCCATGACCAGGGACACCTCCCACTAGACCAGGTTGCTCAAAGCCCCATCCAACCTGGCCTTGAACACTTCCAGGGATGGGGCCTCCACAACTTCTCTGGGCAACCTGTTCCAGTGCCTCACCACCCTCAGAGTAAAGAATTTCTCCCTGACATCTAGTCTAAATCTACCTTCTTCCAGTCTGAAGCCATTACCCCTCATCCTATCACTACACACCCTTGTAAAAAGTCCCTTTGCAGCTTTCTTGTAGGCCCTTTTCAGATACTGGAAGGCTGCTATAAGGTCTCTTTCTTCTCATGAGGTTAGTCCTTCCTAATTTTTCCCCACTACTATTTGATAAAATGCCTACTAACATACAGGGAAGGGAACTTGAGCTCTGTATTCAATAGAAGTATATTCCTTCTTCATTTCTTAGATTAATCCAGTAAGGTGTAAACTCCTAAAAGCCTTTGCGTACAAAGAACCTGTAGACAGCACACTGGAGGATCAGCTATTACATCTTACAGCTTTGATGTCCTTTCAGACAGTAATTTTTGGATCCTGTGTTTAAGTCAAGACCCAAAAAGTCAAGATTTAAGTCTGTAAGAGAAGATAACAGCTCAATTAATGTCAATGCAAGTTTTTAATTGAGGAATTTCACCACTGGCACCTAATCTTACAGATGCTTTTGCTTTTGTTGTTATTGTTCTAAAGCATCCAAGAGGCAAGATGGGAATTACGGTTAGACTATGCACTGGTGCATTTATTCAACAAGTCATAATTGGGGAATAATTTATAACAAATGTATTTGATCAGCACAATCTAATTTTTTTGCTGCAGCACACTAATGATCTCTTCAGTTCAGTATTTGTCAGCTCACCCCCTCTTCTCATCAGAAATGTAGCTTAATGCTTTATAAAAACAATGAAGAAGTGAAAGAACTCTGTGATGTAGGAAGATGATCCCTTACATCTATTGGTGCGTGTCAAATACAGGCAAGGTTGCTAGTCATATTTTCTAAGATAATGAGGTGCTTAAAGATGCTTTGCAAAATTGTCAGACACGCCTAGGCACTTAGCTCCCCAAGATGTAGGTGGGTACAGAGATTCAAGCCCTTTGAAGAACATGGACATTATAGCATCTGATACAAGAGTACCCTCAAGGAGAACCCATAGCTCAAGCTAGATATTGGGACTCTCTACACGTGGCACAGAGATGGGAGCTTCAGCTCAAGAAAATAATGAAACTTGTCAATAAAAAAGCATCCAGGCAGCAGCAAGCTTCAAGTCCTTCCTTGGATGGGATGATCTTTTCTACTTTGGATTCGTAGCGCTTCAGTCTCTTGAAGACTGGTGTGTGATGCCGTATTTCAGAAAACCAGAGAACAGTTACTAATTCAGCAGGTGGCTTTCTGAGCACCTGTGAAGCTTTCATATCAGAAGCCTGAGCACTGACAGACTTTAACATATAAACACCTACTGAGGATTTTGAGAATCTACATTTTCGACTTGAGTGTCTAAGTCAATCTTTACATATCTAAGTCCCATGAGGACCTAAACCTCATGGTGGTATTTTTTGAAATTCCTCAAAGCTTTGAGGTTCTTATTAGGTGCTTATGTACACCTTGAGGTAGCAAAAGACTTTTGCAATTCTGGGTATGGTTAGCACGCACAAACAAATACTGAGTTGGAGTAAGGATGTGAATGTAAGGCCCTTCATATCTGAGTAGTTACATATGCAGTCTACTTCTCGTGAATGCTAATATGTTGGTGTATATGACCTCAAAAATTTGTTCCCACAAACGTAAGTGCTGCTAAAACTCCATCACTTTTATGTTTCCAAAGAAACGAATGTAAAAGGAGTGTGAGATTGACCCATGCACCATTTAAAACTTTATACGGTTATTTACATTAAAAATGTGCAGTATTTGTCCAACTGTAACTGTAAGTGTAGCTTTTAAAGTATCTGAGACTCTGGACTAGTTATTTATTGTTCTAGGAAATGACTTTTATGAGAGCAGCACAGAAACTAGAGACTTTTGATTCTAAGTCTAGACTAAAGCTCAGAAAATAGTCCAGAGACAGTGACTTTCTGACTTATTGCAATGTGGAGGAACAGCTTCAGTGACAAAAGAGGTTACCTCAGATGAGAAAGTTGGCTGGCACTACTATGAGATCTATTCTCAGAGACCGTGCATATACTGTAATGTCAAGCAAATGTCTCCGAGGGGACTGCTGCCAGATTTCCTCATTTGGTGACCACTGTGTGCAGTATCATTTGAAAACTCCATACCAGATATGTTACTTTCATCCCACTTTTCAGGCTTTTAGCACTCTGAAATTAACAGAATCAAAAAGATGTTAACTGCTCCCCAAACAGACGACAGTCCTTGAAAAAAATGGGGCAGGACACAATATTATAACAAACAACAAAGCAAAACAGAACTGAATATAGAAGACAGAGAATGCAACTGGTGGTACGGCTTCCTTGTGCAAGAAGATTCTGCCCTGACAGTGCCCATCAATGAAGACAGGTGACATAAGAACAGGTCTATCAGGACAGATGAGAAATCTGCTTTTTCCAGTACCCTGTCCCTGACAGTGGCCTCCAGTGGATGCCTAGAGAAAAGGGCACAAGAGCAGGACAACCACGCGGTGCTACTCCCCAGCACAGCGGACTGCCTCTTTCTTTCTACTTCATAGACTTCAATGGATCTTCTAACGTAAATTTCTTCAGTTACGTTTTTGAACTCATACAGCCTTTGGCAGCTAGGATCTGGGTTTTGAAAGTGAAAACCAACAAAAGGGCAAATCACGGCGCTCTTAGGTTCTGTGCCTGTTGTGGAGCAGGAACATGCTATCTGCTCAGAGCAGCACCCTTCAGTCCTGTTTGATTTGCAGGTCCTTGCACATTTTCCAGTGGAGCTGCATTTTGCTGCATAGCAAATATAATCCTACTGAGAATAGGTTTATTGTTCCTAGTTACAGCTTCTGGCTTAATTACCAATAGCCTCTGGGTTCCCAGAAGTCTACTAACCCCTGGTTTTACTTTCTAATATTCCTAGGACCTTTTAGAAACAAGCCTGTTAATCTACCATACAATTTTCTCAAACAGACTTCTTATCATTACATCACTGGACCTTTACATTGGAAGTACTCACGTTTCCAAAATACATTCCTGTTATGTAATAATGTATTAATTACCATTAGCATCATGTAAGAAACTTATTATTGAAAAACTTGGTCTATCTTAAATTGAGTTTGTTAAAAATAATGTGATTTTTCAGAGCAAAGTTAGTTAGGAATACACATGAATTTTCCAACTCAATCTTCAAGCAGGAAGAATTGAAAAAGTCATTAGATTAATTTAAGAAGCCTGTATTTTATTTGTGATCTCTAACACCAAAAGAATCGGGTTGTTCCTTTAAGTCTTAGTTTCTGTATCCATAAATTTTATGTGGAAAGTATTTTTATATATGAATAAAAAGTCTTATATAAAGACTGAATACTGTTCTGATACTTACCTGGCAAAGGCATATTGTATAAGCGTATCAAAGTATAGAAATATAAGACTTTCTATGGCAGGCTGAATCATACCATGAAACTAATTTCTTGAGAAGGCCCCTACCAAATACTTTAGGTGGAAATAAATGTCAAATGCAGCCAGCAGAAAAACCTGCTCACTGCTCTATTGCTGTTCTCTGAAGTACAGTGTTTTCTTTCTAGTGCCTGGCTGTAATACTGAAACCGTTCTCTTTCTTGAAGCCTCAGTAGTATCTTACGACAGTGACTTCCACAGGTTAATGGAGCATTATGAAGAAGATGTGTTTTTTGTCAAGGGTAAATGTGTTGCCTTCCCATTCATTACCTTTCTGTACGTTCTCACAATGACAGAGCGGAAGGCTGGAGGCACCCCACGTACAAAGAGCTTTCATTATTTTCTGAAGGGTTTGTAACAATTACCTACTGGAGCTCTTTTATCTTCATACTTGTTTGCAAAGAGAAACTGAAAAAAAATAAAAAAAAAATCCTGCATAGCAGTAATATGTTCGGTTCTCTTCTGTAGCTGAAACCTGGCTGTCTGCTTAAAATCTAAGATCTGTCTAAATTGCCCAGGCTGTGGCTGGGGCAAAGGGACTTAAACTTGACATTGTTGACAGGAAAGCACTAAGAGCTGCACCAGAAGGGGTTACTTTTTGATACGAACTAATCTATGTACTATCCTGGTATTAGTGGTTGCTTAATGCTTGATTATCCAAGACGTGGAAAGGAGAAAGTTATAATCTTTGAGTGGGCCAGTGAGGGGGTGACTGTGCCCTGGTAAGCGAAGGACAGGCAGCAAAAATGGAATAAAAGAAAAAATGTACTAAACAAATGACTCAAAATCACATCACTTATTGGAAAGCCCTCTTCATTTCAACAGGCACATACACAGGCCAGCTAAAACCTTCAGCAGAGGTAAATCAGCTCATCCTTCCATTAACATGAATGACCTAATGATGATTTAATCTATCTGAGGATCTGGCCCTGAGCATTCAGCTGCAGGTTAGATCTGGTTTTGTCAGTGTTGCAGCCTAGTTTTCCTGCCTGGACAGTTGGAATGACTCTCCTCTAAGCACATAGCGTTGTCTGTGTCATAATTTTGAACCAGCCAGCCAGTTCTGTATGGCACCAAAACTAGTGCTGGAATGAGGTGCAAGCCAGAGATCCTAACTCAGACAAGCAAATGCTCCTAAACTCACGAGCTCATTGTCCAGAGTTTGTGCTGAAGAACAAGCCCAGAACACCTGCCAAAAATCACAAGACACTTGTACAGCTAGCATAAAAAAAAAGAAAGAAGAAAAAAAACCCCTAGACCAAAATGAAAACCCAAACCTTAAAACTGTGCTGAAAACATAAAATAAATTCACACCAGCTCTATGCAAAGAATAAGGATTTTTTTTGCCTCTAAAGCAGCTTTTTAAAACACACCAACCCTCTAAAATACTGTCTTCCATTATGATGTCTCTCAGTTTTGGGGCCAAGGGGCTTGAAGGACAGCATCAAATCAGGCAAGTGCAGATGACTCGGGACCAAATGAGTTGCTTCCAAATCAAAAGCTCAAGGGTATTTCATGACTATAAATTCTTTTCCTCTTACACACAGGCCTGGTGAGAACTTAAGGCAGAGCAAACCCTCTTCTTGGAGCCCCCAGTGCCCTGGGCTGGGGGCTCCCTCCACACGCGGAGGGGGTGAGTTGCACAAGAACAACCTGGATAAAATGGGCTCACGCGTTGTAGGTTTTCATCTTTCCAGCTATGGTGGCTGTGCAAGCCTCAACGCTTTGTGGTCCTGCGAGAAGAGGAGGGGTTTGGGTGGGATATGACAGGCAACAGGCACTTTGCCTTTTGTTGTGCAACACTAACTTCAAAGTCCCATCAGGCACTATGTAGAGAGTTATGATACACCAGGCTTCCATTGGGAGGCACTTTGCTATGATACTAAATAGGAAAGCGAGCCTTTCTCTGCAGAGGATCCTAGGCACTGTGACAAAATTGCAATGCCTTATCTGGCTTTCTCAGATATTTACAGATGTTATTCCCTTTCGACTAATCTCTTCTGGTGCTGTGCCTCCCAGCAGTGTCATTGCTGCACTGTAGGGAGAGGGGAGAAGCTATGATAATTACCTGTAGGTGTGGACGCTCTTCCAGGTGGGAAAACTGAGCAGTGAATGAATAAGGACAATTTATAACTCCCCATGTAGTCTAAAAATTTGCAGCCAGTATTTGCTTGCTTCTACCCTGCCAAATACAGCTTTTCCTAATTCTAAAAGCCCTGTTAAACAACCTAGAAATTGAGGAACCACAACTTTATGCCTCCTGCTCCCACAAGAGAATTCACAGTCTTGACCTAGGCACTGCAGCCCTTCACAATACGATGGGAAAATGCAGCACCTCGGAAAAGAAAGTGGAATAAGTGAGACCCAAGGAAAGTGAAGATTAGAGCCCTGAGAGAGGCAAAAGAAACACTTGTAAAATGCAGAATTAACAACATTGAACGGTCGTCTTAGGGCAAGCACCTAAGTCCTTCAGTAACCAGGAGTGAGTCATTCCTTCATTTCAAATAACCGTTGGGCTGATACTCTCCTTTTATACAGGAACACCCAGGACCAACTTTTATCCTTGATGGGGCTCAGGACACTCCACTGAGAGCTGAGTACTTACTTGTTCAGTCATAGGCTATGTAGTAGTGTGATGGCTCTTACTATTACAACATGAATGGAATAATTATAAATTGAACTATCACAGACAAAAGTTCAGTGAAGGAATTCTTTTCTAGGCTGGTGGGTAGGGTATATACCTCACTGGGGTCAAGGTGGGACCCAAAGCTAGCTTAGTTTCTGGACTTCATTCCTGAGATGACTTATTTGCATTTTTTCTGAAGACTAATTAAGTATTTAAAATTGCTACTTAAAACGGGGATTTGGGAATAAGTAGTGCTGTGCATAAGGGAGGAAGTAAAACCTGAGTATTCCACTTTTGTCATTGTTGCATACTATAAAAATGAGTAAGGCGGGAGAAGTGAACCAATTCAGCAGGTTGATGGAGGCAGAACATAGGAATGCTGAGGAAATGAAGGAATAACAGAATGTTGCAAAAGAACATTTGCGAAATAAATGAGAGAAAAGGTTGTCATGGTATCATCCCAGCTCCACAGCCAAATCTCATGAAGGGCTGTGGTTTATAAATTGGATGTTTTTTAGATCCTGATGGAAGAATTCTGAATTTCTGACACAGGATTAGAAAAGAAGCAAAAAGAAAATATGAACAGTGACAGGATTATGTGTAATGGACAAGAGATGTTGGAGAAGACATAGATAAGCCAAGTGAAATCCTTGAGGTAATATGTGATGTTCCTAAGAAATGTCTTGTGTAAGAAAGGAAAAATGCCTTTAGGCACTAAAGCTCAAAAATCTGGAAAAGCAAGAGAACAGCCACCCTGAGCTAAATGCTTGAGGCCTGTCTTGTGAATTTAGAAATTAATTTAAGAAGATAAAGACCAAAGATGCAAAAACTCAAAGAGCCATCAAAACCCTATAATTGGAGGTGGAGATAGGTCAATGAAAAAAACACATCTGAAGGCTAATAGTGAATGGAGTAGATACAGCTGGAATTCCTCAAGTAGCACAGAAAAAGCACATAGAAATGAAATCAACAATTAGGAGCAAAAGAAACAAAAGTAAGACCTATATGTTTCTTAGAGAAAGAGTGATATTGATAAATGCCTTGCTTTTAGGTCATGTAACTATGGCAACAGAAACTGTGTCAAAGCCACGAAAAGAGAAAAATGCAGGATGCTGAAGGGTGACAGTGGTGTTTTACTTGTTGCTGACAAGACTGCAGTGCAAAGCAGCAAAAGCAAATGGTTTTAAAACAAACTAGGACCAGAGGCAAAGGAAGAAAAGAACACAAAAATGAGGACACTATGCCTGGGAGAAGTCAGTGCTGAGGTATAAAATTTTCCTCAGAGTGCAATAGACATACCCAGACTAGAAAAACAGTATTTTGCAAGACAGTGTTTGTTTACACAAGAAAAATGTGACTGGAACCCTTCAAGCAGGAGAAGCAATATAAAGAAGTGAGATGGTAAACCGTTAAGAGAGAATAGTTCATAAGCTGCTGCTAATTGCCCCAAACACCTTCACTACAGTCTACTGACATGGCAATGCCATAGCTTGGGAGCAGGGAGGAGCTGAAAAATTTGTAAGTGTAGTTCGATTCAATTAGCTTTGTGTCATCATGAAAATATGGCAGAAGAAAGGAAAATGAGACTTACAATGTGACAAAATTAGCACATAATACAATGTGTGTAACAAACATCAGTATAGCCCAGTTTCTGCGCAGCGGCTAGCAGGAATGTTAGAACAAATTACCCAAAGTAGGTTTACAAGTGCTCACATCCATCATATTGCCAGAATGGCCAGACAGTAGGAGAGAAGCCCTACCTACTGCCCAAGGATACTGGACTCAAGAGAATGCAAGTGTTCAACATGACATCATATATATAAGCACTTGAGTAATTGTCCTGATTTCAGATGGCATACATCTTTCTAGTGATTGCTGTGTTTTGGATTTGGCATGAAAGGAATGACAGTAATGCGTATATTTTTAGTTGTTGCTAGGTGATGTTTATACTATTCAAGGACTTTCTTTCTCAGCTTCCCATAGGAGCTGAGAAGGAGCATAGGCAGAACAATGGGATATTCTATACCATAGACATCATGCTCAGTATATAAATGAGGGTTGGCCAGGGGTGGCAGGAACCCACAGTCTCTGCTCAGGACAGGCTGGGCAACCAGTTCACTGGGTGGTGAGAGTGACTTGTTTTGTATTACTGTATCTTGTTATTCTATTACCATTATTATTATTATTAGTTATTTTCCTTTTTCTGTTATCATTCTATTAAGCTGTCTTTATCTCAACCCACGAGTTGGTTTGGTTTTTTCCTTTCCTTTTTTCCCTTTTCTCCCTACCCTCCTGGAGAAAAGGGGGAAGAACTGTGCAAGTGGCTGCGTGGTCCTAGCTGCCGGCTGGGGTTAAACCACAACAGTAATTATACCCAGCTCACTGGGAAAATGAATTAATCACAAAAATACTTGTAAGCCAGCTCAGAAAAAGGAGTTTCTCACAAAAGACAGATGCACTGCCTGCTCTCCAAACGTGATCAAAGCTGACCAGTGTTGTTATGTGGGGCAATGCAGACCAACAGGAGGCAGAGAAGATCCAGGCCAACAGATGAGAATGCCCAGCCTCCCTCTCCCCAGCACACACAGCATTCATAGCTAGCTTGGAAGGCATAGTGGGAGTTTCTTATTACAAAGCACGTATTCAAGCTTTGGGGAATCAGACAAGCCCTCAGACACTCCTGCAGCTACCACTGAAGAAATTATTAAATCTTTTCAGCTGCTAAAATAGCCCAAAAAAGTAGGACCCGGAAGAATTTGATTCCAGTTAAATTGTCCAGTTTACCTGTGAATGGGAATTCAATCACATCGCATCATCAGCATACACAGCCAAGCAAAACGCCAAGGTGAACAGACAGTTATGATTGCTCAGATTCTGTTAATGAGTGCTGAAGAAAAAATTATCAGCAGTCTCTCCAGAGTGGAGTACTGCTCCTGCCCAAGGCATTAGCAGCAGTTTGATACGGCACATCATGTCAAGACTTAAGCATGACTTGATGCTTATAGACCAGCATAAATACACAGCTACAACCAGAAGCCATGCCATTAAAAAAAAATAAATAATCAGAACCTACTGCAACCAGCAAGGAAAGACTCCAGAAACTAAGCATGGGGCAGGATAGTCTGAGTCACACTATTTTCCTAGGGCAAGCCATACAATTGCATGGCAAATGGCTATAGAATTAGGCAATTATCATCAATATAATGTCAATGATATCATGTGTATTTCCCTGGAAAGTCTACCCTGAAAATACAAGATAAAAAGCACAGACAGGGAGAATGGTGAACCATATGCTTCTCTGAGCCTGGTTGGTAAGGTATGGAAGGAACCTGGCATCTTGAGCCAAAGGTAGATTCTCACAACAGCAGAGCAGCAAAACACAAAAAAACCACCCAAACAACAAACCCACAAAATGTAAGGTAGTCTTTGGCGAGCACAAGAAGAATGCAAACCCACACCAAAATCCTCTTTGGAAGCTATACATGAGATTCTGTATGATAGTGTGGTGTGTACCTTCCAAAACTCTCCAGCAAATGAAGGACTAGTCAATAAAATTTATTTCCTGCTTCAATACATCCAGTTCATAGCTACGTGAGATGTAGATTTTGAAATCTACACCTACGGGAGGGAGTATTAAGTACAATATCCATGACCACCATAACCCACCCTCTCAGCTAAATACAGCAAAGGAAACATACCCCCGGCGGGTTTCCAACAGGGATGCTTGCCTGTGACTGAATGGGGGACTTTGGAAAACCATACTGTTGGTAAGTGCTGGATGTCAGGGATGTGTATATGGAAGCACAGGGCCTGGGGGGGGGCAGCTGTAGTGTTTTGGGCTCAGGGTTGGTGCCAGCTGAGTTGTGTTCACCTTGCTTTGGGGCTCGTCGCCACCAGAGAGGGTGAGTACAAGGTGAGGGCTGAGAAGCAGGGAAACAGTGTGAAAGGAAGCAGATAAGGAGTGAATGGAGGAAGGATGGAGAAAGAAGCAGCAGCAGCATCATATGTGTAAAGAGTGGGACTAGAGGGAAACAACCTATTGAGCAGAACTTTTGTAGCAAGGGAGAGAATAACAGTTTGGCCAGGGATGGGAGATCAACATGCTGCAGAGAAAATGGAGTTTACTGATGACACGGGCAGATGGCAGATAATCATATCCTATTGCTGGCGTGAAACACAAAACAGAGGTGCTTACACACTTTTTACCTATCTCCACACTCCTGGAATGCTGGCAGTGGCACTATGTGCCACGCTTGCCTTTCCATATGCCGCATGCCTCCAGGTTACCGTGAGCCTGCTGCCTGTTTGCCCTGACTACTTGTGTAATTACCATTAAGTGAATCCAGGCTTGCAGACAGGCCACACTGAATTGAGTGGAAAAGACTGGAGCTGGGTAATGAGAACTACAGAGCATCAGGCATTTTGAAAAGTTAGGAGAAAATGAAAGTGGCATCTACTCCCATTTGTTTTCAGCTAGTTAAAATCTAACTGTGGAAAAGTTCAGACAATCTACTCCTGACCCAGAAAAGGGTAAGTATAGGAAATAGCACTTTTGGACTAAGAATAGAGCTTCCTGTGGAATTGGACTTTTACAGTCTGTTTTTGCTTTGTAGGAATAAAAAAAAATCAGTTCTCTCAGTAAGCTTTATTTCCAGTTATTTAAAAATTAGATACCTTCATAACAAGTGTGCATATTTGTATATGGGTCACTGCCATTCTGCCTTTGAAGGAGGTCCCAGGTAGATTAGCTACTTTGCTGGACTGTCTAGAAGATGACCCATGGAGGGACCAGCCAGATCAGAGAATTTATGTGGATTTTTTTTGTTGCTCTATCTCCTTTCCTTTGTTTCTGATGAAGTGTTATCCTCTTTCCTGCTTTCTCTGGAGATGCTGTCAATTCCCTAAGCTCTTGAGCCTGGCAAGCTTTATCTGCTAAAATATCTTGCTTGCTCACCACACAGATTTTCCCAAGCTCTCTTTGCTCTAGGCAAAATATTTGCATGAAAGCTGACTAGCCATCACTTCTGGCTCCCTTTTACCTAACATGACCTAAATTAGCACCTAGTTACACTGTCCTTAGTAGTACGATGGGGCGAAGGCAATTTATTTGCAATTTTCTAGCATGTTTGGTTTCCATTAGAGAAACTCAGAGATACTACAAGACCTCCAATTGGAGACATACTTTTACCAGAAGAAAGACCAAGAATCCTTTAAATCACATATGTACATGTAAGCTGTTGCATATGGATACACTTAAGCCTTTAGCCAGCCATTTCTTTACAATTTATGTGGTACTATGACAACAGCAGAACTTATTCTGGTTCCTTTTGACATTCTTGCTTTGATAGCCAAAAGCATATTAGGTGGGTTGTTGGTTGGGGTTTTTTTGGGGTTTTGGTGGGTTTTTTTTTTTTCTATGCATCTGTTTGCCTTGCTAATAGCAATGAAAATTAAGTATTGAGTCAGATTCTGTTCAGGTTTAGAGAGATGCAAACTTGTTCTCAGCTGAAAGACTGTATAATGTAATAGGTAGCAAATTTTAGCCTGTCTAAGCTGTATTGGAAAAATTCTATGATGAAGATGGGCCCTTACCTTACAAGCTTACTGAAATAAGCAGCATCTGAGAGCTAAAAATAGAAGGTTATTTGGCTTTTCCAGAAAATAAGTTTATTTCAGTAAAATTAAAGCTCTGCCCCTCACCCTGTTCCTTGCAGAATGGAAAATACTTCATGAAGACTTGATTGAAAATACTGTTTGGTATCATGATTAGATACTATCATGTTCACTTCTTCGTGGATTAGAACTTATGGATGTTCAGAGATCTAACTAAACAATCTGGGAAACAGCCAGATAATACTTGGCAGAACTTGCTGATTAACCCAGAGAATAGCTATTTGCCCCTGAAATGATGTTGATGAAAACAATTTTGCTGTGGTGACTGTAATAAGCTGCCCTTCCATACTGAGAGGGCTTAGTGTTCAACTAGAACAAAGAACAGGCTACAGAGAAATACTGTAACTTTGACCTGTGTGTATTTTCACTGTTTGTAACAAACAGGTGTATGCAGCTATATTACCTTTATAGTTTACCAAATAAAAAGTCTGTTAATGATGTAGAAAAAGGCATCTGTAAACATATCAAAACAAAACCTGTGTATGCTATGTAATGTAATTTCAAGGCCTTTTATTGATAACACAGTAATTCTGTTCATGTTTCTGGCAGAGTTTTAGAGTATGTAACAGTATAGGAAATAGGTAGGACAGTAATTTAATATCCCTAGTAGCATACTTTAATATCAGAGCCCAATGAGAGTCTTCAAGGAAGTGTCTAAACAAGGACCACCTATTGAGATCATATATAGTAGCTAGTGTATTTTCCATCAAAGAATGCTTTTAAAGACCACGATAAAAGAGGAAAAACTCACCACTTTTGTTTGGAAATCTGTCTGTACAAAGGGAGAAACTCGCTTTCATTGTATTATCTAGGCGGCAGCATTCTGAGATTGGGGATGACTTTACAGAATGGTCGGTAGAATAGTTCACATTAACACTGATGCCTGTCAAGTGGTGCAGTCACCTACCAACTTACTGGAAAATGACATCTTTAATTCTAAAATTACATTGAACATCTTAAGACAAAAAATGGTAAATTATTAAACTGATGGATGAGGAGCTGGATGCCACATTCCTATTTAAAAACAGCAGGAGCTGTACATGTGAATGCCTGCTGTCATAGCAGGGCCACTGTAACAACGATGACTTAAGAATCTAAGTGTTTCATAAGGCAAGATAATATATTTGTGGGCTATAAGGCATGGCTAGAAGAAACATGAAGGGCTTTCAGCCCTTCACGTGTGGCTGCATGGGCCAACAGCTGCCGGTTAAGACATGTGAACATGATCCTGTTGGCAACCTGGCAGCCTTGTTGGCCTTCAAAAGACAAGGCTAATGCTGCCTTTCAAGGCAATATGCCTTCTTTCCTGACAGACGGTTTCCTTCGCCTTCAGTTTGTGTGCCAATATCTGTTCCTACACTAAAGGAGGCCAGGGTAAGGCCTCGTTAAGGATCAGGGGTTTTATGAAAGTAATACACTGGATTTTTCAGTTGGAAGAGAGTCTCCTTCACTTACGGTTCTACTGTGAGCAGCTACCCAGCTGAAAGATGTGGTGGGATTCCTTTTTTATTGCCCTTCATTTCCTTCTGATTCAAATATTTTCCATTTGCTTACTCGGAGCTCTAACCAACCTTCTAACCATCAACCATGAAATATAACTTCCCAAGCAAACACACTCCCCCACCCCCCATTTGAAGAGGAAATAGGTCTGTCACAAACCCAGTAATAGGAGAACTATTTCTGTGGTCTGTGCCAGTTACTGTCCTTTTTTCTTGATAAACAGACATTTCTCTTGGTTTTGTCACAGGGCCTTGCATCAAGCTGAGAGCTAAAGCAGCCTCACAGTCGCTATCAAGATGGTACATACAGAGCTGCATAAACCCAGTGATAAATGTGACATTCAAGCATCAATATTCGTCATCAACAATAAAAATTCTGTGACCAGTAACTAACCATCAATTGCAATATTTCTGCTGCTGATAGGCAAAATTGTGTGTATTCTAGCTCAGAATCCCAAATCTGTGTTACTTTTGCCAGATTAACAAGACTGAAGCCCCATCTGCCATTACTTAACCATTTGAAAAAATGTAGATGCTTCTGTGAATACCTAAAATAATAAATTACGAGAGAAAGTAGTATTATTTTACTGGTTGCTCTTCAGGTTTGAGCATAGCTTTAAAATACAATCAGCAGCTGAACATTATCTCAAAGCAAAAAAAAAGGTCAACAGACTGATACCTTCTTGCTGGTTGAGAGGCATTCGAAGCATCTGTATAATGTGATCTGCTTTGAGAAGGAGTAGCAGATGTATAGGCATTGTAATGAAGTTGTTACCCCACCATAAGGTGGGAAACCTCCAAGGATGGAGGCAAACCCGGCCGTATCTCTGCATCACTCACAGCAGTACCACTTTTAGGGTCAACATGAGGCAGCTGGCTCATCATCATGGACTGGGAGGTGCAGAGCAAGGCCACACGGCCGACCCACAGCACGTCTGGAGTAATGTTGGCTTTTCTTGCCTTATATTTGTAGCTACGATTCAGATTCATCGTTCTGTGGCAGAAAGGGGTTTCCTGCTCTATTAAATTGGTAGAACTCCCTTCTGATTTTCAGTGACCTCCCTTAGGAAAGCACGTTTGCCAATGCCACATTATACCAACAACTTGTGGTACTTTGGAAATGCCTAAATGTCCCCTGCTGGATGTACAAGGGCGCTCTTGCTGCATCTCAGCTACATCTGCGTGGTACCTTGCCGGTGCCAAGCAGATCCACAGCTGGCGCACATCAAGGCTGTGCTGTTTATACCAGCTCGGAACCTGCCCTATTAGTCATTTTTATGGCATTCGCAATACCCTACTAATTTGCTGCGCGTTTCTTCACCACCAATTTGTCAATTGGCCGAGGCAGGGCAGTGCTTTTGGGAGCTGGAGACTGGTCCTGCTGCGGCATCACTGGGGCAGGGAGTGACACCACAGGGGGCTGAAATGGGGTCCTGGTCCATGGGCAGGCTGGGGGAGCCCTGGGGATGGGGACAGTAGGGCCTGCAGTGCCCCCTGAGCACTGGTCCATATGAAGCAGCAGAGATTTCTGAATCCAGCCTGATGCACACAGTTCAGCAGCATATTTGGGGAGATTCAGTTTTAGACTCAAAATAAAGAGAGAAAAAAAAAATTAGTTTAAATCAGAGGCAAAGGTTCATTTTCAAAATGACAGCCTCTCTTGCCAGACAGGATATTCTAATGATGTTCTTGTGCTGAACAATATGAAACATCAAACAAGTTGCTTTACAATAACATGGGTGGATCTAACTGTCTCCATATGCACATTTTTAAGGCATCATTGTTCAATTAATACTTCATATGGTAAAAAAAAAATAACAAAAATATTTCGTCTGGAAGTGTGATCAAAGATCAGTTCCTTGCTGCGGAATATTGAGTATATAATACGGGACATAAGTCAACTTCTTTTTACAAATGTCTTTTGGTTTAATACTTTGAAAGTCTTACGGCTTTTATTGCAAAGGCTATATAAAATGCCAAAGGAAGGGAAATATGTATATGTATATCTCAAATCATCCTGAAATGCCACAAAGAGGGAGAGAAAAAATAGAAAGTCATATTGCAGGATTGTTCTCAGCTTTAGGAATGAAATGAGCATGACGTCATATTGAATAGTTTACAGGGTTACTGTAGTAAAAAAGCTATTCTAAAGGACAAACTCCTGGATTTCTTGTCTTTGAGCTTTTAAATTTATACCTTCTAGTAACAAGTGGGAATACCCTATCATCACAATGATGATAAGCCTGTATATTGGAAACACGAAAATGCATTGTTAACATGAATTTTCGGCTATTTGTATTTCAGTGAAGCAATATAGGTCAGCATTATGGCAGAAAAACAATTTCTCTCCATGTAGCGTTTCTTATTTTATGTCACATTTCACATATACTCAGAGTAACATCCAGCTATGCTAGTGAGTGATAAAGGTTATGGCTATCTATAATTCCCAGGGATACTGCGGCAGAGACAGTGTTTGCTCTGTGGTCTCCTTCCAAGCGCAACAAAGACTTTGTGGGTTAAAGGCCGCCCTGGGATTCCAGATTTCTGTGTTCAGTGCTTGGCTCTGTCACCAACGCGATGTGTTACAGGGAGCCAATATACTCCATACTCTCTAACCATGATTTGAAAAATAGGATAAATATTTCTGTGTCATTGTGGTGAGATATAAAAAAAAAATAAAATTTTTAAAAAATTTGCCCATTGGGAAAATGAAGAACAGAGAAACAGACTGACAAAATGTAACTGAACTTTAGCTGAACCCAAAGGTTATGCTCCTCTTTAGATGGCTGCAAACACAGATAACCCACAGCCTTTCTTACAGCTGCAGCCTCTGAAGCAGATCCCTTGGCACGCATTGCCACCAGGGGAAACACATTTTTTTTGCCTCGCCCCAGTGTTCACCCACACAGCTACTGGCCGCGCAACTGAGAGGTAGCAACAGCTCGTGCCTCATACGCCTGCCTTTGCTCTTGGGGAAGATCTGAGGGTCCTCTCCTACGCCAGTGTAGGACAAAAGCTGTAGGGGGGTTGGCAGGTCAGAGTAGCACGTTGGAGATGGACCTACCGTCACCCCACCAATTCACCTTTCTTGAGTAGGAAGACTCGCTGGAGACATGTCTCCTCAGTGGATTCAGTAAATGCAGCCACCTCCTTTAACTTGAATCAGTTTCTTCCAGAGAGGGACAAAACCATGTTTGAAATAAAGAGAAGACCATAGTTTTCCAGTTCCATTTTTTTTTCCCCTGGAAGTCTGCACAGAAAGGAGAAATCTGGTGGGCTCAAAAATGCTGAAATCAACAGAGCAAAACAAAGATGATTTATCCAAAAGTCTTACTACGGTGAAAACGAGTGAGGCAGATTAATGCTAAAAGTAAATAATAAAAAAAAATCAACCTAACTAATATAAATCTAACTTGCTTCCTCGTGTTAAGGGATAAACATCTTTTAATATACATATGCACACAATATATCACTACCTCCTTTCCCACTTGGTGTCTGTCCCTAGGGAAGATTTATGTTTCTCAGAATTTTTGTTTTGTTCTCTGTGGTTTTATAATTTTTAGGTTTGCACTTTTGGGGGTTTCATTTAATTCCCATTTATTTTGCTTAAGTCACAACTCTGGATTCCTTGTAACAAGAAGAAGTGTTTTTTTGATATGTTATCAAAAATGTAATGGGAAAAGTTTTATGCTCTAACCACAAGCAAGATGCCAGACTTTTGTCTGCTGTGGACAAAAAGTATGGGTCTAAACAGACCTGAAGAAACATTTATTTTCTCCTCTTAGCAAGAGCATGAATTCAGCAGCATATCATCTAAGGCAGTAGAGTCTGAGATACCTTGAAAAATACCCATTTCATGACAAATGCCATGTTCAGTGGAGACTGTGATGAGTAATTGATGAGTCCTTTTACTGCCTTCTTTTGAATCCCAGTTCTAGACACCTCTAACACTGAAATAAGGTCAGGATGTCTAGAAAGCATGTGTATTCAGGATTTTTTTTTTTTTGATGTTTCACCTGAAAAAGACTCCCGCATCACAAGGAGAACACCACTTTTTCATTTCCCACCTTAGCCTAAGGTCAGCTCAAAGCGGAGGCAGAGAAAAAAAATGGATATTTTTTAAAGCCAAATAATAAGAATACATTTAGTATGTCAGACATTTTCTAACTCAACACTTCTTCTGCATGTTTCAGTCTAAGATTTATCCTCCCTACCTCAAAACTTCCAAGGTATGGAAAACTTACAATATGTGGAATATGTGCTCCTCGACACGTTTCAAAATGAAGGCTATGCGTTCTGGGCCAAGCTTTCTGGCATACAAATCTGTATTGCACCTGAGTAGACACTTTCCTCCTACAGGTATCTGTCTGCATCTCTATTGCACTAAAGTTGATAAATCATGTAAATGAATGTCATGCATTTGATCTGCATTTCAGCTGTGTGTCCTCCACCTTATCATGAACAGAAAGGCCATAAGGAGGAGACGGCTGGCAAACTACCATCAGCGTCATGCCAGTCTTTCTTCCCTTTCAGTGGAATCAGGGCTTACATACTGAACTTTAAAAGTTTAAAAACTTTAGCTAATAGCTAAACCTTGAACTCAGCTAAGTATGGGAACTTATTCTTTATATCATGCTAGTCTTTTCATTTCAAAGAAGGAGCAGATAATACAAGCATAATTTAAGTTTTGTTATTTTAAAGACTGAATACTGGGTTTTTGTATCATTGTTGAAAAAAATCAAGTCTCTCGTAGAAATTGATGATTGAATCGTAGAAATTGACTGGCACCTGGTTTGACTCATGGTGAATAATGACTTTGGATCTTTCTAATGGCAGAGAATGCTTGAGCTCCTCATACACTGTGAATGAATGTAAATAGGTAAGAATTATCCAGCAGGTTTTGGTGCTGGCTGCTGATAGTTTTCAGCCTCTTTCACACATAGGACTTCAGATGACGAAGACTGTAGAAGTCTTTCACAATACACTATGTAATAATCACAGAAGAAAACATACAATTTTCAAAGCAAATATGATCTCAAAGAAAATATGCTGTTTTGATAAAAAACAAGTCACCCCTCTGAGAGTTTCAGCAAAATAGAAGTACAATTCTTCCCATCATGGCAAATTCATAGAATCATAGACTGGTTTAGGTTGGGAAGGACCTTAAAGATCACCTAGTTCCAACCCCCCTGCTGTGGCCAGGGACACCTCCCACTAGACCAGGTTGCTCAAAGCCCCATCCAGCCTGGCCTTGAACACTTCCAGGGATGGGGCCTCCACAACTTCCCTGGGCAACCTGTTCCAGTGCCTTACCACCCTCAGAGTGAAAAATTTCTTCCTGAGATCTGATCTACATCTCCCCTCTTCCAGTTTGAAGCCATTGCCCCTTGTTCTATCACTACATGCCCTTGCAAAAAGTCCCTTTACAGCTTTCTTGTAGGCCCCTTTCAGGTACTGGAAGGCTGCTATAAGGTCTCCCTGGAGCCTTCTCTTCTCCAGGCTGAACAACCCCAACTCTCTCAGCCTGTCTAAGTTCTTCTTAAAGGTAATAGCACGTAATGGAGTGGTGGGGAGCATCTGCCCACCACTTCTGTACAGTCACAGAAGGTGACAAAGGCCACTTGAGGGATGTGAGCCTTTATAGAAATTAATTTAATTGCTTATTAGGATCAATCAATATTCTTTTTATCCTCAAGTTATTCTTAACACTTAAAATCAGAACTTGTAGACAGATTTTTTGTTACCACTGTTAAGATGAGACTCTTTACCTGCTGCCAGAGTAGAATGGCCAGTGATGGCCTTCACTGAATGTATCAAAGGAAGTGGAGCAGCCCTACAGCCTGAAAGTTGATCAAAGCAGCTCTGAAACAAGTTGTCTTCTGGATGAACAATTCTTGCAAATATTCCCTTCGTTATGTTGCTGTGCAACTGACTTTGCAGATGGGACTTGTCATAGCAACAAAAATATGTGGCTGTGAAATCCAAACGTTAATCATTCTAGCTCTGCTGCTAGTGAGATGGCAGAGGAGGTGATACATACAAATGGTTGAGCCCTGAAGCAAGCTACTGTGTTTGAAAAAATTCTCTTCATAAAAGTGAGAATATTGATTTGCTGTGCATTCTTAATTAATACTAATTGAAATATGATTCTCCAAGGCCAAGCTGGAAGTTGGTAGGACCTTTCTTCTCGGTCTAGGAGCCCGCTACGGTGGTTTCCAGTGCTGATCTATATTCCCTATCTACTTTAGAAAAAGTATAATGATTATTATAAAGCAAAATAAATATGTAATCCATCTATTAAAATATTTTTGATGTTACATCCACTTTGAGGTAAAGGAGTAATATTTTTAAAAAGCTAAATTTCCTGCATAGTATCTCATGTTATTTATTTTCAAATCTCTTCAGCTATAGCCTGTACTAAAGAAGTGAAGACTTATTTATCTGTATCACTTGTGCACTGTCATGTCTTAGTTCTCAAGAATTCCTCACCACAGAGGTGAAAAGGAATCTAAACTACTGGAAAAGCCAAGACATTTGTTGTGTTACTATGGAGTCTGATTCCTAACAGAAGCAAAGAAAATTGGAGGTGAGATTTCAAATCATTCTTTAGCCCTAAGTATATCAAAAGAAATAAGGACACATTTCAATTGTAATTTGGCACTAATAGCCTTCTGTGGAAGTCCATTTTGTCACATTTGACACATGCAGTTTGTCCTTTAGGATGAATGTGCTCACACTTTCCACTTGATTGAAGCGCTGTCTAGAACTTTATCAAATTGGACTGTGGTTTTTGTGTGTGCATTTTGTAGCCTTTCAATTATTTGATTGTTTCTTCTATTGTCTAATTGCCCTAATTTCTTAAGGTAGCATTCAAAAGTTGAATGTGAGGTTCCTTTGGACCTGTCCTCACATTGCTACGCACATGAAGATTCGACACGAGAAGCTGGCATAGAGTCAATGAAGCATTTACAGCACTTCCCTACCTGTGGAGGTTTGAGACACATGCGGAGCAGTATGTCCTTTTTTTTTTACTGTATAAAACAAAGTCTGCCCATTTTCTTAACATATCCTAACAAAAACTACTGTAGACCTACAGGTCATCTGTGTGCTAGGACAAGCACCTGTTTAAAGAGAAGTTTACATGCAGAACCAATACATACCAGATTGTATGTGAGATGGACTTCAAATGAGTCTTCACCTCATCAAGTGCAGCATGTGGCTGATTTACAGGACAAAGTAGCAGGTCCCATTTTGTGAAGCATAGCTTTCCAGGGCTTCCACCAACCCTGTTACTTATGTGCTTTTCCCTGATGATACGGTGTATGAGAAAAAAATTGGAGTTTCTTAGTCCGAGGAGATCAGTCTTCAGATACTTAGAGGAATGCAAGATCTTCATCTCTACAGTAAATAAAAATATAATAATGTGTTGAATTTGCAGGAATCAACATAAGTTAGTCATTGGCACAACTCTACAAGTGAGGCTAACCAAGCTCTGGAAAGAGTTGTTTGGGAAGCTGTGACCTCTCTGGAGACACAAGAACAGGCTACAGTTCTGCCAGGGATTGTTCAGGAAAGATTGGTCCTGCTGTGGGGTAGAGGATAACACAGGATGCCCCTGGAGGTTTTTTTCTTATTTTCTAAGACTTTTAATCTCATGTTTCTGTAAAGTTAATCAGTTTTCTGTACGGGAATATAAAAGTATCTGAGTTACTTCTGCTGCATCCTGATTTACTTCATACCACCTGTCTGGAACAGGGTGCACACAAAAAAAGCGTTGAGATGAAACTTCACAAATTTGTTTTGCTAATCAACTGCTCACCTGTTGTCTCACTTCTACAGAACAGTGCTTCAGGTGCACTTTAAACTACACCTCCATCTTTTTTCTCCCCACTGCAACTATCAGTTACACGCAACTTCTGCTGCTCTCAGATCTGTGCTGAAAGTAGTCACAACGTGAGAGATTGCCAACTGCTTTACATCTCCTATCCCAAAGTTTTTTAGGAAAGAGAACTCTTGTCTGTCTTCAAATTCAGGATAAAGCACTGTATTGGGTCAACCCACCACAAGGACACAAGAGATTTAAATAGGACAGAGATGTTTCGAGCGTGTTCTTCAGATTTTCATTCATTTTGAAGAAATGGTGCAAATCATAGAGAGAACAAGCATGCCGAGGTATGCCTGAGCACCCCCCACTCCAGTATTTTTCCTCAGAGGTTTAAAGATATGATGTGCAAGTGCTAAGCAAGGTTCCAGAAACTGCTGGCAACATGCTGTGGTGTGTTTATTTCCTTTGCATGGGCTTATTACCAATTTTGCACATAACTTGTGACCTGCTGTTTCCCTTCATGGCAAGCAACCAAAGGGAATGTAGGTCCTTAATGAGAAACAATCCATTTTGCAAATGGATTTCAGAGCAGCTTTTACAGGCAGCAGGATTGCAAGTGTTAATGCTGTGAAGATACCCAGGAAACATGCCCTGCTACATATTTTTGGGTGTTAAATACTTCTCTTAAAAAAAAAAAAAAAGGAGACATTTTGGCTGTCATTAGGTATGAGCCATAATAAGGTCATTTCTGCCATTTGTTGCTAGACAGCACCCTAAAGCTATTCAGTGAGATTATCCGAATAACTGTGTCTTTAGAAAGCAGCTGTTCACCAGATGTTCTGCAACTCATACAGCAAACTTACAGGTAGTTATATTCCTTTCTTTTTCAACCACAAGAAAGACAGAGTACTGATAGGTTTGAAATCTGGCTTCAACTGTCCTCTTAATATCGCCTTCTATAGAAAAATAGAAAAATAACATCTACAGCATAGTATCCATAAATGGTCACATACACACATGTATGTATGCTAATTATTTTTAAATATGTTATGATGATGCTTTTCATGACGTACTAGCTACTGTGAATATGGAACTGATTAATCTATGAAAACTCTCCTATGATTCCAGAAATATCTGCCTACAACATTAGGATTCATTCTCTTAATTCTGTAAAAAACAACTGCAATGTGTGCATTTCTTACTATGCACTGCAACATATTTTATCACCAAATGCTAACAGAAAAAATATTGAAGACATGCAAGTTACCTGAACACTCTTAGATGAGCTTGCTTAAAGTAAACTAATGATTTATTAGCAATCAAAAAATTGCCAGAGCACTAATCACAGAATCATAGAATGGTTATAGTTGGAAGGAACCTTGAAGATCATTTAGTTCCAAACCCCCTCTCATGGCCAGGGACACCTTTCACTAGACCAGGTTGCTCAAAGCCACATCCAACATGGCCTTGAACACCTCCTAGGATGGGGCATCCACAACTTCCCTGGGCAACCTGTTCCAGTATCTCACCACTCTCACAGTAAAGGATTTCTTCCTAATATCTAACATAAAAGTACCTTCTTTCAGCTTAAAACCGTTACCCCTTTTTCTATCACTACACTCCCCGGTGAGGAGTCCCTCCCCATCTATCCTGTAGGCCCCCTTTAGGTACTGGAAGGCTGCTGCAAGGTCTCCCTGGAGCTTTCTCTTCTCCAGGCTGAACAACCCCAACTCTCTCAGCCTGTCTTCATAGGAGAGATGCTCCAGCCCTCTGATCATCTTCATGGCCCTCCTCTGGACTCGCTCCAGTATATGATGCAGCATATAAAATTGAGAAGGGTTTTGTAGAAAACAAAAGCCTGACAGAGATGGTTAGAGAGATGATTTTTCAGAAACAGCAGCTATTTACCATGACTAAGCCAAGAATCCTTTACCCAGGACAAGTTATAAGGAGTGTATATCATGGTGTGTTAGGAAGACATATTTGCTGTAATTCAATTTTTCCATTTATTTTACTTTCTTTTTCTTAAGATTATTGTTGTAAGTCTGAAATTTCAAAGTACATCTGTAATAAAAAGAAAAGTCTGTAGCATCTAAAAAGAGGCATAAGCAGTTGAGCAGTTTCTAGAAACTGAAATTGAGAAATTCAGAAAGGATAACCTAAGTCAACTGGAGAGAGGTATCTTCAATGATACCAATGAATGAAGCTGGCACTGGGCTGAAGTAGATACAGGTAAGAGAATGGCCCGAAGGATGGTGATATACTTGGATTGTTTGTGGACACATTAGGGATATTTCTGCAAAAATATCTAGAAACTGTTCAGAGAAAAATATTATCCTTGTGGTGAGATGATAGATGACAAGGTGTCCAACTTCAGTAAGTCTTATGACAAGCTGTTGTAGTATCAGTCTCCTCTTTCTCTCCATATGTCTTAGAACTGAGGACAGAGGGTCTGACACTAGCAGGTGAAATCAGGCTGGCTGAAGTTTCTAGTTCAGAAGATTGCAAGGCAACCATGAAAACTATACACCTGATGAAATGCATCTTTGCCATCAAGAATCCTCCAGGCAAATCAAAGGGGAAAGACACATTGCAGTAGGGAACCTTGGTGGGGGAATTCAAGAAGAGCTCAGAAAATCCTTGGCCTATGCAAACTTTTAAAGCGTTGAGCATGGAAAAAGCTTTTGCTCTGAGGAATTCTTGGCTACCCACCTGGCACAGCTTGACATAGCTTGAATGGATTGACTACAGCCCCTGCATGTAGGCAGCTGGGAATCCTTGAGCGCTATTGCCAGACTCTGTGTGTTGGTGTGTGTATTAATTTTTCCTAAAGCTCCGCAAGACCCAGGCATTTGGTAAAAGAGAAACTGCCGTATTGCGGAAAGGTATTTGACAAACACGTTTGATGATATGAACCCTTCACTTCTATCTTGTCATGAATAGAATAACCATAGCGAGGCCCCTTTGCATGCAAGAAGGCATTAGAATAAAACAAAGGTCAAAATTTGACTCCAGCTGTGGTTGTTATTGAGGAGTTAGAGGACAGCATATGATAACAGGTATGCAGATATATGGGTTTGTGATTTTTTTGCGATATCTTAGAAACAGAGTAGACCAACCTTCATCTTAATTACAGGCATAGTATAGAATCATAAGGCAGATGAATGGCTGTATGGCTAGATTTGGTCATGTTAAAAATAAGGAGGAATTCTGGCAGTAAAAAATCTATCATATTCATCCCACTGGAATGATACTGCATCAACAGCAGGATGAGTTGATAACACGGATGTGTGTGTGTTTACGTTTGTGTCTACACACGTGTACTTAAGCATCTGCTCTGAACAGAAGTCTGTTCTCACAATGCTAGAGCTGCCTGATTAAAGTGGAACTGAAGAAAAGTATCAGGCATATGGACTTGTCACAGAAATTATCTGCATTGGAGAATAACATATTGTCACCATCTGGCACCACTTACTGCCAAAAAAGAAAGTTTCATAGTTTAGAGTGCATGAACTATAAGATGTAAGGGGAAATCACAGACCTGATTCTTGTAGAGCCCAACACAAGAAAACAGGCACATGTCCACATTTGCATCCTAGGTTTCATAAAGGTCTGTTTTGCCACTAGTCATGGAGTAAGGATTTGCCCTTCTGTTCCTGAAGTTACATTTCAACCTCAAAACAGCAACTAACTTCATATGAAGTATTAATTTCCTCACATGAATGACAGGTAGCATTAAGTTGGATCATCTGTGGATCTATTCACCATACCTCAGCTACCCTGTCTTCTTCGATGGTTTGGCTCAAGTATACTTTCTTGCAGAGCTTCTGCCTGCAGTCAGTGTCAGTATCACCAAGACAAATACGTGGTTGTCAGTGAGCTACCAACATAGCAAAAATCAAGTTGTATGTTTGTCAACAGTCTCTGCCATCCAAAGAGATAAATTAACACTAGACATTGGCACTATGGACAATCCCAGCTAAAAGAGCAAGTCTAGTCTAGGCAGTTCAGTTTCACAAAAGCCAGATTATAGCAGAATAACTAAGAGGACATGTATCTGTTTACTTGCCGAGGAGACTGCACTGAGATCATCCATCTGTTAGTTGAGGAAATTGCAAGGCCATTTTTCAGGGCAGTGATACAAATGTCGGAAAGCTAAATCAACTTTTACGTTCATTTTCTGCTGCTGTTGTCAAAATAGCAGAAAAAGAACATTGCAATATAGCTGTACATTTGGAAGGCTACAGACTCTGAATTTTAGCATTCTTTTCCTTGATATTTTTATTTCTTTGAGTAAGAGTTTTAATAACAGCATTAGGAGGATGGGATAGATTTTGCTGAAGATTAACAATCCCCAGGCAGAGACTATCACAACACAACTGTAATTAAACAGGATTCCCAAAAAGCCCCGAGACGTGTGCTAGCACCCAGACTTCAGGCACTCGAGGTTCTCTATGTCCCTAGCATAAAACCAGAAGACAGTGGAAGGCTTGCACTTGTTTTCTGCTCTGAACAGTAACTAAAAAAATGACATTTCTGGAAGCCCCTGCTCCCTTTAACAGTGATTCCTGTTGTAGAGATGCTTCTCTCCAGCTGGGCTCTGAGGTCCAGACTGTAATTTTTTTGTCCTCTGTATTGCTATTACAGGAACGGGTGCACTGCATTGCGTTGCAGGAGATGTTTTCAGATGTGAAAATTGAGACGAGCCTAGCATACGCATGTGGTGCAGGTCAGGGACCCGTGGCTGGCCGTTCTGTCGTTGGGCAAAAGAAGCAACTCCTGATTTTGAGCCTGACCAAAGCTTGTTAAAGATGCCGACACAGGCCGTAGTTCTGCCTTCAGACACCTCTTTAGACATCCTCATGAACATGATAATGTCTCTCCCAGAGCGTGTAATGAGGTAAACAGCACCCATGTGCACACACCTGTAGCAGGGGAGGCTATCGGGCATCAAGCTTTAATGCAAGGAGCACATATGCCTCAAATGTCATTATACCATGTATAACTAGCAGTGAAAGTATAATGAAACACTTGTCTTACCTTTGTGGTAACTAAAGCAACCTGACAGAGGAATTGTCATACGAAAAGACTGCATGGTAGCTGAAATATTTCAGCTTCCAAATTTCTATCTTAGACATAGAAACGGCTCGTCTTCTATGTGGCATTTAGCAGGAGGTTGATGTGACAGCTTCCAGGCTGCACAGCCAAAAATTAATTGCGCCAACAGAGCTTTTTCAAAACTCAAAACTTTTTATGCCACTAAATGCTAATGCAAACACACACATGGGACGACTGCAGTTCAGAAACACAGGGTCCATGGGGGCTGAGTTCCCTAATACCTGGGAAATACAAGTTTACAAGTGGTGTATGTGGACAATTTTAAGTTTGCATACCTAAGCAATCGTGAAAGGGAGGTGTCAGATTTTTTTGGGAAAGACTTTCTTCAGTGACAGGAGAGGAAGTAGACCCTGCGACTAATGTGGCCACAAATCACCACATGGGAGCCACATCACAGCGTGGCTGTTCCAGAAACCCCCTCCATTTGCTGGTGCACTGCAGTTAACAACTCCACCGGTTTCATTACAAACAAGATTTACTAAAGGAGTGGGATAGAAAATTATATGAAAACAAAGAATGTGCTTATAGGTCACAGCAAATTAGAGACCTGCATGAAGCTCCCTCAGCTTCCCCACAAATTGTTTTAATCCCCATGAATTGTTTTAAAACCAGCAAAAAGTGCATGTGCATTTGCTTATAACAGTCCTCCTTTCTACATAGGAGGCCTTGTGGGTCTTGAGATCCATATGATTTCCCTCTCCAATAACCAGCTCCTCTCTGGAAAGAGGGAGTCCTTTTGTTTTTGTCAGTTCTTGGGCTGTTGCCCTTCTAGACAAAACCAGTCCAATAGTCTCAGCAGGAAATCACGCCAGTGCTCTCGGAGCCAGTTGGTCTCCTATTATCCTATTCCTGTGGAATGGCTTATCTTGAGTCATTGTTTCCTTACAGCCTCTTTTTAGACTTAATCAATGTACTCATACAGTGACTACCCTGTAACAAGGTCAGCAGCGTATTTATACATTATTATGGCCCGCTCAACATCCATCACAATAGTTAACTTGTCTGATTTTTGTCGTTGTAGAGATGACAGAAGTTCATTTAATAGCTCTTGCCTGAGGCCCATAACTTCTTGGCTGAACTAAAAAATATCTTTTAGAGAGATACCCAAAGCTTAAATAATTTTTGGAAAATATGATCAAATACTTCATAAAAACAAATGTGTAATGAGACAAAGAAATACAACCAGAAGAAGATGAAAGACTGGGCAGCCTTTTTTCTTCAAGAGATGGGAACGTGATATTTGGGACAATAAATAATATTAGAAAACAATTTCGACAACAAAGTAATAAAAAGGATCAGGAAGAATACCCTGGAGATCATCTTAGCTGTATCTGGTTTCAGCATCAGTTCCTGCGTGTACTGACATTACTCACTCCTCTCCTAAAGCTGCCCCCTCCAAATACGACGTGGTTCTGTGTAACCCAGTAATCCACCACATCCCCTCTCTGCTGATTAAATAGCTTAAAGGTGCTTATTTAGTCTCTCTGGCTTTCAAGATGAAAGGATTTTTCCTCAAATACTCAAGGCTTGTAGATACAGAAGGTTCAAGCTTTGTTCCATGTACTAGGCTGGAATATCCTTGCAAGACTTTAACCATGCCTTCTTCTGTCAGCAAGTAAGGACCATTAAAAACAATTACACCGTCCTGCAAGGACACACTGATACTCCACGCATCTTTTAAGATTTTAATTCTCTCTCCAATTCACCTCCTCAAGTCAATAGGGTCACAAGAAGTATGAATCTAACTGGCAGGTTTGCAAATTGACTGGACTGAAAAAAGGGTAGTGACAGCATTTATGATAGACAGTATGTATGTGAAGCCATATTCAGAAAAAGTGCACTGTGATTAGTGACATTTTTACAATTTTACATTTTGTCCAATAAATCTCATAGTAGGTAAGTGCAGGAATTTGTTCAAGAACCTTGCTGTCTTCATTATTTGCAACCATGATTTTGTTGGGATGTTCACTGTAACTGCATCCCTGTTTGCCCCTTTAACTTTTTAACACTTTCTAACTTTTGTTTCTAATTTTTGAACTTTTAAATGACAAATAAAAATGTATTAAATCACTGTGAACATAACCAGCGTATATATGCAGGAAGAATAGCTCCATGTAATATTATTTTTGGTATTTAAATATGAAAAATTTGAAAGGAAAAAAGTGACATGGAAAATCTGTGAATGAAAAACTTGAGTTCTGTGAGAGCTGTTGATTAGATGATCAGGATTTCTGATTTTCCAAAGAGGAAAGAAGATAACTTTGGCTAAAAGCCCATTGTTTTTAAAGTGGTAAAGTGAAATCTGTAAGGTGGTAAATGTCAAATGAAAAAAAAAAGATGATGGCAGAAACAGAAATGATGACTGACAGAGCTACAAATGTTAAGAAATTTGCATATACCAGACATTAATATACCCCGCAACAGGATAGCTCATTAGCAGTAAAACTGTTAATGTGGGAATGTTGATAAAGACAGAATAATGGCATTAATATTTCTGTTCTGCATTTGGAACAAAGCCAAATGAGATACTCATATCATAAGAGAAAAGTTAAGTTTTTAATCACTCTGCTAAGCAGTGTTCAGGAAAGGAGAAACTATGAAAAAATCATCAGGCCTGAATATCTTGAACACAAAAGTCCTGAAAATTTTTGCTGGGGGAATCTTTAGTCCAGGGGAATGAACTAATATTTTGAATACCAGCAGGATCCCAGAATGCAAACACTGTGCAGGAGTGAGGGAGGGAAAGGGGGATAACCTGGGGGACTACAGCAGGCTCCTGTTAATCCCCCACAAAATAAATGGAAAAAGTAATATTGTGTTGCCCCAACTGGAGGTATTCAAGGACAGTAATATAATTAACATGTGCTTTTTTTCTAGGAAATAAATTCATTTAAACAAACTACAGATCATTACTTGATGAGAAAACAAGATTGGATTATAAAAGCAATGAAGCAGATATAACCTATATTAGGCATTCTGGAAGGCATTTAACTCTTTAAAATGCATTCCATTTCGTTTTAATACAAATAGATGCTATAAAGCATCAACGGAGCACTTAAAATGCATCAGGAACTGGCTTTCTGCCGTGCCGTATTCCAACAGACTAGGATACCAATGCACCAGTGACTGCCACATTAGTGGCAAAGTGAAGATATGGATCTACATGTGACAACAAAGCATTAAAACAGCAGAGCTGTATCTGTGACCAGTGGTATCTAGCGCCACCAGCCTACCCTTCGCATGTGGACGCTGCGATACTCCCTACCACGGCAGGTAAAGGTGCTCTTGTGACCTGCAAGTGGATTGGACCATCCCATCACTGCTTCACATCCCATAATTGTTTTCCTAGGCTCTTCTGGTACAATGAGGGCAGCTGCAGTTACTCGATTTCTGGCTACCATGCAAAGCAAAGCAAAGCAACGCAAAGCAACGCAAAGCAAAGCAAAGCAAAGCAAGGCAAATACATTATCACATTTTTTTAACTCCTCAAGGCAAGAACTATCTTTGTCTTACTTACCTATACAGTGCCGAGCCTCGTGTGCCATTGCTGCCTGTTTAGAAAGGTGCTTTTATGCATCCAGATCTTTTGCTGGCACATCTTCGAGGCCGAGTAGGTGCAAAGAACAATATTCATTTATGCTAAGTGCTGATTACCTCTTCCGAGCTGGACTTGTTATGCTCTAAAGCCCATAGTGAAGCACTTCCTTCAGACACACATTCTCTGCTTCCCTCAAGTTTTTTGGGAGCTACTCACATACACCCACAGCAAATTGTGGTCACCTGCTTGTCCCTGGTCAAGATATGATCTGCAGCATAAATGAAGAGAGTGCTACTCACTTAACGGCAGCTGCCTTTCAACTTCATAAAACCTTGCCTATGTGCTCTTCCTTGTCTCTACTGGGTGCTCCTCCAGGTGATATGTAGACAATTTGAGATGTCCTGCCACCTGTGTGAGGTGTGACACGAGCTCTGCTTTGCAGAAGCCTCCTTGATGAGAAGTTATTCAAACGTGCAGTATCTTACAGCGTGAAATCACCCACAGTCTCTGGGAGAGTTTTCAGGACCTTCTAGAATTACTGTGTTTGGTTGGGCTGTGTTTGGTTTGTTGGTTTTTTTTCATTTCAGCTGCGCTGTATAAACATCTGGGCAAACAGTTATGTGCTCAAATAGTCATTGGCATATTGTATTGAGATGCAACCGGTCTACAATTAAATATTAAACCCCTTGCTTGCACACACAATGAAATTGTAGTAGTTGCGACTACTCCAACTGACAGATCAGCAGTAATAAGTCCATTATAATCTAAAAGATTTTAGATGGCAGGGATATTTTGTAGCCTTACACACAAACTTTAAAGCTCCAGAGGTGACAGCAAATACTATCATCATTTAAAAAAAAAAAAAAAAAAAGCCTCCAAAGTCTCATGGTCTGCTTTGACTCCAATTACCCTCTGGGCATAACTATATTCATGAGGTTTATCACAGCCAGAAACTTCAGCCAAAAGTTCTTTCCAAAGCTGTGGATAATGTCATTTCTGCCAAGTATAAGTAAAGACTTTGAAAACACATGCCACATGGCAGTTAATCCTGCAACCACAGTCCTCTCAATTAAGAGACCTGAGTTGGTGGGTTGCAACATTTGAAATGTTGACAGGGCTGCTCTTAAGGATCATGTATTTTTTAAGAAGTCATTTGCTATGATGTGCTACAAAGTCAAAACATCTCAGAAAAGGATCTATAGTGGAAAATCCACTTAAGAATAATGTAGGCTTCAATGACAGCCAGAAATTTTCTGACATCGGTGCACTCAAGATTGCACTCACATTTTATAATGAGAGCAAGCAAAGATTGCCTCTTTTCCGCATTGCTGTAGCAAAGCGCCATTTATACCGTATTCATACTGAGCACAAACATCCTTCAGTCTAATTCAACATTAGGCTCTTGATAAGTAACCATGAGTAAGTGATAAATAAACATTTCTCTATCTAATGGTACTACAGCCTACTCTGAAATGCATTTACTGCTCCAATACACAGATTGCAAAGAGGTCTAATGTGGTTCAAAGCAGAAGGAAGAAATTCTCTTCTCCATCAGGTTGTGCTGTGAGGTCAAATTTCAACTTAAACCAGTAGCTAATAAAAGTGTAAGAGAGTCTTATCATATTAGAATAAAGGAGTAGTAATTGAAACCCAGATTTTGTTTTATGCTTATCTGCCAAGTCAATAGAGCTGAGTAGATATAATTGCCTACAAAATTAAATCCAGCACCTACTCAAAAATTATACATCCATTTACAGAGTCCAAACACATTATGCCAAAACAATCTGTTTTAAACTCCCTTTTTCTGAGTTCTTGAACTCTTACCATAAGTATGGGTATTAGCAGTAGCATCTTATACTCTTTTTGAAGCATCTATAATTTTCTATACAGTATTAATCTAAATCATTTATGTAAGTCTTTGGCTCACTTGATTTTGCTGCTGGATTTCAACAGTTGCAGTCTAGTGAATGCAGACTTCTAAATTTTACCTTTTTTCTTCCAACTTCAGTTTTCTAGGTCTCAAATTCCCAGTGAAGATATGTCAATAAGCAAATTGTAGATAATAAGTAATTGCTCCTTTACATGAGCAATTCATATTCCATCATGTTCTTATATCAAGATTGGCTTGGCTTTCCAATCTATCACCTCCATAACTTGACAGAAAATGAAATTTCTGTCCCATTAATACCTTTGAGGTATTAGAGCGGTCCCAGGGTCCTAATTAGTACAAAGAACATAAAAAGCTTCAAACCTTTTGAAAATGAAAGTCTGGATTTTTATTTTTTTCCAGATTCTTAACACTTTCTTTTCTATTAATCAGAATTTCAGAACCAATCTATGTTCTGAACTTCAAAAAATTCAATTTTGTTTGAAAACATATAAACAGATTTTTAATTCTTTTAAATTTTTCTTTTTTTTTTCCCCCCAGGAGGATCATCAAGACTGACTATATTTTCAAACAGTGCTGGTTTTAGTTTCCTCATCAAGTTACTTTGAATTCCCAGACTGCATTCTATAATAACACACTCCCCCTCAACCCCCAGTTTTTTGTCTTCTGCCCTTCAACATTCTGAATTTTCTGATGACTTTTACACTCAAGTTCTCCTTTTTAATGTACCAAGGTTTGACTGTGACATAAACATAGAATCTAGTAAAAAAATTTTCTGCGTGAAATAGCAAAGAGCATCTGCTTACTTATCTTCCTCACTCGCTAGCAGTAGTTTCTGTATTAGATATTAAGCTAACAAGCTAACATTAGAAAATGAGTATTTCAACCCAGTGACCTGTGTGGGATTCCTTATTTCTGGATCCCAGGAAGGAAGCACAGAAAGGGAGCACAGTGATATTAGTTGGGAAATTGCGTGTCACCAGGGGTCTGCTCTGAGGGGTCTGTTCTTACCCCTGGGTCAGCACTCTGGCTCCAGAGACCACACAAGGAAATTTATAGATCACGTGCAATGAATTCCTGGAACCTTTTGCCAAGAAAAATTAACAGAAACAAAACATAGCACAATGAATACCTGGAACTTTTATGGTGATCAAAGAGAAAGCCAGCCAATACCTACCTGGAGTGAGAAACATTTCTCAAGGGCTTTTTCCTCTTCATACTCTGACTTTGCAAGAAAACTACCTCTCAATACTGTAACAATGGCAATGTTGTCAGGAACAATATACCTTCTGTAAAGCTTTATTAGAGTTTCCTGCAAATTGTGGTCCTTATATGCAGAAAACATACACATTTTCTGAATTGCAGTAAGCCAGCTTTCTCTCCAAAATTACACCCTTTTCACTGCCAAGGAGAAAGTTAAGCTGCTAACAGTCTGACCGGGGAGACCACAGAGCTATTTGACTCTCATCTTCCGATTTCCTCTGATCAGTTTTGGCAGCTGGGGATGAATTGCATTAAACTTCGCCGGTATCTGCTGACCCAGACAGTTTATTAAGAGAGAATAACTTCATCAGGGTGGACAAGGAGTGACTGACAAAGGGGAAAACCATCCCAGGTTTAACCAAAGGTTCTGCCAGTGGTATTTGTGAGATCTCCAACTACAAGGGGAGTGACCAGCCGCATGTTTCACTGAGCATTCAGAACCACTGGCATAATCCTACTCTGATTTCCGCTTGTTTAGGGGAGATACACCGCACCTCAGTGGCATGGATTAGTAAAATCTTCCCAGCTGATGACTGAAATACTTCTTACCAAGGTCTTGTGCAACAAAAGGCACAGGGCAGCCATCTCCACAATATTCAGCCCCCCTTGAGATGAGAGGGCTTTCTGTGCTTTCTTGTTAGGCTTAAGAGACTCTTTGGCATCTTGTTTGCAGCCTCCAACTTGTTCTGGTCCTTACCTTCATCAATTCTAGTAGCATTGCGTCAATTTTTTTAGCCATCCTAAGGGTATGTGAACTGAAGGAGCCCTAAGGCTGCTTTATATGAGGAAAACGGAAGAGTATCCTTTACCAAGGAGAATTGCTGGCCATTTCTTTGCCCACTGCTGCTTTAATGCAGATGTTGAGAATAGGAGAGTTACAAGCCACAAAGCTGATGGTGCTCACGCTAGCAAGAGCCCTGTACACTGATCCCAGAGGCTGAGGAATCCGAGCTCCTTCTGCCAAAGATGGTGGTGCAACACCAGCTGAACTGTTGAAGATTAAGTTTTACTGAATCTTACTATACTTTGTGTGTGTTTGTGAAGCAGATAGCCATAGGAACAGTTGTGTTTGTTTGTGAAACAGAGGAACAGTTAACCATAGGAACCTAAGAGATACAGGATTGCTCTATGTTTTGTATTAAGAAGCCATGGAAATTTTTACGGACACTAGTTATGCTGCTTAGGAATCCCTTACCCTTCCCATCTTGATTTGAATATTAAGGATAAAATTGATCAATAATTATTTTAGAATAAGAATATTAATGAGGTTATGTAATTAAGGACCAATCACTGTAAAGCTTAAATTAAGAAACTTTGTAATTATGGCTGGATAAAAGTGTATAAAAACTGCTGAAATTTGATGCTGAATTGGACACGCTTTGGTGGAGCTACCCCCCATGTCCCCAGCACTGCGATACAGAAGTGCCTGCTTATCTGCTTTGTGTAGGTGGGCTTTTTGTTCCCCGGCTAACAGAACCACAGCTTACCCCCTGTACCCCAGTCAGGATTTTTGGTGTAGCCCAACAAGAGGTGATGCCCTCGCTGCCTCGCACTTAACTAATTTGTGATTATCTGAAGGTAGCAAGGCCCAGAATGGGCCTTTCTGTGACCCTTGCCTCATTTATGTTGCATTTATATTTTTGGTGCTCACTGCAACAAAGAAATCTGGGTAATTATCAAACTCTTCAAAGCTAGATTTTAGATAGGCTACTTAAGGCAAATTCACTTAACACTCAGGAAATGTATGATGTCCCCTTTCTTATCCTCTCTCTTTCTACACACTGACCTTATCTCCTTATAGTCACACAGGTCATAACGCATCCCCTTCTTGTTTTCATGTAGTTTAATTAATACACACCTTGCACATTCAGCTAAACATCCCCTTCCCAGCCTTCAAACTTACTACCGGCTTTGGGCTTCACTTAGGCCAATACTTGAAGTGATCTCTTCGGTTTTCTTTGCTGGGTTCACCTGTATACCAAAACAAGAACCTTGTCTTTGTTATTAAGGCTTTCCCTTGCTTATTCTTACCCTATACTGCTGATTTGGGTGTTGATGTTGTTTTCCTTTTTGTTACGCAAAGTAGTTCATTCCTTCTCCCTCGGTGTCCTTTCTGCAAGGACGAGACCTCTTTGATGGAGTCTGAGTTTTCACACGTGCCTCTGTGTTCCCCTTGACTGGGACCTTGTGAGCTTATGATGCCTAAACGCGTAAGAAATTGTGATTCTAGAAGTGAACACTGAGAACATGTAAGAAACAGGTAACAAACTGCTGCTCATTCTTCAGGAGATCCAAATCTCAGTGTACTAGGTCTTCTGCCTCATCGCTGGCTGGAGAGCTCACGCTCTGGAAGACACAAAGAGCAATAAGCCTTGCTACTTTCTGACTGTCAATCTCCTTTACCAATAAACGCTTTTCACAAGTTCAACCACTCATATAACCATCTCATTGCCTTTCCACCTTGCAAAAATACGTTCAGAAGTCAAAACAACTAGTTACCAGATTACAAAATCCACGTGCGTATTCAAAAATCCACTTGCGACATGCCACAAGCATAAATATGCACACAGATGCACCCCCCACAAACAATTCATATAGCGCTGCTGAGAGGTATTCCAAAACACAAACATATAGCTTTTACATACCTTAATGTAAAGCCCACTTATATCAACTAATATCAAGTAATCACAACTTTATGAATACCCTGATTATCTTGAGAAAGTTTTATAGGATATTATTGAATCAGAAGCAATTAACACATCATCCTATATGCCAACCAAATCATTCCCACCATAGGAAAGAAAAAACCCTAAAGATGGTGTAATGCCCTAAAGATAGAGAATGCAGGATTGGAAAAGGAAAATTGCACATTAAGCAAAATTATATGGCAAGAAACTTATACCAGTAGTTCTTAAGACCGGCCTTAGACATCAATTTAAACTTACTAGTTTCTAGTAACCCATCTACCAGTGTCTGTCTGTAAAGATGTGGTAAAGAATTTTGTAACAATGATAGAGTCTCTACTAAAATTTTATTTTCCTGTGAGGAAATTTAATGGTAGTCACATTCCAGAGTAAAAAAAAAATAAATTATTGCAATCTACTGCTTCAGGTTGGTTTGTTTTCAGACTTTGCAGTGTTTTGGCTTCTAAAAAGACATAGAATTTCCAGACTATATAATTTTGGATGCTAGCTGTGTTTTGTCCCACATGCTTGTAATCTGAACACATTTTGAGATAATTTCTCTGGAAACAAGGATTCACTCTTGGTTTTCAGGCTATAATGTGCTCTCTGTTTTTGAAAGAAAATTCCCAAGTGAAAATGGTAAGGTTAAAAAGATTTAGGGCCTTTTGGTCAGAGAAACAATTCCATTTTCCATCAAGTTTAACATTCTAATAGTTATCTTTGGGGGCTTAATTCAACCTCACTGAAGTCCATCAAGCTTTTTCCACCGCTCACAGAGCCAATAGCATCAAATTTTCATTTGGCTTTGGTCACTACTGCCTGATATTCAATACACTTTCTTTATCATTATATTCACAGCTAGTTTTAGATAGATCATCACTATTGACACTGTGATTATTTAGATTTTAATTTATTAACCTGCACAGCTATTGTTCGCTATAATTAACACAGCATACTTGGGAGGTGTTCCAGACAAACCTGTGCGAAGGCAAGATATTTCATATTCAAACAAGGACCTTGGCATTTTGCAGGAAGAGGTTTCTTTCTTTCTCGACTTTGCTATAAGGTCAATAATTTTCCATAAGTTTATGTGGGGAAAAAGTTTGTCGAAACAATATCCAGGGCCTCTTTTTAACAATAATTTTCCTTTGCTATATCTTGCCAAGATTATTTAAGCCTCCCAGTGCATATTTATAGGAAGTTTGGACAAGGATGGAAGGAGGGTTCATTTTTTTTTTTTTTTTGAGCTCTCATTCAAGAGTCTGAATATTTCACGGCTTTATTAAAAAGGAGAATTTTCACCCTGCTGTACCTTTTGGATGCCTGCATGAAATGTGTTTTCACAGGTTACTCTAAGGTTTTCAGTACGAACGTTTATATCCAACATGCAGTCACGGCACGTGCCAAATAAATTCCTGCAGTGATGGATACACTCCAGAGCCTTTGCCACCTGTCGGCCTCTCACCTGAGCCCTGCCCAGCTCTGGAAGGGCTTTGTGCTCCCCGTACCAGGCAGAAGATTTCAAAGCACCGCTGTTCAGCAAATGCGGAGCTTTTCCAAGGCTAATGTTGCCTTGAGACAGATCCAGTACAATGTTTACTGGAAGCTGTGACATGGCTTTGACCTCACCTTTGCCTTCAAGTTTGTCCAGTTTCTAGTGCCATTGGATTTCACTGTTGTTTTCTTTTTCTTTGCTGCTTGTTAACTGCTGCTCTTCTTGTATTACCTTAAGTATGGACCAAACAAAGATAAATACATAAAAGTTAAGACTAGTCATTTTGCCTGTTGTCTAGGCTGAGAGATCTAAACATTCATCAACAGAGGACTACAAACTTATTTGTAAAATTTTAACATATGCTTAAAGCATTTCTGGTCATCATTACAGAAGTAATGGTGCAGGATGTGCCCAGTGATCCTGGGAGTCCCATTTGGGACACCAAAAGGGTCTCGCCCTCCACAGTGGTGGTACACATCTTCTGTACATTGACATGCTCCACGGTGTTTTCCAGACAGATCCAGATAAATAATAAATGAAAGGCTCTTAACTTGGTTTTAGCAAGAGAGCGAGCTTGGTGGAGTGCTGGCAGAGTGGTGGGTGCTAAGGAGGAGAACAGCCCCCTCTCATTCCCAGGAACAGAAAAGCCATATTATTCAGCAGAGTACCTCTGCAGATGAGTCCTGCTCAAAAAATCTTTGAGGAAAAACTGGGAAGAGAGGCCCTCATTGGCGTGACACCTCACGTAGACTGTGTTCCTTTCAGGATTTCCCAGCAGAGGTCCATCTCATCAGATAGTTGACTAATGGAGTACAGCCATCATTCTTCATTTCCTGCGAAGAAACTCGCAAGAGGTGAAGCTTCAAGAACAGCCCTCTCCCTTTTCCAAACTACATTCCCATCAGAAAACTTGGAGAAGTTATAATAGGAAAAAAATGTATTTTTTTTCTTTAGTTGTGTGTTCTCAAACTGTTCTGAAGGGTCTATAAACCAGGGCATGCAGCTGTGCAGTGGATAATCTGCATACTTACTCGTTCCCTGACTACAGGCCAGAGGCTTCTCTGTGACAACATATGAGTTCTGACTGGGCACCAGGTCTGAAAAATATATGTACGCATTGTCATTTCACATCTGGAATTTAGAATTGCTAATGGATATGCTGTGATAGAAAAGAAAAGTGTCTGGCCAATAAACTTGGTTTATATATTTATTTTAAAAAGCATTACCACATTTCTGGCTAGTAGCCTTTCATCCTCTAGACTTTACACCAGTGCATCTGGAATGCTAAGCAGCTCTTTCAGGGATGCAGCCATATCCCAAAAGGCGTCTTTTTTATTTGAAATAACTTTAGAAACTAATTAAAAAGGAGGAAGGTGGTGTTTTTCCCTATGGAGGCTTACATACCTAGCATTTTATATCAGCTCCTACAATCTCAGAAACCATAGGTGAAAATTCTCTCTCGGACTCTCAGTTAACCTCCTTTACCTTCCAGGATGCCGCTATAAACACGCGTAGCCGTCTTTGAATAATGCATTTTGACCCTGTTATACATGCAACTCTGAAGAGCAGTTCCTTGTGAGCAGCTTGTTGCAGTGCTAGCAGTGGCAATCTGAGCGCTTTGAGCTTCCACGTGTCACTTTGACCCCCCTCTTCGTTGTAGTCACTGAAGCTGCAAGAGTCCCCATGCTATGGGGCCGGGAATGACCCCTTTGTCAACTCAGTCTCTCTCAAGTGCTGGGAAATCGAAAGGAAAGAAAGAATCAGACACCAGCAAAAAGAGAAAATTGCAAGACCACTGCCTGTCCAGGCACATTCATAGGTGGCCACCAGAAAGTTACATACCATGGTGATGCATGGAACATATTTCAGCCAAGGTAAAGGCATTTCTCATTTACTGGCCACCTTTACAGTTCTGGAGCACTGGCAGACACGGCAAGTGTCTCACGTCTTGATGCAGAGGCAATCCGAAACGCTCCCCTGCACACAGGTAATCTTTCATTTTACTTACCTTTGCTTCTATAAATCTCATACCTTTATGCAATGTGCTCTGTGCATAAAGTATTAAGACAGGAACTGACTCCCAGCCAATGGCAGCAGGCAGGAACCCTGTATGTTTAGTGAGGATTTGTAGGGCTGGATTACCGAAATCCTTGAGAACCAGAGACACATTTTCATTTTCTTCACTCAAGATTAGGAATTAGGCTCAAACTGTGAAACAAGGGGTAAAAGATCAGCTTTTTACGATCAGACCACCCAGATGGTTTTAATGGCAGCTTTTTTGTTGCCCACATAGTGGCTTCACAGGTACTTAGAGGATATGGGAAAACCAACCCACAACCCCTGTTTCCCACCCGTTTCCCACCAAAGCTCCCATGATTGACTTCATCAACAAAACCAGAACCAGCCCAGTCGGTGCTTTATAAAGCTTTATTGCAAGATGTGTTTACATAATGCTGTAGAGGTGAGCTTTTTAACTACTTATATCAAGAAATTTTGGACACAGGTCTGCGGTCGGTTTTCCATATTGACCCTGCATGGCACAGAAAAAAAAAAAAGAAAAGAAAGAAAAGTGTGATTGCATCTTTCCAGATAGTAAAGTGGGGGAGAAGAGGCAGATGAGGGGTGCGTTAAAAAGAAAATCCCCCTGGTTTATACTAAATGTGACAAAGCTTCTGAAGTATCAATACAAATGGTAGGTGAGCTCCACGTGTAATAAAATCTTAAAGAGTAATTCAAGTTCTTTATGAAATAAAACTCAGAAACAAAAAAAAACGCAGTTTCATGGACAGTTAAATTTAACATAAAACAAATTTACCTAAAATGAGAAAACAACAAACAAAACCAAAAACTCAACCAAACAGAAAGACCTGTAGATAATACCTCTGACCATGCATGGCTTGGTTTTTAAATTACAATTCACAGAATAACACTGCTGGAAAGCCTATTTTACACTATGCTACACAGAACACAAAAAAACATGAGTAGTGACATTTACACAATTTTACAGTATTTCTCCTTCGTCTAAGAAACACATCCTTTTCTACTTTACATTTTTTTACAATTCCCAGCTCACAAAAAAAGGACACTATAGGCGCAAAGACAGTCTTTAAAACGGAGAAATGCACCCAATGCTACAAATAAACCTTTTCTTTCACAGAAGCCTCTGTATTAGATAGTGATTAAACAAAATATATCTCTATCTGCCACTCAGTGTGAAATGGACTAATTAGAAATAATTTTAAATTTTTTTGAGTAAACGTAAAACTATACAACATCTCTGAACCTCCTCAAATTACTTGCTATGTAACTATTAAACTGCTTGCCAAGAACCTCGTGGGATTGCATCTGAAATGTCAATTGCTACCCTAGTTGAAAATAAGGATGCTAGGCTTTAAGCATTGTTCAAGTGTTTGCAAATCATTTTCAACAGTTGCCCATAACCAAACATTTTCTCTCTCCAAAATGCTTCATTTCTTTTTCTTTCAGAGCCTGCAAGTACCTGGCCGTTTTCCCTGCGGAGAAACAGCAGCAGCCGTCGTCCTCGCAGCTGAAGAGAAGCATCCCTTGCATCCCGATGCTGGAAACGCAGAGCCATCATCCCAACACGGCACAGGGTCAGGCTCTGCCCACACGCAGGCACACACAACCCGCCGGGCAGGTACCGCGAGGAACGGTGTCTGTGCAGCGAGCGCACAGGAGTGGGAAAGAGAGAGGAATATGCTCGTGCTTTTGCCTGACACCGCGTCCCCGCACGTCCTTTCGGGAAGGGCAGGCGGCGCCCGTGCCTGCCTACGAGTTGCAGCGGGAGGATAAAGGACGTGAAACTGGTAGGCTGCCGCCTCGGCCCCAGTTCATCCCAGTGAAATCAAAGCATTGCAAAAACAACCACCACGCAGTGTACGCACACCTGAATCCACACAACTACCATCAGCCAAGCGGTTTCTGAAGCGTTTTGGATAGACACTTGCCGTTGTTACACTGCCCGGGAAGCCGGTGTAGAGCGGATGCCTGACAAAAGGAACCATTTACTGCACCCACAGTGACATCCTGCCCCTTAGGATCGCAGTAGATGTTGTAGTCCTCACTTTCAATGACTTTTCGCATTCACCAGGGTACGTTTAGAGCACGGCACGCCGGGATTTAAGGTGCTGTCCTGCCTCTTTATCTAGTACCTTAAGGGGGAATGGAGCACCTTGCAGGAGGGGCCTTGCTGCTCAGTCACATCAAGACTCCGACTCCAAACTTCGGTTAAATCAGGGCATGAAGTCTTATCTAGATATTCGCATGTGACTTTTTATTAAGCTAAAGCCAAAGTCTTTTCTATCTACAAATCTGAAGCTTTATTTTGCTGACAGAGTCAATCACCACACAGATTTACAATAAAAGGGGGTCAAAAGAGAAAAAGAAATGTATTTTGAAAACTGCTTTTGATGCTGTTTCCAGTATTTATCAAAGCAAGAAAGACCCTCATTAAAACACATTTTTTTTGTTGATTTTGGATTATGGACAGGGATCTATCAAACAGAAGGGTTATGCATAGCAGCCAAGGGGCTACAAAACATCTGGAATCCATGAGCCGGATGCCTGGCCTTACTGAAAGGTGAAGAGTGATGAATTTAATTTTTGTGAGGGATCTTTCACTCTTGATTGTGGCACACAGCATTCCCTGGGGGCGTTTCTTCACCGCAGCCACATAACTGCTACTGAAAGTTATCCCTCAGTTGGGAGCGAGGGAATACAAAGTATTTGTACGCAGTCTGCTTTTAAGCACCAAGGGAGATGAAAGGAAATTGGGATAGCTTCCCTTTGGCGGCCATTTCGTATGCTAAAGTTTACCTCAGCATCCAAATCAGGAAGGCATTATGGTGGTAGACAGACAGACAAGTTATTGGCAGCAGATGGGTGCTGAAATGAACACCAGCAGCCACTCTGAGAGCTTGGTGGAGACACAAAACTCTGGGCACTACATTTGCAGCTGACTGGTGCTACGAGAAAGAGAAGAGAGGTAGTTATTATGGCTGCAAGTGTTTAAAAACAGCCTGCATGGATCTCCAAGTGAGAAATGGGAACATGTGTTACTACATCGTGTTTCCAAGACCTTTATATTTGTCACGAAAACAACACATATCTCACACACATTTTAAAACGACTGTTACGTCCTTATGGTGAGCTCTTTACTTGACGGAGGAGCAGGCAGCAACTCAAATCCTGAAGGTTACGACCCGATCAGACGGACAGACAGAGGCATGCAAATACAGCCAATTCCTCCGTTTCATCTGGCATCCACTAGCTCGATGAAGGGGAAGAAAAGTTATTCCCACAGTCAGGACATGCTAGCAAACTCCGGAGGAAATACTGTCACCTTACAGATTAGCACATTGGGGCGCCGACCATTTTTGTCATGAACTCAACTGGAAATCTTTTATGTAGTTATTGCATTGTTACTGTGCTCGATCATCTGCAGTAAACACTGAGGACAGTGGAATTAATCTGACTGTACACTACTGTATAAACAAGACCAAATTATCCTTCAGAAAAATTGGTATCGGTTTTCCAGATAGAAAGCAGGAACTTAGGCAAAAATACATAAACCCAAACATAATGGAAAAATAGACAAGGAAGAACATGCTTCACATGTAAGACACTTGCATCCAGAGAATCTGAAAGACATAGGCTTTTTTTCCTGAACTTATTCTAACCCCAGTCCCCGTATTTAATTTTCTCCTCAATAAGGAGCATATGAAGTTTTGCACAATTTTTGCACAGTTCATGAAAAATACATATGCCCAACTATGAGTAATTCATCAGCTATGTTATGTTTCAGACACAGATGCTGTACTATGTCTAAAATACAAACACAAATTCGTTTCCTCTTAGCAAGTGGTCACCAACAGCCACCTACTTTGCAGATTCAGCATATTTCAATTAAAATGCTCAGTTTTAAATACTTGTTTGATTTCCTCCCTCCAATCAAATATAGGACCTCTGGAAGCACAAATGCATTTTGTTGCATTTTTGCTTCTTTTATCACTTAGCAAGTATCACAGTTCAACATGACCATTACATTCAGGGTGTCTTCCCCTTGTTTCAGACCTCAAAGACCTCCACAAACCCCCATTACCTTCATTTCTTTGTTCTAAGCATCCTTAAGAGAGATTTAGAAAGTCCATAATGATGAGCAGCACATAAAGATCCACTCGAAAATTCAGATGCTTGTAGGTCTTGCTTATTTTACAGTAAAGTTAATTATATGCCACTTCTTTCTGTTTCCTAACCAGCTTCCTCCTTTTCATACCTTTCAAATACACAACACACTTTATTAATTACACAACTACTGCCTTCTGCCTACTTGTACAATTGACTTTTTAACAAGCTGAGGGGAAAACCGGATCAAACTCAATGCTATCCTTAAGAACCATTGCTCATTAGTGACTTTTTACCCACAGACTTTGACACGTGGAGATCCAAGGCAACAGCAAATAAAGAATGAAATGTTACAGTCAAGAGAGGGCCGGAATAGGATGTTCCACCACAGATCTCATTGCAGTGCTGTCAGCTACCTGGTTCTCTCATCACTTGGATGCTGCGCTCAACGTGATGTGATGGATGACCGAGATTTCAGAGGTTTATTGTGTTTGGTTCAACTATCTTGAACAATCTTCAGCAATTATCCTGTCCTTAATGAGAGCAGAGTAGAATAATTTGTTGATGTACCTGACCTAGCTTGGGTTCCAGAAGCAACATAACTATGGCATTAGGAGCCCAGCATAGACTAGTAATTAACCATACTTTTCAAGTGTGTCTTGCAGCCAAAATCGAACCCTGTTACCATGGCTAAATTGCTGCACTTCCCCACTTAACTAGCTCGAAGGAAGCCTCAGCTGCTACTGCTGTGCAGACCCACCCTTAATCTTAGAGGCTAAGGCAATGGAAAGAGATAATCTTGTGCATCCTTGAGGATCAACTGATCATGTACAGACTTTGGCTTAAAAAGTTCCCTTTTATGTTATGTTTATTTGCAGTTCTCTTCAAAATGCTTCAGCACTGGCTAGGGTGACTGTGTTCAATTCACCTTCTCTGCTGTATATGTCCTCCACTTAAAGGCAGATGAGTTGACTAAAGGTTCTTCAAACACACATGCTGAGGGCAGTTGTAAAAGTCAGTTATAAAACAGTGAGATAAGGGGAAACATATTGGGGTGTTTACTGTGGTACCCTCTCCGCTTGCATCAAGGATAATCACAAAAAAAGAGTAAAGAACAGCGAAAACACAGCAGGCTTTTAGCAGGGCCATTTCATATTCAGATCCGCTAATTTGAAATAAAATCACCACCACATTATCTTGCAGCAGAGAAAAGCAGCATGAAGGGCACAGGCAAGTGAACAAAACTTCTTGATCTTAGCATCTGAATGCATGTATAGAGTATGTAGAATTGCTGGCATAGATCTCTCTGAAACTGTACAAACGCACAGTCCAGCCGTAGCTCAACAAGAGGGAGGCATTCTGCGTCCTCTCCTCTGTGTGCACGCTGCTATGTACAGTATGAGTGTGTATTAATACACATGAATTCAGGACCCTAAACTTCCCACTTGTATTGCAGGCCATCTCCAGTCCCACAGGGTGAATCCCATTGAGCTCCTACAAAAAGACATTCTTTTCCTCTTGTTCAGGTGGAACAGTAAGGCCCCAGAGTGAAAATCATGGTCCGGCTAGCTTCAGCAGGAGCGTGATTTCTGTATGCATATAGATACATGCACACATGTCCACACATTCATTCTGTACATATACAGAGGTACACATACAATTTTACATTCTTTGGTGGCAAAATAATAATAAAGAAAACCCCCAAAGCACAGGGTTGCACAGACTATGCATCTCTGCTTCATGAATCTGCTTCAGGAAAATCGGGGTCGCTGTAACAGGAGCTACTTTGCCTCTTTAAGGACTGTTCCTTGCATTGACAAAATGCCACGAATTTACAATGACTAAAACAGGGCACAAGATGAGCCAACATAAACACCGCTCGCATGACAGGTAACTCAGAGAGAGCCCCCTCCTACCCACATCAACACACCACGAGAGAAGCAGCAGCCATGTGCTTTCACCTACGAGCACTCAAACGCTTCCTCAGTTCCTGTCCGGATGTTGGGCTGAGCTGCAGCACAGCCTTCTTCTGCCCTGGCCGCGGGATTTCGCTTTCGTTGCTGATTGGAATCGAACTAACAGAGGACGGGATGTTGGGAGCAGCAGAGGAGGAGGCTGGCAGGTGTCAATGCCACACCGAAGGGTCGTCAGCCTGTGTGCTTCAGTTGAGTGGCTCTTCTCGTCGCCACCTCTGGGACGTCAAACCTGCATCTCAGAGGTGCTGATGAGGCCCAGTGCTTTGGCTTCTTCTGGTGTCAGTCCGCTCTTTAGTGTCCTTCTCACTGGATGGTCATAAATTCCAAAAGCAGCCCAAACAAAAAACAAAAAACAAACAAACAAACAAAAAAACCAAAAAAACCAAACACCAAAAAAACACAACAAAGGAAATGCAAGCAATTAGAAGCCATAATTACACAAGATTTTCAGCTGAAAAAAACCCCTGATAACATGCAAGCTGAGTAAAATAAAAAGTTGCTCTGTACTCAGGGCCTCAAGTTCAGAAATACTGAATAATGCCCTATGCCAAATACAGGGGAGCATCAAGTACCCAGCAACTCCAGTCAGGCAAAAAGACATCTGTCATTTGACATTTAGTCAACAAAAACTTTTAAGGAAAAATACCACAGCATTTTATGATGTTGGGGTTTTTTTTCCCCTGTTATTTTATAGTTTCATAACCATTTTTCAGAAGATGGTCTTCTGAAGATCTTTTGGATCTCTATAGGGCTCTATTGAATTTATCACTATTAAATGCTACGTGACCCTTTAAAGGTGTAAAAAAACCCCACAACACAATATCAAAAGTTAAAAAATTTAAAATGTAACTATTTTATAGTCTATTCAAATCATAACTATCTTCATACACGCTCTCCCTTCTATGTTCCCCCATCCTAGCCCCATTTGCATCACCTTTGCCATTAGTAGTCTGCAGTATTTTAGTTGAATTTCAAAGATAAACCTAGGCCAAAATCTTGTTTCTTAATTTTCTATGAAGCGTTCTGAACACTAGCCCAAACATAAACCTTTTAAAATTTGTGAATGCCTTTTTTATTCAGAAGCAAGTGACTACGTGACTGCACACACTGAGCATTAGCATCCTCCTAGTTTTACCGGTGCCATGATTTTCAGGCTTTAGTTCAAGACACAAATGGGGTGTTCACTCCACACTTTGATGCTCCTCAAGTACAAAACACACATTCAAAAGTTTAAGCTGCATGCAAAGCATAAATAATGACTTTATGTTGAACAAAATATATTCAGAGCCCAAAAATAATGAAGTCTAGAGGAAACTCTTAAAGAAACCAATTGCAGACAGTGGTTAAGGACTTCTTGCATCGCTATAATCTAGCACAATTAAGACCTCTAACTTATTGAGATATTCAATCCATGTAACTGAAACTGGGTGGTCACATTCAAGGGTCTAGCTGGACTGAGAGGAGGGAATGGATTGGTATAGAAACAAGGAGATAAGAGAAAGGGAAAATACAGCATAGTTGAACATTTGATACCATGCAGGTAGGATGACTGTGACCTATGTTTGATAGGCAAACTGCTTTCATCAGTTACTGAGGTTATTCAAATGAGCTGGGAATGCCACATGTATAATTGTTCCTCCATTATCAAACCCAGACTTGAAAGTTTTTCCAATCCACTTTTCCAGTCCACTCCATTCTCCTACAGTATTTGCATACGTATTAAACACCACTAGGAGTCTGCACGGCAGCCTTTTATCATAGCCACCTTTTCCTACAGTGCTGATCAGCAACATCTTCCAAGTTTAACAATGCTTAGCTCAAAGCAGTAAAAGGGCAAATGCAGTTGATAAAGCCAGGATTAAGAAAGACTACTGGAAGAGCAATACATGTCAAAAAATGCTCTGGTCTCCATGGTGCAGAATAACCAACATGGACTTCTGAGTCAGTCCTCACCACTGGCACTCTTTTATACTTCTCAAATTTGATATCCAAATGTCTACGATGACAAATATTAATTTCTAGACATGAGCTATGAAATACCTTCGGGTCTTAAGGTCTCAGTAAATCACTCAATGCTTATTTCCCAGGTGCTCTGCTAATGCTGGTCATGTACTGGAATAAGCAAAATTCTGGTCTTAGACAATGTAAATCTGGAACAACCTTCTTTAGGTCAGTACAATTACTACTGCACAAATAACTGGGCTGAGACTATCTAACAACTGAAAGGGAAACGTGTGCCTCTAACTTCCATCAAGCAGAATACACTTGTTTAAATTCCTCCATCAGCCTGAGTGACGGGATTACTAGTTTACTAGGAAAAGCCAGATGGATTTACAATAACATATAGGTGTCTCTGAAGAAAATTACAGGAGTTTATATTCAGAAGTCATAATCAGGAGTTAAAATACTATGGTAGAAACTGTCTTCGTGGAAAAACAAGGAAGAAAACTAAGGAGTCACCCTTTACACCCAAGACTTCTCTTTGCATCTCCAGATGTCTACTTATCAAACGTACTAAAGTCTTAGTCTGAGGACCTCATCTATTAACCCTTGGATGACTGAAAGAAAAAAATACTGCATGCAGCATGTGACAAGGACAAGTACCGTGTTCTGGGTTTGCTGTATGACTCTCGCAACGGAAGCCAACCCTGGGTTTGCACTTTTTGTGTACCGCAAAACAAGTAGGAATGACAATGCTCAATGGATTGCTGGGACATACGCAGCTGTAATTGAAAGGAACGCACTCTTTGCACCTCTCAGTTGATTGTTTTAACTTATCTCAGCTCTCCTGTAATATAGAGAACGATGACTTGGATTTAAGATATTCCAGTGACTTAAGCTTTTATGGACAGCAGCTAGGAGAAAAGAGCTCCAAACAATGTAGAACTTTGGTGGTCATAATGAGATTGTCAAGAAAATAAAAAGCAAAGATGTGAAGAATCCTGTCAGTGACAGAATGGTTCCCATAAACGCTGACGCTGCTGACTTGTATAAAGAAAGTGTATGGGGCCAAATACTGGTGACGACTGGCAAGATTAAGGCTGTTCTCCATCAACGGGCAACCAGAAGGATAACAGCTGACAGAATCATGGTCCGTACTCAAATGAGCGAATTCTTGCCCCGACAATGCAACAGTCTGACACAGAGGAATCCACTTGTAGTTTGAAGTATTTTGTACTTAGGCAGATGAAAGTGGCCTCATAAAGGGTCTCTCTATATGAAAATTATATCTAATATGTGCAAATTACTCACAGTACCTGTCCTCATCTGAAGATACAGTGGATGGATGCAGGATCAGTAGTAACACAAGAGCAAGTTCCTGCCCCGCTATTCTCAACACTGGCATGCGGACTATGGAGGCTTCTGGATGATGAAGCCAGCAGAAAGCTGAGATATCTACAGAAGCAGGGACTACTCCGGGAGGTGGGTGAACCCTGTCTTGACATGCTGTTAAACAGATGTCCTCAGACATTTGTCTGTTTCCTCATAAAGCACTTGGTAGGGTTCCTCTACCTTAGGAAAGGTCATGAGCACATTCAGTCATCAAAATTGAATGCAGAGAGATATTTTCCTTCCATGTTTTATAGGCATTACAAAATTACATGTCTCAAACTAGATCTTCACTCTCCCCTCTTCACTGAACTCTGTCGTGTCTCTAACTGGACTAGACATAATATCTTGGCTTGTAAAACTCTTGGCCTGCTGCAGATCACATTAAACTGAGTTATGGAATGCATTTTGGAGGCAGTGACAATAAAAATAAGGCTTTCAAATGACCTTTTAGGTTCTTTAAGCAATTTTTAAAACATTTGCTAAAGAAACATAACATAGAGAGAAAATAACTTTTACTCTTGTCACAAGCAAGGCCTGCTGAGATCCCATAACCAAGAAACTAAATGTTGTTTTTCTGGGGTCAGAAGGTATGATATTCTTTGTTAATCGGGAAATCTAGAATTTTATTTGATATCCTGGCAGAATGCAGTGTGCTTATGATGAACTTGATGTATTTGACTGTTGGGTCAAAATCTACACAGATACATAGCTCTCACGGTATACTGGGAATGTTTTAAAAAGGAGTAATAGCACTCCTAATTTCCCCTCCCCCTACCTCTTTTTTTTTATAATATGCAACAAACAGTAAAGATCGATCAGTCTGGCTGGCACCAGAATAAAATTCTGACATTTGCAATGGCTTGCACACTCAATCTGTTTTCTCATTTATTTACATGTAACATACTCTCTTGGACTTCACTCCAAGGAGTCCAGCAATGACAATTTGCAACTCAAAAGTTCAGTTGAGACAGTCTTGCTCATATTCTTATTTTAATCCTTTTCTGCATTTGAGTATTTTTATGCCACTATCTGTATAACTTTTGTTTAATTATGCATGTGTTATTGCTTAATATGAGAAGGCCTAAATGCTTAATAAAAACACTAAAACATTATGCATAGAGATTTTCTTACAGGGATTTGTAGGTAAAGTTTTGGATTTTATCACGCACTTCTTTGGAGAAGTACAGCCAACTGAAATGTGGTCTTTGTCTGGGTCAGCCACATAGAAAGCTCAAGGAAACAACATATTATTACGTATTATTATTGCCCTGCAGCTTTGATTTGAGTCCTGTCAGCACTTCATAGATGGCACAAGCCTATCCTAACAAGAAATTCTGTAGTTCATAACCATCTCTGGATGTAACTTATGGTGACATATGTAACTTATAGTGACATAAAGAAGAGTCTAGCAGTGGAAAAGGACAAAGTGGCATTTTGTAAGGAAAACTTAACCTGTGTTTCATCTCCAGGTGTCTTACATTATAGTGAACAAAAAGTAACATTGCTTTAGAGAACCTGGGCTGCACGAAGAATATACAGATTTTAAAGTAATGTTTCACATGTAGATGAAACTGTTAAAGTTTCCAACTTTATGTATTTCACAGACCACCACCTACATGGTCCCAACAGTAACGCAGAAAAGAAGATTTAATTCCTTCCTTGAAAGCCTTCTATAACAAAACCTCCCAATTTTCAGGACTTCTGTGAATTCCACCGTAATAAGCTACTACTAAAAGCAATCCTGCCGCCAACTCTTTGATCATTTCTCCCACTTAGCTTCACCAGTCAGAAGTGATTCCACTACTAATAGGCAAAACATCTAGAGCATTGAGCTCCCCAACAACTGAGTCTGCATGTAAGCACTGTACACGATTTTTAGGACCAGACTATACATTAGCAATGCACAGGCCAAAAAAAAGGCAGGAGATGAGATACAGAAAGTAAGCCACCTAACACAAGTGTTTCAGGCTGCAGCTTTTATGTTCCATTTGAAATTTTAAAATGACTTTAAGTCTATTTTAGAGTGATCTATTATTAGATAATAGACTTTTGCTAAGGAGGTAGTTCAGGCTTATGAACGCAGAGCTGTCTGTTGGAGAGTGACTCGGTGGAGAAATAGGACCATGTTTGACCACCTGGGTTCTGTGGAATGCAAATAATTATCCCCATTAGGAATCCGTGCTGAGAAAAAAAAAAAAAGCAACAGTAAAAGGCATCACCTCTACAAGCCCATGAGATTAAAAATAACTATGAAAGAAACTATCCTGTAATTATGCTAATCAGGTGCTGCTATTCTGCCTAGAGAAAGTCAGATATATCTAGCTCTATGTTTTTCGACATATTGCTGGGGCAAAATAAATTCAAAGGGGCTTTGTGTGAACAGTTTGTGTTCGTTTTCTAAGAGAGACTTCCCTCCAAACGCATTTGACACTCGCATTGAAGCATGGTCAAATTCCTGCCTTAGCAGATCCCTGTGTTAAACCCCTTCGTGGCAGCAGAGGGCTCTCTTTGGCAGCTGTGGCAATGCCACGCTCCAGTGGAAAGCCACATAAAAGATTGCTTTTGTTACTGCACTTCTTTTGTAAGGCAACTTGAAAAGGAACCCTGTACTTCCCTGCCTTTCCATAACAACTCCGTGACCTTGTCAGCCAGCGACTCACTGCTGCCGATTTCTTAATCGGATGCTGAAAATAATCACCATCTTTCAGGAAGAAAGGATGATGTAAATAAGGAGTAAATTGCTGACCAGGAGTAAACTTGAAAGGCATTTCAATACAGGAAGAAACCAAGCAAAATAAATATCCTGTCAACTTAGGGCTGACAGTGCACAATTCAATCATACATTATTTTTTTAATACACAAAATGTGTCTATGCCAATTTTGGGAATGAATTCTGTGACAAGAATTCAAAATCCTTGTGATACGCCTTTAAAATACGCCAACTAAAAAAGAAAACAGAGGGTGACGTAAATGAATTCACTGAATAACAAACTGGCAAAAGTGTAAACAAGTATTTATATCTCTTGTAAGACGCAAACAGATGAGGTAAAATATGTTTTCTTTCTACAGAAATATAGTTGAGAAAGTACCAAAAGTGTATACCAGAAGTATTTCTATAGAAAATGTCAGTATCAATCTTCTGTGACTTGGGAACATGAACAGCTTTATCTCCTACAGATACTGACATCACTTGCTTTTTACCAATTGCTCATCTGCTGTCAGTTTCTCCTGCGTTACCTTCAGCGTGCTCTTTCCTTCAATAAAGAACGTGCCATTTGGCCAACAAGAGATGGCCAGAGAAATTCCAGCACTTGTAAATCCTTGTCTAGAAGCCCATGGAAAGCAACAGAACCCTCCCTCTTTTTGGTTCTCCCCCTGCTGGAGACATAACACAAGGACGTGCCAATGTTCTCCCTATGCTGGAGGATCCTGCTGGCACACAGGCTTCACCTGCTGTCAGGCTGTGCCCTTTGCTAAGACCAAAACCTGGGCAGTGGCTACCTCTTCCTCTACAGAGCAGCACATCTGGGTGGGCATTTAATCCCATGAGGTGACAGCCACTCTAAAATCACTAGGGACAACTCATTATAAGAACCATTTTCTCCTCTGTGCTTGTGTAATATAAGACAAACGTGCACGTGAATGTCCACGTAGTGTTCAACACCTCTGTCTTCTCCCTGGGAACTGAAAGAAATAGGGAGAAAAGACACAGATTTTTTTGTAAACATCGCATATTTAGTTCTGACTTCCCAGATCGATGTGATGACTTCTCATCTTTTTTCCAGTTGCTGTATTAAAACAAAGCTGCTTAATATTGAGCAGGTACTAGATTCCACAGTATCTCTAAATACCAGTACTGGAATCCCATACAAAGTTAAGAAATGTACTTAATGGTGTAGGCTGGGTTACTTCTATATCTTTCCTTACATAAAAAAAGATAAAGCTGCTTCAAGCAGAAAGTTTGAGTATAGGAGCCTCAAATAAATAATCTGTATCAGAATAAAATTCATTACAGGAATGACTCATAGATTCCTCTGAAACAGTGACTGAAAAATGAATCTAAGCCTCTTTTATAAGCAATTTTTTAACTGGATTTTTAAACCAGGCTTTCAGAAAACCTTTTGTTTTGAAAGCTACATGATGTAGAACTATACAGATTGATGGCGATTTCACTTTCACAGTGCTAGGACCAGGCAAACACTCTTGAATGAAACTTGAGATATGAAAGATACAGTTTGAAACTCGTGGAGACTGCCAACAAAATACACAGATACTATACATCTGACCAGTTAAAAAGCAGAATGTCTGCCCCTGTCTGTCAAGATCAGTTATTTTAAAAGAAAGCTATAAAAATAAATGTGATACGCATTGTAAAGCAGAAACTGAACACTCATAAATAAATATGTACCTACTTAGAAATGGTATTAGTATCAACAAGCACAATTATATATGTCATCAATTACAACCGGCAAAACTGAAACTATGGAACGAGCTATTCAGCCTCATGCTTCAAATGAATGCACTGATTTACAACTATTAAAACCCATGATGAGACTTATAGGTTAGTCAACTAATCCTGCCTCTCCTGTTTGTTCTCCTGCAGCTGTTGATGATGGCCTCTGGCAGAGATACAGGACTACACTGGCCTCACCCTGATCAGGTACATCAATTTCTACAGCTTACTGTGGTCAACTGTACTTATTATTCATTCATTAACTGTTATTAATAATTTTTAATTGTTGTTTGTAATTTTATTTATTGTAGATCATGGAGTTTAGTTTCATCCTTTTTGCAAAGATCTTGCCATCCTAAGGATGAAAGAATGTATTACTTAAAAGGCATCCAAAAGACACTAGCTGTCTTGGCATCTAATGGAGATAACCTTCCGGCTGCCAGACTTTTAAGTACTTTATCTCACGTTCTGTTTTCATTCAATAATTGGATTTTTATTAACTGAGTATTGACCTCCTGAGGGCTCAGTACTTTGTGTGAGGACAAACAGACTCTGACATTGAATAACATTGGTGATACTTTTACTTCTTCTAGATATAAAGAATTGTTGCTAAATGTGCATCACTAGATTACTCTGCTCCCTCCTCTAACTCCTGATAGGATCCAGTTACTCAAATCCTAAATAATTAGTTGCAAATTCTAAGTGGAGTTCCTTGCCTTTAAAGCATTTTATATAGACTTTCTTCTTGTAAGGTTTTTATTTTTTTTAAAGCATAATTTCCATTAACTCCTGCTTTTAGTAAGGCTATAAATACCAGAAGAACAGTCTCCCTCCTGGTATTTTGGCACTTCTGTATCTTTTCATAGCCAGAAAAAGTAAGTGAAGAGACATGAAAATGAAAAACAATGAAAAACAAAGAAAAGAAGAAAAAAAAGTTATCTGAAGCACCCTATGAATGCCAAACAAAAATTACACGCCTTTGGATTGAAATAGTCTCCCATCTAGTATTTTGTGTGTTTACAAACATGTTTATTCCAAAGCAGCACTGCATGTGTTTCTAAAACTTGCCTAAAGCTTGTCTCCAAGCCTCGTCCTTTGGCAGAGCTCTTTCCCACATTTAGGCACCCGATGACAGTGTGCTAACTCCTATTTCACTTTTACTGAAGATGGAATTTAGTATGAAATACCTGACCTGGGATGTTATGTAGTTAAGTTTAATCGACCGGCCCTGAGCTTATTTGTCTAGGATTCAGATAATCTTGATTCAATTTCCATCTCCTCTACAGTCCACTCGTATGAGTCTGACAGATTACTTGAGTGGTGCCTCAGATCCATTTCTGCATAATGACTGTAAGAATTTTTTTACTCCCTGCAAGTCATTATGCAAATAAATCAATAAAGCCTTATGAGATGTTTCCATATCTCAAGGGTCAGTCACAGGGTACGTTATTAAGCTAATACGTGATTCCAAAGCCTAATAAAAGAACATGGCCTTATCATGTCTCTCCCCACTCTTATTTAAACATCAAATAATTTTGATCAAGTCACTTCATTTGAATATTGGATTAAATTCTGATTCAATTATGATCTGCTCCAAACCTATTTCTCTAACGCAAATCTAAAGCAGATTTTCAATTTTAATAAAATCTAAGAGAAATGAGTGCGCACACAGGGACACACTCTGAGATAAAACAATGTGGGGGGAAACAAACCTCTCGCTCTGCAACGTCCTCGTGCAGCGTCTCCAGCAGAATCCAATACAACCACCACTGTGCTACTCGCCATCAAATATGAGTCACACCCTACATTCAGGGTCAGCTGAAGATCCAGATGCAAGCAGTCCTGTATAGTCAAGCCACCTTTAAAGAGCTATCTCCTTGTTATTTCAGTTATCTGAAATTATTTGTTGGCAAGGCTGTGTTGGATCCCTACTCTTTCACCACTGCCTTGACTTCAGGGAGCCAGGAGACACATTTTCAAGCATTAAGGTTGCAAATACTAACAATTGATAAAGAAGGAGGAAGATATCTGCAGGTTCATGTTTTAGCCTTAAGGTAACTGCTCATCAGCTGGTCTGGTTTTGCTACTCTGGGGCTTAATCAGCACTTGAACAAGGCAACAAATCCATAGGACTTTCTCTTGGTCGTTTGTCAGGGTCCTGCCACGGCCATTCACAGAGGTCAGAAATCAACCCTGTTTGTCTCAACATTTCCAAGTATTGCTCTGTGTACACCAGAATTAGCACGAATACCTTCCACACACTTATTCACCATTATTAAACTGGAGTATGATTTTTCACCATGCTGACTCATAGGAATCACATCGTTCTCCTGACACAGCTCCACTCAGTTCAGTGAGACCAACACAGAGATGGCACCTCTGTTAAGAGTCTAATCGCAAGACAACTGACTTTACATTAGGGGATGGATGTTTTAAATAAATATCCACGACAAGAAGGAAACTAGCATTATCTTCCGATTTGTCTATTGTGGAGTTTTGGGGAGGTTCTTTTAATTAAATGTCCTTCAGTAAAATTTTTATCTTATGGATGATACTACTAGTCTTTATGTGTCTTCTGTTGCCTTGAAGCTGCTGTGGATATAAGACCTAATTTTCTTCTCCTCCAGTTTGAAGCAACTGATACAGGCTCGTTCATCATGGTGTGAAACTCTCATTTAGCAACAGGATTTTCTGAGCAGCAGTATTCTTATTTATATAATTTCTTCTCTTACCTCACTTCTTGTAATCTTCACAGCAAACTCTGCTTATTTACCTTATTTAATTATTTATTTATTCAGCTGTCTGTATTAAATAACCTTCTTTCTTGACTGTTTTTTGAAATCTCAGTGGTATCTCACAAAGAGAGTTTCATTTTTATTTCCCCAAATCCACTGGTGCAATGCATGCAATACTGTTCTGTAAGCTGCTAAAATTAACTTCAGCAATTGCATTCATTGGAATTTGGACTATCAAATAGAGTGATTCTTACAACTTCCTTATCCTAATTTTCCTTTGCACTCATTGTTTGTTATGGCATCGTTTGTGAAGGTCATCCTAACCTTATGGGAGAACCAGACAATTCTAAGTACATTATTTTTTATTTCTTTGCTAACTTGAACAGCTCCCCATGTTATAAAAACCTTTCTCACAGAAAGCTGCCCTCAGCCTTCAAGAACAGAAACAGTACACTTTCAACTTAATTTTTATTTTCTGCTTTTAAAATATGCTGAACTAACATCCCTAGAAGCTAAGGTCTGTTGTTGACACATACAATAAGGACATCAGAGAGAAAAAAATCAGCAGAAGCTTCCCATGGCAACTTGCCTTGAAGCTGTCTTTGCACGATCACCTCAAGGGGCGACAGAGCATTTCAGTTTCTGCAGCTTATTCAATCCTGTGACTTTCTGATGAGGCTTCTAATGAAATAAATACAACTGTAACGTTGTTTTCTCATATATAACACCACTACAGTATGTCTGGTAGGCAGGTCTCTGAACACCCATCATGAGCCAATGACTTCCAGCTGGTTACTGTAGTTCTAAATGTCAAATTTTGTCTTTAAAAACCTCCACTGTGTAAAGGTCTAGCACAGAATTAAGTTGTCTCTCTGCAGATCATCACAGCAACTCAGTTCTTACAAACTTACCATATCCCTTAGCTTTCTGTAGTCCATTTCCCCTCCCACTGAACAAATTCCTTCCCACTAGGTCTCAGTCAACTTCAGTCATATTTGGATTTATCAGTGACCCCTCATATGTTCAACCAACAGATACGGACGTTTCCATCTGTCTTTTGTTGGATGACTCACTGCCTTGTTCCTTCTCCCAATTTATGGTTCTGCTGATTGCTCTGGGAGTTCAAACTCTTATGTCATTAAGATCTAACTAAGCTGTTTGCATACTAGATACAGTCATGCTGCTCAACGATTACAAAAGCTTAAATAGTTCAAATCAACATGTCAAAATGTCTCATTTCCCATTACAACTATTTCTTGAATTTAACTTAACCTTTTCCATATTCCTGTTTCTGTTTTCCCTAGTTATAAATGACTTGAGTATCACTTGCTTTTTACTTCACATTTTTCTGTCTTTTTTTATGGCAAAAAAAATCCCTTGTCCATGAGAATCTACCTGAACCATGGGAAATTTTACAGTGCAATTGCATATAAATCTTTTGGGTTTCTGATTTTGTGTAAAACATGTATCTCCGCTCAGGTTCACTAAAATCTTTGCTCAATGCTAAGTAAGCCTGACAAGATTTCCAGTTATGCACTGAAAGTAGTGAGATATATGCAACATGATGCACAGTGAAAATCACTCCTTTCAACTGAGTTTCACTTTGACGTCCATGAATAGATTGAATACCAAGCTCATGGCAAAAACCAAAGAATGTTTATGGGAGCCTGAAGATTGAAGGGCGTGAATCAAACCCATCAGATAATAAGGTGCAGATAATAAATATCATAGCATCTGCTAATCTAAATCATTGAAGTATGCCTAAAAATCTACTTTCTACTATGTTTATGGAGGACCCGTGTATGTAATTCTACTTGGAAGATCATCATGCGTTGACAAGGGCTGGTCTCTGTTCCTTTCCTGGAGGTGCCATATCATCAGTTCAGATGAGTATATTTTGGAGCTAAACTACTTCATTTATTCATCATCCAGGTATACTGACTATCTATCAGAGTGAAATAGTTCAGTTAAAGTATTCCCCTCTCACACTTTCTTTCAGCCCATCAGCTGAAAGTGATGCTAAACTACTGAACTTCATGTTTGTTTTGAAACTGGCTTTTAATCCACTTAAGAGCATCATCCAGATCTTGAAGAACAAATAAGCAGAACTGGATTCTATCATGATTAATTACAATGGAAATCAGTCCCAGCCTAAACATTTACTAAATGCTTAATCCCTGTTAATGTTTCTACTGAATATAAAAGCCAGTTCCGTTGAAAAATATATAGTATTTTTATTATCATTATCCTGTTTTGTTTTGGTTTTTTTCTTCCTGCAACAAGTGCTTTCATTGGGAAAAAGGTACTTGGTGGAATGCAGAAACAAGACTTTTTGGAGTGTGTGCATGAAGATGGTGTTGCTAACAGAGGAAATATTTCAGCACAGGATAAACCATGGAAAAAGGCAAACATATAGGAAGTTTAATATGCACAAGCCAACTAGGGCAGTCAGCACGTGCAGAACACCAGAACCGTGTGGGGAATCGGGTAGCAGCAGAAGGTGATGCCACAAAGAGGTACGACACAGTGTACGACGGAAAGTAAAACAGACAATCCAGTGTCAGCTCATTTTCTTTGCTTAGAGTCTGGCTCATCTCTGGTCAGTGGACCAGAGAGTCCACTTTGCTTTTGCTCTTGCCACATGCAGAAGTCCCTTTTCTTAGCATGTTGGGGAAAGTGAATATGCTTTCAGCACATGCTAGTTTATAGCAATCACTGCTTATACCAAATGTTTTTGATCACCCGCTATGTTAGAACAATCCAACAAAAAAAGCAAATCTGTGTGGTTTTTCACTCACTGTTGTTGTCTCCTCTTTGTCCTAACTTCCCAGAAATGCTAAAAAGATGGATGGAAAGGTAGTCAAAAAGCCACATATGGTGAATGACATAAAACACTAAAATCTTAGGTTCTTTGGGTACGAATCCTTCTCACAGTAATCACAGTAGTCTCTGCACATAAGGAGAAAACAGAACTAGAAAGGTCATCACCTCTTAAACACTGTATTTAATAAACCGCAAAATCAAGTTGCTCAAATACGGGTGCCGCAGCTCAGCCCTGCATCTTATAAATGTGCTACCTTTTCCTCCCAGTAGAAGTTAAGCTCCTCTAAAACCACTTTGCAGCCAAGCAGCAGTAGACATTTTGTTTTCAGGACTGTGTAAGGATGGTACACAGCACAAGAGAGGACTTAAGAGGTGGGATCTCTCAAGCTACTTTTTGCTTTATGGATAAATTCAGCTACAGATACAACTATTGATCTTCATGCCAGTTCACAGTATCTTCACAGTCTTCATTTGAAGTCTTGATCTGACTTCTCTAGTTATGAATAAGTACGGTCATCAGAGAAGCTCAAAAGCACCATAAAACATTCTTCGTCTCTTATTGCTAAGGGTATTTCAACCTCTGTAGAAGACACTCATCGGCTGCATACATCGGTTAAACAATAGTAAAAAGAATATATTCCAGTCATTAAGTATACATTCAAGCTACCATGAACTACCAATGCGTGTCTGCATACTAACGGCCTGGTTCCTACACTGATACACATAAATATTTCCACATTTGCTTACTTTGAGAAATTTAACAGCCATATACTCACATGACTTCCTATTTGCTCGTGACCGCTTCCTCTCTCTAGGCACCGCTCGCTGGCTTGGCACTTGGGTGGCAGACTTCACAATGCGATCCATGATCTCATCTGCTGCATCATCCGTTGCATTCGGTGAATCATCGTTGCCAGCATTCCATGAACCGATACGGCCTGGAAAAGTCCAGCAAATGAATTGTGGGAAAAGAGTCTCTTGCATCACTTTGGTTTTGCAGTTGGGTTTTTTTGGGGAATTACAGCAGAGAGCTCAGTCATCGCTACTTCAAATTGGCCAAAGTAGAAGACTCTGCCTAATGGAGAATATTTCTAAATAATACCCTAGACTCTCTGCTGTATCAGCAGAGACCCGAGAGCTCAAATGCAATTATAAGTTTCTATTCCCTTCAGCCTCAGAGTCTTATCCTTGACCATACAACTGGCAAATGCCTGCTAGAGATTGTCTATAAGCCAAGGGTTGCTGGACTGTTGTGTGACCATCTTTCCCTCTGCTCCTATTACACAGAGACTAGAAGACATGGCACATGTTAGGAATTGATGCAAATCAGCAAGACAGGTCCTTTGCACCAAAAGAGAGACTGAATCCATTTCCAAGCACCTGTATCACAGCCTAGTGCAAAGAGACATGAAAAGGGCAAAAAAAGTGGTTTGACACATCTCCCTATCCTTTTCACAATGAAGAATTCACCTTCTCATCATAAAGCTGTATGTGTCCTGGCACAACTCTGTGTGCTCTGTTATGAGCAGAAAAGCAAGAGTCGCTGGCAAGCTGAAAAGCTAAATAAGCAATTTTGGTTAAAACCACAAACAAACAAGTGAGCCATGTCTCTGAACCCAAGGCTCTGGCAATCCTTACTCCACAGAGCTGTGTCAGACACATCTTTGGGTTCCTCCACTACAGACTACTGTTCCGTGTGCTTTTTGTTTTGGAATAATGTGAAGGCTAGCACGCAGCAAGAATGCCAACAGCAAGCTTTGCAAAAGAGTTGGGTGTGGTAGAATTGCAAGCAGCTAAAAATTCAGTGGCGAGACCACTCTGTATCACATCCTTGATGGCAATAAACAGCAGCTTTGATTAGCACTTTGCTCTGCTGCTTCTCATAAAGAACAGTTGTGTTACCACAGTGCTCCTGACAAGCTTCTGTCTGGTTCACCCATCCTCTGCCTCTGCTGTTCTTCAGGAGAACACAAGCTGACTCCCGTTATCAGGACACACGGCTCGTTAGCATTCAATAGACTACTTCAGCTACTCAGCCTGTTGCAGTGCAGCTTGAATTAATTCCTCTTTGTACTTTAGCTAGTTGATTTGCTTCTTAAATTTGGCCTGTGAAAGCTCCAAAATAAGACAGGATCATGGTATCAAGCCTTAATAAGCTACACACACAGAGACTTAGTGGTGGATGCACTGGATGTACTATCAGTGGTATCAAGAAAGTATAAGATATCCAGATATGAGGGAAAAGAAATACCAAAACAGAACATGAACGACTTGAGTTCTGGTGCACCACCTTGACTCCAAAACCATCTTCCAGGTACCACGTATATGGGAGGGGGTGAGGGAAAGACGAAAGAATATAAACTGGTGAACGCAGTGTCCGTAAAATGATTTAGCCAAGGTTTAAGGGCTTCTTAAATTAAAAGATGTACCAGTGAATCATCTCTTGGACAAAAAACAAGGCTATCTTATTGCCAAGAATGGCTGTACCAATGAGCTCCTCTGTCAAGAGTATCAGGTGTTGGAACTGGCAGATTTGGTCAGGTTTTCATTTCCTCCCTGTCAGCTTTCAGAAATCACATGTGGATTTCTGAAATCACATTTGGAAACAGCAGAGCTTGGTGGACCTCAGAGAAAGAGGTACCTGTCAGGACAGCAAGGAGATGCAGGGCTGCCCATAGCAGCTTTTTATGCTTCTAGGCTCTGCTTAATCCACCACCTTTGGAGCTTAGCAGGGAGGCAGTTAGGAGATTTACCATCCTTTTCCTACCCTTTTTCCTCTCCCCAGCCATTCCTAAAATGCTGCAATGCCCTTTCACTTTGAGTTGCTACTTTCTACTTGCTTCTGTTGAAAATAAAAAGAAAACCACGAGTGCCCCATTTTGCCTTCATGATGAGAACAGGAATAAAAATTGGGGTATTAGAGGGCAGCCACATTCACAGCGGTGGGAGGAAGAGGCACAAATCTCTGCAGGTTTGTACTCCTAACGCCCCCAGGCACTACTTTGGCTGTGATTCACATGTTAAAACTTCAGGCAAATTCTCCTACATCCCTGCGCCCCCAAAACACTGTGGATACACCACTGTGGTTGTCTTCTCCTTCAACCCTTTCTGCTGCAAGCTCTATGCAAGGGGGACATGGCCCACCTTTGGGACACTGTGTGGCTACTACGCCACAAGAAATGTGGCCAAAAGGAAGCTTACCTCGGCTGGCCCGGCTTCGAGTGCGGACCCCGAGTGCTGTGGTGCTTTCCCCACCGACAGAGGAGGTCTTCAGCACAGCCTTCATGTTCTCGTGCTCTGCAGCATCCTCGGCGTACTGCAGCCCCTGGGGCTGGCTCTGGCAGGGGGGGGAGCTGCTGGAGAACTTGCCAGACTGCGGGAGGAAAATGGATTTGTTGTTTTACAACAGCAGACAGCACAGAGAATAGGCCAGCGTCTAGACTGGGAATTGCAAGGACAGAAGTATCCTCTCGGTCTGGTTCGGAGCGCAGATATTCCCAAAAGAGCCAGGCAACAGTTGCTCCTCTCCCAGAGAATGCACCCTGAGCAGAAATAAACTGCAAACAGGGTGACAGCAGCAGACAAGATCAGAGGAAAACCAAATGTAATAGTTCAAGCCTCATAATTTTGACCTTCTGTAAGAGAGTATAAGGTATAAAGCTTGCTTTGAAACCTTTGACCCAGGCGGGGCCTAATCTGGCGTCAGGTATGACACTGCGGGAGACAGCATGAGACCTGACACAAGTGAGAAATTGTTTTTTTTCCTTACTGTCACCTTTCAGCAGCACAGCAAAATTGGGAGAGTAGTCTAGGAAAAGAGACCCTTCCCTCTTGCCTCTCTGCATTGCTGCACAGAAAACTCTCAAACTGGCCTAAAACACAAATACCTACAAGTAACCTTAAAATACATTACCAGTAATGCTAAAAAAATCCCCGGCCCCAAAACACCCAGCCAAATTATTTCATGGCCAAAACACAAAAATTGCAGTCAGCACTTAGAAGAACAAACAAAACCTTACAAGAGATTTAGGAATCTGCCCTTTGCTTCCCTGCCCCCCCATGTGATTTCCCTGTCACCACGACTACGTTAATAACAGCGGCCGCATTAGCTGGGCTCACACAATGCCTGGATGCGGCAGCTCCACTGGTTACTGAAAATAGCCATCTAGAAACGGATGAAACCAGCAGTAATGGATAATTTCTAAGGAGAGGAGCCTGCATTGCTGTGCTGCTCTCCCTTCCCAGCCTCAGCCTATGCTGGTATTTGCTTCACTGCTTATATCTACAGAAAGGCTAAAGCACATTTAAAATACAGTCCTGGCTGCAGAAAAGACAGGTTCTGTCAACAGCAAACAGGCATCAACAGATGATAATAGCCTCCTGTATTTTCAGTCATATCAGTCCACCATCAGAAACTGAAATACGTTTTCTCTTTCCTTTTAATCTTTCTCACTCCTAGCGATTCAGCACAGATGAAAGAAGGTGAGCTGCCTTCTCTTCTTCTTTTGTGTAATAAACATCATTACTTATTCACTTGACTACATCGAGCCAGTCAGTTAAAGTGATGCAACCTGCAGAGCCTTTCTGTCAGAGAAAGGTAAACTGGAAGAAAAGACTAGGGTCTACTGTCAGAGCTTTGATCAAGTCCCTCGGACTGTCAAGAATGCAAATTGAAAATATTTTATTTGTAAATCAATGTCAGGATGATTCTATTTTAACGTAATGACTTTTCAGGGTAGGACAGCAAGTTCAACCAAGTAGCACAACAATAATCCCTATAAGGCACTGAGCTAAATATACCACTGTGAAACTTATTTTTTGATGGTGAGAAGTTTGTTTTCTTGTTAAAATATGAGCTTGCAACATTTTGATGTGGAGAGTGTGCAAGTGCTAGAGTATCACATGTGAAATTAAAAGACAGAAAAACATTAGAAAGAAACTGCTATGAAAGCGCATGCCATTTTTGCATTAAGAATACTCTCTTACATACAATGGGTTGTAAAGTTAATCAATACCGACTCAGAAAAAACCAAAAGATAAATTCTTCACATAACTGTTAATTACTATTCACACCGGTTAGTTAAATGTTGGCTACACAGCACTGAGGCTAAATCATCACTGGGGGAAAAGCTCTATAGCCACAAGTTTTATTTTACTTCCTTAATTTTCAGATGTCGCTGTAGATAAATGGCCAAACCCTAGCCTCTTGAGCAAATGACTGAAATGACTGTCATTATGACACAATGAGTATTAAGCCACGTTGTTTATGCTCAGCAAATTGAAGAAATTTTATTTGCTTTGCATCCCTATATCCTGATGCTTTTGAACACTTTATAAAATAATACCATTATTTATAATAGCCTAAGATAACTGATGACCCCCATAACATTCAGATCACTGATGTTTTGGGTAGTGGGGTTACTTTGCAGTTTAGTAAACAGACGTTAAGGAAAAGAAATGAGGCAACTTAAAATTATTAAAGCCTCAGATGAGGATATCCTTTTTTGAGTGAGCAGGTATGCATATGGTTAAAGCAGACTGTAAAAATGCATTCTTACGATTGCACCAAAACGCTATGCGAAAAATGTCATGGTTCATAGCTCCAGTTGACTAGATGGAGGTGAGCAGTCCATACTGAGTTAGAAATTAGATGTCACAGCACACGGGGAACATGGGAATGACATGCTCTTTCAGAGAACCATACCTCAGCATCCTCTTCTTCATCGGTCTGCCACCAGAAACAAAGGACAGGGTGGAGAAGGACAAACAGCAAGATTTAGGAAGGACAGTATGGTCAAACCACAACAGACTAAGAGGTAACCATGGTACTGTTTATGCAATTATAGGAGAACATAAAAATACAGAGCATATAAGGAATTAATTCCTTAGACAATCAACTTGCCTTTTTTTCCCCCTTCAGTTAATTGTACACAGAACAGACTGTCACTGTGAGTAGGGTATATCAGAATTTCCTGATTTTTCTTTGAGAAATTATAAACTGAAACTGCCCCTAACCCAGCCTGTTTCTCTCCCTTGAGTCATGTGGTTGCTCGCCCACTTTTTGCCCTGTGGAAACTGAGAGCACTAGGAAGGACTCCCTCTCCTTTTTCCAGCTCTATTCAGCACAGGGAGGTCCTGGCTGCTCTTTCTCCCAGTGCAGAGGTCAGCTTCTTGGCAATTCCTTTCCTCTACACTTAAGTGCTTGTTTTAATTCCCTTTTTAAGCTGTGGCTTTTCAAGTTCCAATTTAACAGTGCATCAAAATCAAATGCTGAGTAGCTTTTGAATAAATGCTTAAAGTTCTTCAGTAGCTGACCAATACCAGATCCAGGAAATTAGAGAGATGCAATTATCCTTTGTCATTCAGGGGTTTCACTCTCTGTGACAGCAGGCATGTAAAACTATCTTGACCGTTACACTACATTAAATGCAGTAGCTGTATCAAAATATTACGGTGTATGGAGTGGTCTTAAATTTGGGGATTTCCAGGGAATTAGCAAAATATTTACAGCTCTGTTCCCAAATGCCTGGGGGTTTCTTCACTGGGTTGTAGAGATGCCCCTCGTGAAGGTTCCCAAAGTAAAATACGTTTTCTCAAGTATCTGGGCTCTTTGTTTCCATAATTTTCAGTTTGATTGCTTATAAAGTGCAAACATAGCCTAGAAATTCAATGCATCTTTTTTATTTGTGGGTTTTGTTTTGTTTCTCAGAAGAAGCATTCCACCAATTCTATTCCCCTCCCTAGTGTTACTAATACATATTTTTGACCTTATCTCCATCTCAGCTATGATTTCTGTCTGGGATTGATACATTCTGTTCCAGAAACATTCATCATTAAAAATGAAAGCCTGATTTACTTTGGCCCTCAGCTTAGTTTCAGCACAATCTCCATAAGAAGATTAGCTGTGAGAGTGGTGAGCAGCACATTAACATTACTTTTTAAGGGTATGTTTTATTCAAAGAGTGAGATGCTTATTTTTCTTTGGACACAGTGGCACTGACAGAAACACAGGCAGATGTTTTGCAGAGGGACCTCGGCAGGTATGTTCCCTTTACATTATGGAAAGATCCATTTGCTTTATTCCATCCCCCGGGGGGCTGGGAGTCACAATTCTCCTGAAGGCCACCGTTCACTTTTGGGCATGAATAAGAGAGAGAAAGGAGAAGAAGGGGAAGCAAGAACATACTTGTATTCTAATCCATATGTACATTTATCTAATAAATAAAAGGCGGGAGCAGAGCAAATTAAGCTAAACAATAGGCAAAAGGCACTGAAGGAAAGGTGAAAGAGCAGAGTATATACATTACAAAGAGCGTGCTCCAAACAAAAGTCTATTATATTATTACTTTCTATCAGGCTAGGTTTTTACAGGGCAAGTCCCAGCCGCTGGCCATCCGGCCCATTTAATCTAGCTGAAAGTGATTTATTTGCTGTGGACTTATATTAAGGGAGATATATAACTTATATATCTCTGACTTTGCTCATCTCCAGTCACTGAAACATTACCATTTTCCTTCCTCCTGCTTTGGGTGGAGGGGGATCACACCTAGGACCACTGTCCTTCTACACCCAAAGCTGCTCCAATGCACAGGAGAAGCAGTTCACCATTCCCCATCACGTTTCCATGTCTGGAGAGCCATTTGCCCCCAGCAAATAGTGACAACAGGAGTCAGAGTAGCAAAGTAAATAAATCAAACTTTTGTTTCAGGAAGGGAATCTGCTCTCACCCAGCTGTGTGCATTCTGCCTTTTCTTCCCATCATTACAAATACACTGGGGAATGTTAATAAATAAGGAAATTTTTAACATGTAATATTACCAAAACACACTGGAAGGATATTGCTATACTGAATGCCTCTTAACAAGATGTTAATTTTAAGACAGAAATGCTGCTTGATTTTTTCTCTCATCAAATATTGGCTGTTGCAGGACGATCTGAGGAGGCTGTCCTCCCTCCCTCCCTCCCGTTTTTCCTTTAGGCTAGCATTTCTATGTGTTGGATTTGCTGTTTCAAAATATTATTTCTATTACATAGCAATTTTGGAATTGAATCTCTTAAGTATCATAAAAAGCAGAACTCCATAAATCTGGGAGACAGATGCTCATATTATCTATTATTACTAAAATATTAAAAAGCTCAGACTTAAATCTATAAATGCATTTATTCCCTATTTTGCTTGCTCGTTGTTTTTACCGTGACTGAAATGAGTGACTGCTATCACTGGTGGAAGGCGAGTACAAGGTTACAGAGACTAGGCAATTTTCCCTGGGAAACTGTGGCAACTCCCTGTTTTCCTTTTTATTCCTTTACCCCTTCCTCCATCGTTCTCTCTCTTGCAGACAACATTCACCAAGGTTAAACTGACACTGCCCAGTCCACTTCAGCTACTAAAGAACATATAAAGATCCCTGTTGTAAAAGGCTGAAAGACTGGAAATATTCCCCATCGTGTTTCTCAGCCCTACTCCATGTGAGCAGTTGCTGAAGCTGATGCAAGTTCTCCATGCAAAGAGCCAGCACCCCTCTGCCTTCCAAGTCTGCAGGGGGGGACCAGGCTTTAAGGAGATACGTGCCTTCTCGTTAAGAACTGGGATGGTTCTGGCTTACTCCTTTCCCATTTTTGCTAAAATCCTTCTTCTTTTGCCTAAAAGCAATGTACTGTAAGGTGATAAAAATGAGATCCTGAGGAAACTTTCAAAAGGACAGGGAGGTAAATAGAAAAAAACCCACACAATCCTTCTAGGTCATCAAAAGCACAAATTAAAATTCCACATGACTGCTTCTTATTAGAATTAAGTTCCTACCAAGAGTTTCTTTCCAATGTCAAGATGTAAACTTTCTTCTATCAGTGTTTTGTAACTAGTTGAACATACTGTCCATGCATTACTGATATATCTTCCCTTTCCAATGCCTTCAAATATAAAATGCTAAGAAAATCAAGAACAGATACAAACCACAGCCAACACAAGACTACAATAAAACTCCCCTTTTTCATCATTCTTCACACACAAATATCTTCCATCCCGCTGATTTGGAAACTTGTTTTGAGGTACATCTGACTTTGAAGTTGTCAAAGCAAGCTGTGACAAACAGTCCAATGTAATTTTAATTCTGTTTTACCATGTACTGCCATCAAATTTACTGCAATGGTAAACGAGGCCATACTACTGGGCTTCTGTTAAAGAGATTTAGTAAGTCCTGAAATAACCATATGGCCACACGAATAACTCCCTTAAAGAACATCTCTATAAAGGGAATTTTAAAGAATGTGGTTTTTCACATTTTTTTGCAGGCTTTTTGTTTTTAAGCTAATAGGACCATTATATAAGGGGAAATTAATGATAGGCAAAAAATGCTCCCTCTCTGGGGACCTGCAAGATATTTTTAGGTGGAACACTAGCTGTCAGGTTGCATTTAATTCTTGTCAAATCTCAACACTATCTTGAGCTGAACAAGACATCTTCCAATAATATGTTTTTTCTGGGAAAGGCCTAACTGCCTCCTTTCTTACTTTTTCAGAAAACGGCCATCGTCCCTGTCTCTGCTCCTCACTGACTAGCTGTCAACCCTGAGCCGCCTCTGCTGGTTTGAAAGGGTCCCTTCTCTCCGTTTCCTGAACCCAGATGCCAGTGCTCAGATTTCCTTTTCCTCTTGCGTTTCCTGCAGGAACAGGATTGTAGAGAAGCTTTCTGTCCTGCCACAGCCTGTTCTGGACAGAAAATAGAGCAACACTACACCATACAGTAGGAAAACAGTGACTCCTCCATGTCTCAGTATTGTTTAAACTAGTAAAAAGTAATGAAGCTACCCGAGGAAATGAATGTTTTAATTTACTGATGTCTTTGGTTAATGCTGTCTTTTAGCTTCTCTAGAACACGGCAGGAAAACTGAGAAGCAATTGACGAAAGTGATCTCGGTTCCCCAGTGGTAGTTTTGAAAATTTGTGCGACTATATTACAGCCTTTGCATTAAATCAGAGCCTCTTCCTTAACCTGAGGCTAGATCAAAAGGAAAATCCTTTGAGATAATAATACAGGTTCAACGTGTTCTCTAGATGGGGCAGATTTCCAAATTTAAAGACGATATTGCCAGGAAAGATCTACAAATGATTGTGATTCGATGACTTAAATACAATCTCAATTTATATCAGCCTCAATACGTGTATATATTTTGACCTATGTTGCCTGAGTCATAAAACTGTAATCAGCTTAGGGCTTTTCATGCCAAAGGCAGGGGTAGCTTCATATGCAATGACCTACTCACATCTAATCGAGACTCCAGATTTGGATTTTGAGGCAGCTGGAAACTTTTATTAAGTACTGGCACTTCTTAAAACTTTATTTGGATTGAGTCAAAGTACATCAACTTAAAAAAAAAAAAAAAAAGGATAAAAAAAATAAAGCAGATTTTAAAGCTTACTATGCTGAGAAAACTAATCTTATTTTCATTTATTTTGTCAGTATGCAAGCATACGGTCAAAAAGTTTGCAGGGTAACATCTACTGTGAACATAAACTTGTCCATTTTTTCAGAAACTAGCCTGTTCCCATAAAATTGGCTGTTCTGTGCTTTCAAGTTGTTGTGTGTGTGCAGGCATATACACACACACACACACACAAAAACAGATAAAATACTAACGGCTGTATACTGTATATTATAATATTCAAAGATGGAAGAAAAAATCCCTTTAAAACTCAGTTGTAATCACTTAAATGGTTACAATGTTCATAATTTAACTCATGTCCTCAATTAGGAGCCTAATTTTCTAGTTTTCTTTCATTTTTTTATATTCTTGGCTGATTAGGTGCACACAGCTCCTGGTGTCTTCTACAGATTGTGGGCACAGTCTGCGTAACACAAAGAGATACTTTTTTTGGACGCTTAATTTCAGTTTGTTCTCATTCTATAAATTGGTATGAAGCAAAATACACAATCGGATGTGCAAGTTTTGCCTGCTAAGAGAACAGACTTCATTACATATAGTAGAAGAAACCCTTAAGAATAAAAAAAAAATTAAAAGAGTAAACACTTCATATATGACATTCAATGAAAGAAAGTTCAAAAAATCCATGCTGTGGGAGATATATTTTGCCACTTACATCTGTTATCATTTTCCCCCTGGTCTTGTTTCTTTCCCTGTGGTTAGCTCGTTTCTGTTTTTGCTGCAAAACTCGTTCCCTGGTGGTGCGGTATTCCAGAGCAAATTCGCTAATAATTTTGCAGAACTTATTGATGTTGACTTCACGTATCGCGTAGGGAGGATGGCCCATAAATAACAAAAATGAATGAAACCTGGAAAACAATAAGTTCATAAATGCAAAGGGAAAAAATCTTTCTTGATGGTTTCTAGGTAAAGAAAACATTTCAGTGAATCCATTTATTACTTTATTAGCTCCCATAATTTCTTTCGTGCTACAGAATTTTCATGGATGCTTTGAATAACATTGGCATGTTTTATAATTAAAACCATGAAAGTCTAGTCTATGATAACTTCATCACAGTCCCCTTTCCCAGGCTGATGCAGGAGATAAGATGTTTATGGAACTCCATCGACTTTATATGACTAATTTGGCATGTGAATGACCAATTTCATTTCAGTTATAGAAAAAATATTTATTAAGTTTCCATCTTATTTATTTGTATTAAGCAACTTCAAAGAGACTGTTAGGATGTTGGGGAAAGTCTAGACAAGAAGAATGCAGATTTACAGGCTAGAAAACACAAGAAGGAAAGAATTTCTAGTTCACAAAACTGACCATAAAATTATATTATCTACCAAGTACTTTAGTTTGGGATACTTTCAATTCACAGTTTTACTGCTTCTGCTGTATTCAGAGTTTTCGCACTATATGCAACTTTTACTATTGCTGCTATATGTCATGATTTACAACAGCACACTGAATGTTTAAAAACATACGGGAATTCCTTTTAATGGCATCTACATCCCTGATGATAAAAAGCCTTCCCAATCCTAGAAAGATGCAAATTCATGGATACATTTTTTGAGAAGTTTATAGTAGTTGTTGCAGGGCATAATAGGAAAAGCTAATTCTTTTTCTTATTTGTCCAATACGTATGAAAAACACAAAAGGAAACCGATGAATTCACTTCCCTACTACTGCAATTGGGATTTCTGCTCGCTTATGGCATGAAAAAGAAGTCATCATGACAGCAAAAGAATTGCTGAATCAACTTCTCAAGTGTACTAATTTGGGATCATTTGGAATCCAGATCCTAATTTTGACCACAGCAATTTGGAAATTCTTCAGAAGCTGGAATATCTCTCAAGATTTCACTTATAAAAGGCATGAACACAGATAAATTACTCAAATGACGTAAACTCATACAGCTACAATTGTGAATAAGAAAAAAAAAAAAGCTCAGGCATATTGTGGAATTATTGTGAATATGTACATTTCAGAGCACTGCAGTTACTGTTAACTCCATTGGATAAACTAAACACCACAGCAAGTCTGATAAACTAAATCCAACAGCAAGTCCTAAGGAGAAGAATCTTTATTAGGTCTTCTGCTGTGCAGGTATACAACACGTAGTCAGAGATCTTGCAAATAGGAGTGATGCTGCTTGTAAGAACACCTCATTGTAGCAGAGTAATTTCAACTTCTGCATATGATAAATTTGTCATTAGAACTTCATTTTTTCCTACAGCCTGTTCTTGTTTATTAGAGAGTAAGCCACTCCCCCCACCCCACCCCTCTCTGTAACAGCATACAGGAAAGGACAGAAAATACAGCAACTTAACCATAAGGCTGATAACTTTGGGGGACTTTGAGTTAAAAATCCCAATTTTTGCACTGTGGGAGTAAATGATGGCCTGGATCATTCCTTCTTTTAATTAGAAATACAGAAACTTCCTGGAATGGGGATCTTTCTTAAATGGTGTCTATAACAAAGTATGCACCACATACATCCTGATAACATCACTTGCTGTAATGTGGATTAAACACTTATAAAAAGCATATTTATGATTTATTCATAATTTATAATTTCAGCAAGCCATTTATTATCAAGATATTGCTGTCACCAATCTAATTCTGTACCTGTTAATTATTCTTCTATGAACAATCTTCAGGATTATGATTCTTTCTGCACAGTCTTTAAGGAATTCAGACATTTTTTGCTTTAGACTTGGCTTCATTTCGTGCTTTGCTATAGCCTTAAGATGATCCCATGATGCTTTACACCGTCTTTCCATCTGACACAAGTTTTCCTGGAGTTGTTCAAAGTCAACCTGAAAAAAAAAAGAAAAGAGAAGAAAATGTAACACTTCGGGTAAAAACACTATGGTAGTATCCTTGGATATCTGAACAATGCAATGTATATATAAGAAAGGGTCAACGTAGTGACAGCACAACATTAATTCACATTATTATTATTTACTACTAAATAATCAAGAAATAGCTTTCTCTGTTGCATTTTGTCTAGTCATGAAATGTAAGGAAAACTAAAAACAAAGAAGTAACCATATACATATTTGCTTTTAGTCTTGGAGGCCCAACACCTAAGGAAGGGACAATAAAATACTGTGGTGTGTTTTTCCCCTTGCTAATAACTTAATGGCTACACCAAGCAACTGCATGACTCAGTTATTTCTGAGGTAATACAAAAGTTTCTCTTTTTCTTAATCCTTTTCTCTAGCACTCATAGCTTTTTATACCCTGCTTGCTGCTCACTGTTGTATCCAGCCAACACTTCTCCAATTTAGGAAGCACTTGGATCTATTCCCTAGCCATGCACCGACTTGTTAATACACAATCTACTTCTAATCACAAAATTCAAGGGCCAGAATTTTTTAAAGCTCTATCGAAAGTAAGTGTTATTTAGTGATCTCAGTGCTGACTTTCATCCTTTGATATCCAGTACGAATTTGCTGGCTTGTAACAAGATCATATAATGACTTTGAAAGTCTCAACACAGTTAAAATAAATGACTGCATGGTACAGTAACATTCATCAGGACAGAAGCCAACACATTCCACAGAAGGTGAGAGAGAGCTTCTCCTTTACTCATCAACCAAAAAAGGTGTTTGAATCGCAGTGGTCTACCATAGACATCCAGGATGCGTTGCTAACAACTGGACAAAGTGCATTAACGACCCAGCCGCAGCACACAACAGATGAAAAAAGAATAGCTACCCAACATGTTCTTGAATTCCGAAGAAAGGAAAAATTTATTTTATAATACCACTTCACAGTTCAGATGAACTCAAGCTATAAAATACAGATTTAGCTCTCAGATTCTAAACACATCAGACCTTGGGATGTTCCAGTCTGGTACTCCAGTTAATTCCTTAATGCTAAATGAAAACCAGTGTCAGAGACAGGTTTTAGTTCACTCTTTTTAGCTGTGGGCTGCACCCACTGCTGAGACCTATACTGAGGATTGCCATAAGAAACGCATTATTATTAAAAAGCTCCTGGTATTGATTTGATTTGTTTTTGCTGTGATTTATAAAGTGATGAATTTTTCCTCTTCACAAGGAAATAAAAACATCCTTTGATCCATTCTGCTATTCAGAAAAGCCCTGCAGGCTGAGCAGCTGTGCGGTTTTGTTTTCCTTATATCCATATCAATGCATATGTTTTAAAAAAAAAAAAAAAAAGAAAAAGTCCTTTCCAGGTCAGTATCTTCACTGTTGATGACAAACACATTTGCTGCTCTCCATAGATGGGGAAAAATACTAATATTCCTAATAAGAAAAAAAAAAAGCCAAGAGAAGGTATTTCTAGGTCTTACTGGTAAGAATTACGCAACCTGGTTGGGGAAGTCTCTCAGCCACTGCACCAGAGAAATTTAATTTTATGACACTGTATGACAGCTTTCACTGAAAACAGAATGAGCGTTAATCTATCAAAAAGCTGTGAGTTACAAGCCTGTCGAGGTTGAAGAGACATCTTTGGAGAACAGCATATCTGCAGGGAGAAGATGTGGCCAGTTCTCTGCCACATGAAACCTGCCAACAGCCACCGCATTCACCAGTGGGGACAGTTTCAGTGGGGACAGGAGGTGGCAGGTCGGGCTAAGGGATGCACAGCAATCTTTGAGCACAGGCAAAAACTCAGATCTCCGGGGAAGTCCTAAGGAGACCACAGCATGGAGAACAACACCTGAGCTCTCCTGGAGTACATCTCTGTGGAGAACAGCTGACACCGCTCAAGAACAAATTGTAAACTCCTGGAAGGAGTAAAGCAAGAAATCCAATATAGGATAATGTGCCTACGCATTCCCCACATGCAAACTGCCCCGTGCCTGCAAGGATGTGATGAACCTTCATGAAATCTAAAATCTTCTGGCCGTCAGCTCTCCAGAGTTTGGTCACTTGTTTGTGGACAGAAAGAAATGAACTTACAAAAAATATCCACGTAAGAAATACTAGAAGTCATGATTTTCCAGACGCAACCACGTACCCACCTGATATTTCATGAAGTGCTATTTCACTAGTGCAAATTTTGCAGGTCAGCACAGAATCCATTGCATTTCAGTCTGCAAGGAGTTAGGTGAAGCTTTTTTCATACTTGATATACCATACAACACCCCTTTCCTCCCTCAAAGGTGTAGAAACTGCCTCCCAACAGAGCACCAGCTAACAAAGCTAAGTCTTCATATCTTTCTAAAAAACCACAAGTAACCAAACAGCCTGTCGATAAGATTTTTCCTACTAGATCTTGCAGAAGTAGGATTTAAATGTTCAGGCTGGATCTGCTTAAAGGGAAAATTCCAAAGCTAAAATAATTTGGACTCTTCCCTACTAAATGTACCAAAACATTTGATAGCTTGCAGCTTTAGAGTACTACCTGCATGACATTTCAAATCACTGCAAACAAGCTTTCCCCGGCACTGGCCCTTTTTTCCTCCTAATAGCAATATCACTAATGTGATGGTCTCCAATGGGAAAAAGTGTAATGTGACAAGCACAGTCACCCTCACTATGCCACCTCTACCCTTAATTTACATACCTTGACCTCATGTTTCCTTTGCCATCCCCTTTCTTTCTTCAGTACTCACGTTCAGGTAAGAAATCAGCCATAAGCCTCATATCACAGTAAAGCCAAAGATCCACTGACCGCTGATGTTCTAACTGGACTCCCCTGCAACTGCGGATGCTTGTACACAGGATCCAGGTGATGTTTTTTCTAGGCTACTGGAGTATAATATCCAGGTTGCATGCCAGCAATTAGTGTATTTTAAGTGTATGTGTATCAACCCTCACACAGACTGGCTTTCCATGGCTATCTGAAATGGCAGTATGTATTTTTAACTGAAAAAATACATCAAAACCCTGTTGAAGTAATATGCTCTTATTCGGCAAACTCTTACATTTTCTAAGCCTTGTAATGCGTTGCAACATTAACCAAGACAGACAGCTACTAATTCCCTTAATTACAAGCACCAGATTCCACTGAAAAGCAGGATCCTAAGGAATCTGACATCCTCAGAGCCTCTTCTCACTTCACTGTGAAGCCAAACGCATCATGGACATAAAGAAGCTTTTATTCTAAGCAGCAGCAGTCCAATGACTGTGTGGCCAATAAGCCTCTTCATTTTCTGCACATTTGTGTCATAAAACAGCAGGTACTTGCATCAGTGGAAAATGTAAGTAAACTACAAATCCATCTGAAAAGCAACAATTTAGCCTCACTTTAACTGAGGCAACCAACCATGAATGATGATGCATCTTTTTATGTGTTTATTTCCAACACTTTCCTAAAATAATTAATGCTACACAATGGTAGAAAGACATGATTCCTTCCTTTCCTTTCATTCTTTCTTTCTTGAAAGGAAAGATGCAACAATTCCTGCCCACTGCTGAAGACCGTGCTAGAACTAAGGAGGAATCCAGGTGAGTTTCACATCACAGTGTGGCTCCGGGAAACCTCAGCATAGGAAGTACTTGGACAAGAACCATTTTGGCATTATTTTCTAACTATGCTGCACTGAATAAAAGGAAGCAGTAATCTGAAATGGTTCCTTCCTGGAGAGCCGTTGTGCCTAGCCCCAGGTTTTGGAGGAAGGTGGAAACATCCATTCATCTTCTTCCTCCTCAACTCAGTACACATATGTATGTGCTAAAGACACGCAGCTTGATGGTCCTGCTTACTGTTACCTTCTGCTACAATTTTAAAAATAAATATCTTTTTTCTTCCTCAGGCAAAAGAATGAGCGGTCTTAGGCTGTTACACAAAATAAAAATTACTTTTCTTTCAGACACTGTGTAATGTTTATTTGCATTTGTAAACCAATTTAGAAAAAGCAACTTTCTAAATGCTCCTGGGATATATTTGATATGTTCCTCCTTTCTCCTGCCAGGTTCCTTTCCATTCACAACCACGCTAGCAGAAAAATAGTCAGAATGGTCGTGTATCTCTGAAATCTCTTGCTCGGCCCACTGTTCAGTCTTCTGAGAAGTGCCTTTGTAGATACTATTGCATCAGAGTGGAGTAGCTGGGGACAGTCTATCCAGATAGGATTTAAAGATTAATTTACGTGACACAAGCGCTGCAGCATCAGCCTCATTCAGGAAACCATTGCCATAAGTCATTAATGGGCAAGTTTAAAAAAATAAAGAATTATTTTTCAATTTAACGTACCACCACATTTTGCACAAATGACACTCGGACCAAGAATAAAACCTTACAACCACATGCCAGCAATGCCAGCACTCATTTTAATCCCTTTATATCATTATTTATTGCTTGCTACCATAGTAACAGATGACTCTGCCATAAAAAACAACACAAAAAAGAATTCTACCAAGTTTCTCACTTCATTGGGTGGAGAAGTTGATATCGCGCGATACATCTACTGCCCAAGTGACTTCTGTTCTCTCTGTTTTTCACCTGACTCAAAAACTACCACCACCATCAAATGGCTCAGCATTTACTTCTCTGCCCATTCAGGTTCCACGAACATTGGTCCTTTAAAAGGCCTGTTTTCCAAGTTCAACTCCATGCCATACATCCAGTATCGTTTGCTGCGTATACAAGTTTAATACTTTCTAATTCATGAAATACTAGACCATGCCACAGTCATTCAGGCAGGACGTATATCAGGGAGCGTTTCTGGTCTTCAGCTTGGGATGTTATTTCTCCATGTGGCCACAAATATCTCATGGAAACACAGGAACTGGACTCCTGCTATATGTTGGGAGAGAGAGGAAGGGCTGCTTTGAGGTGACATTGGGAATTAAATGCATTGGCTCAAATCTAAAGTGCCCTCTGCTATAAATTCCCTGGGGCAACATATACAATTCCAGGTATGCATTGCCATGCACAGCAAACAACTGTAGCTGCTGTGAGATAACCGGTCATTTTTCTTCAGCATTCCCTCAGCTGGAATGTGCTTTACTCACAGGTCTCCTCTTCCAGGTAAATCTCCTCTAGTCTCTAGGCTAAGCTCCACTGCTACTGAGATACAAAAGCGTCCTAAAATCAAAGATGCCGCACCTGATTACACTCACATTTCCTGCCTCCTGTATTTATACTCAATCTCTGAATGGGGTCAAAAATGTCACAACTGGATTGAAGTAAAAAAAGCCCAAAACAAATAAATGAAGGGAAACTGCCGAAGCTGAGGTCTCTGCTTAAAAAGTACTTCTTTTCATAATCACTGCATATTATCCAAAGTTTTGTTCTGAAAGCAAATGATTAACTTGTTATGTAGCCCCAGTATCCTTGTATACATTTTCTATTGCTGGCCACTATATATATTGTTACTGCTACAGCTTGTTTCTTTTAGTGGTGAACATATCAAATCCAGGTACTTTGTAGGGAAGACCTGGATCTCTGCATTTTCATCCTACCCACATGATGCATTAAATAGAAGATTGATGCTTTCACAACAGCAAGTGTTGCCCTAAATTCACAATAAAATGACAACTATTTTATCTCATATCGTAGAAAGATACCCATAGTCACATACAAAATCTTTCTCTCTTCAAAGTTCACGATAGTTTCTGCAGCAGACCACAGCCTAGTCTGAGCTGTTTATAATTTAGGGTCAGACTGTTCATTCTCACATTATTACAGGGATGCATTCTGGCAGGGAACATGAAATCTTCCTCTTTTCCTGAGCTGGTTCAGCGCCAAAGGAAATTCTGAGAATTGCTCCTTGCAAACACTGTCATCCGAGTGCAGCGACCTTCTGTGGCGCACATTCAAAACTTTGTCTCCGCCAGTATTTCCACACTGGCTTGCTTCACCAAATGTCACAAGAATTTTCCCAAAACTAACGTTAGTCCCTCTTGCACGGTGCTGGTCACACATTTTAAGTGAAGCAGACGCCGGCTCTCCAAAGCAAGCAAAATATAAAGGAGGTTCTGTCCAGACATTTCTCATTCTACGGTAGGAGATGGCATCCTGCCAAAATAATTTTGGAAACGAGAACACCTGAATCAATCCACTAATCAAAAATTAAAGGGCAGAGATGCTTACTGAGGTATGACCAGATGAGTCGTACTCAATCACACACGCATCTCCACTGTGTTTTAGTTCCTTAAACAATCTACAATAACCACACTAATACGGGACCTTTCTGCAGATGCTGAATGTCGGTTCCCACCATCCGGGATGAGGAGAAGCAGTACCGGTAAGCGGCGATGTAGGTCCCTTCGGATGGTGCGATGGCACCTGCAACACTGATTCCAGTCACCTCACCTGGAACTTTACTGAAACACCACAGCGCTGCCAGGCACGTGTGCTAAACTTCCCTTGCTCTCTTTCCAGGCAAAACTTCAAAGTCTCATTTGCCACCGAAGCTCCTTCCCCCTTGCCCCAGTCTGCCCTGCAAGCGGCACGCTCTGCCGTATCCGGCTCCGTCTTCACCTCTGCTCCCGCTAGCCCGGGAGCTACCATGAGGAATGACACAACTGTAAGACACCTTGCACACCCCCCAGCCTCCTTTCCCCATGGAAAATAATTTGACTTTTGGCATTTATTTTTGTTTGAAATAACGTAGGGTAAGCGTACTTGAATGATAATTGCACACAAATACTTCCTGTCAAGCAAGACAAGGGAAACCTCACTGAAGCAGTGCAGGAGGCAGCGTGATGTCCCTACTATTTTTTTCTTTTCTCCTTTCTCTGCTTTCCTGCATATAACACAAAAGCTACAGCATGCCAGAACAGCACTTCTATTTCAGCCACCTCCTTTTTCCCCACGTATCCCGGCCAAGTCCCTCAGAGGGCACCTGCAGGCTTCCTTCGTCCCTGCGTAGGGCTCAGTCTTGTCCCAAGTTCTTCCCTACCAGCGATCCCTACCCCCTCGCCTGCGTTGTGAACATTTCATATTCCTCGCTTTTAAAAGCTGCCTGCCCCTCCACTGCCTACTATCTGAGTTAATCCAAGTGTCTTGCTGCAGGGGTTAAAAATCAGCCAGAAGTCTGGCATTTTGTAAGAAAATTAAAATCAGGGGGAGAAAAGGACAATTAGTAGTTTACTCTATGGAGCTGGCCAGCTTTCAGATGCATGGGGAAATGTATTTATGGAGATGAGAAAGGAGATAACATTTTTAATAAGAATACATTTTCTATTCACTACAAGAGAAGATACTAGTGCTGATGCCACCCCTCCTTGCTGTACTGGTAAGGAAACTTCTAGGAACAACACCGAGTTTAACTGCAGAAATCTGGGGGTCTGCTTTAGTATCAGGTACATCAGTTCTGGTACAACTCCAGGGAAAACACAACTTAAAATATGTTTAAAAAACCAAGCAAATGCTTTTAGTCATGGGATACTAAAGAATCAGTGGCCCTGCATGATCTTATATATTTTTATACACCTATGAATACTTTTATTTATTTAGAATTCTATTTTTTGGTCTTTTTTCCACTTGTGTCTGCTCTCTTTTGCCATTTATGACTTCAGTCCTTCAATAAGAAGCCACAAGTTTTGCAATAAGTATACCATTTTGCTTCCGATCCTTCTAACTCCTTTCTGGCGGGGCAGCCTGTTTTCTTTATGGGGTTTTTCCTGAACTAAGGCTCAGGAAATTCTCATATGATGTGCATCTCAGGGGAAGGGGCATCTCTGTTTATCTACAGGATGGAAACTGTTTAGCCTTTGTGGTTTCTGAAAGATGTTTGTAGACAAAATGGAGCTCAAAATACAGCCTAATCCACAGTGAAATATTACTCCTCCTTTCCTGTCAGCTTTCCTAAACCAAGATTTCGCCTTGTCTGTGAACATTCCCTTGAAGAGGGCAGCTTGGATGGCTTCCATGTCCTAACTCTTTGATTTGTGGCAGCTAAGATCAAGTGGGAATAGAGCTTGTTACAGTAATCCATCAGTGGTATAACACATGTAGGAACATCCCAAGGAGGGAGACCTTGGGCGTCATGGGGAAGGTTAAGGCTATAATTTCTCTTAATGTGATTTTGTCTGGCCTTTTCAGAATTTCGTCCGCTTTGGGCAGGGCCACTAGATCAGCAAACCACAGACTGAAAGACTGTGCTCAATTTTGTACGCTCTTAGACCTAAAAATTTTTTAAAAGTGACAGCATTGGTTAAGCTATCTTCCACTTTCTAAAACTGAAAAAGAAAAGATTCACTTGAGAGTACAGCGTACATGCTGTTGTAGATTTTGGAAAACATGGACTTTTCTCTTTTATGGTCATTTTCATTTTAGTGATTAACTTGGTCCCAAACAAAAAAAAAAGTGAAATAACTTCTTAACAAAGAGAAGAAGCCTAACCTAAATGTTAAGAGATGAAGAATCACTCAAAGAAAAAAAAAAATCCATAAAAAATTAAAACTTTCCAAACATGAGAAACTAACCGCAGTGAAGGCAATAAAACAGAGCCTAAACATAGGCTGTACAGAGGAAAATTAGGAGAACAGGAATGGAATCCAAAGAGCAAATATCTAAGGATATAAAACAAAACCCACAAATTCCTTTTTGGTATCCACACAAAAACAAAAAAAAAAAAAAAAAAAAAANAAAAAAAAAAAAAAAAAAAAAAAAAAAAGATGTACGAGGTCCTGGATCACTGTGGATGAAAGAAACTGAGGAAGACAAAAGTTAGGGAAGTGAAGCAAGATGACTTCTTCACCACAGAGGATGGTGGGGAGAAACCTATCCTGGTGCCTGCTTTTATTTTTCTGTATTTTATTTTTTAATAGATGTGAACTAATAGCAAAATTTGAATACTTGCTAGCAGAAACAAATGTAAGCATATAATGCTTACAAAGCAGTAAACAAGCAGAATATAAGAGTTCTGATAGCAATAATATAAAGAAATTAAGCCACTGGCTAAAATGAGGATGCTTTAACTACACTTAGTAACTTAAAGAGTCAGAGAAAAGCAAAAGTTTCACCTAACTTTACAAAAGCAGCAAGGTTGATTCAAGAGACTTTAGAGCTCCAAGCTTTATTACTCTACCTTCTATAACCTGGCTGAACGGCTGAATAACAGGAAATTAAATACATCAAAATAATCACTAGATTCTGAATATGTTTATAAAATAGTGGACAGATAAAAGCAAGTAAAGAAAATTAGACTTCCAAAATATTTACAAGAGCCTCATGGGAGGCCACCTATGAAGCGCGAGGTTAAGAGAGCAAAAGAAAAGAAGGAATGCATATTGGTTCTCATGTGATGACAGGTTTAGGAGCAGGTGTCTCATGGTTTGCACTTTGTATTTCAAAATTATCTGGAAACAAGGAAGCACACCGAGAGGGTGAAATCTACAGACTGCAAGAAATTATCCAGATTAGTCCTGATTTAAGATTATCAGGGATTTGAGAGGTAAGCAGTAAATCTGCTTCAGCAGATCACGGTCATTACTGTAGATGACAACGAAGTGCACATTGCAGGCAGTATCGCACTCTTCTGTGCATCAGGCCGAGCTCTGAATTGCCTGATCAGCTCAGGAGGCTGCCTGGATGTCCTTGTGAACTGCCCAAAGACAACTGGTGTCAAAAGGATAGCAAGAGTCAAAAAACACAAGGAAAACCTCAGGACATATAACAAAAGATAGCAGAAGCAGAACGGGCAATCATAGGAAGGATACAGCATTTAATAAGGAGAGGCTGGACTACTGTGTTTGCTATCGTTTAACCCATTCTAAAGGTAAGATGGAGAAAAACTGTAGAAATGGCCTCGAAAAAAAAGACGTAGAAGGATTATTTGAGACTTAGACAAGGATCTGAGAAGCTTGGTTTAATTTGGTCTTGCATTTAAAAGGGTGACGGACCAGATGACCTTCAGAGGTCCTTTCCAACCTAAGTTATTTTATAAAATAGAGAGATAAAAAAGTTTCGACTGTCCAATATATTCAGACAGTAAATCTTAAAATTGGTAAATTCAACAACAGATAAAATTAGATTATGAATTCATTGTCACAAGAACTATGCTAGCAACCAAAAAAATAGTCGATTTTTGTAGTTTTTTAGAAGTTGTATTTTACAGGGTTTTCCCCCTCTTCCCCAAAAATTTGCAAACAAGGTGGCTTTTGGAAAAGAAATCACTCCTCCATTTGATGCGTATAATGAGTATTATGACTCAGGAAATAATTTTTTTCTAGGAGAGATCTTCCTCCTCCTTCGAAGCTTCTTGTGCTCTCCACTCAAGCAGCTGGTATTTGCCACTGTCTGAATCAAGACGCTGGACAAGGTGGATACTAGTATTACCTGCTGTAATGATTTCCATTTTCACATGAGACATGACTCCAAAACAGAATTTTCATGTTTGTTATCTCCTGATGATATTCTGTCACGTTTACTCCATTAATCAAGTAATGTACTGTTTTTAAGGGTCACCCATGAAATCTCAGCCTCTGAGAGCTCCAAGAGTGAGGACACAGTGTTTCTATCATGCCTGCTAGCAGCAGTAATAAATAATCTGCATACCAAATTGAGCCACTGACCAGACCTATGCATTAGCCAAGGGATCACCACTTTTTAAAAAGTGGTGCTGCCACAAGTTTCCTTTATTTCTATTTATCTTCCCTAGCTCCTAGTCATCAAAATTACCGTCAGGAGGAGGACAGAAAAGAAGTTAAAATATTTCAAGGACAATTTCATTCTGGAAACAATTTCATTACCAAAAAAAGTTCATTCCTTTCATTGCCCTTAAGATACAATCAGACAAGCATCTGCCTTAAAAAAGAGATTCCCCCAAACCACAGAATATATTTGAAGACACTGTTGTAATGAAGTTTTAATCTGAAAACAGTTCCTAATAGTTATATACGTTAATAACATATATACATTATATACATGTATATAACATGTATATACATTAATAATGGATATAACATTAAATGGCTGTCATAATGTGTCTGCCTATTAGTGCACTGATGAGGAAATCACCCGACAGGCAACAGATAAAGCTCAGAAGAGAGAGTACTGGCAACTTTGAAATTCAGTGGGAATGACACAATGAATCCACATTCATAAAAAGGGCTGTGACTAGGGAGGAACAAAATCAAAGAATAAAATCTTAAATATTTCACTTTCAAGAGGGTCTTAACAGACAGATATATATATTTACCCACTTGACATACCTTGGCTGACCTAGTGATGGCCCCGATCTCTGAATAAAGATCGGTGCTGTCTGGGAACTTTTCCACCACCATAGTGCAGACATGGTGCAGGAGGGACTGCTTATGCACTGTGTCCTTGACTTCTGGAACCTTCTCGAGGTAGCTCAACTCAAAAGCTTTGGCCTGCAAGGGGGAAAAAAGGCATGAAATTAAAAATAAAGATGTTTACTTCTTCCCATGCAGATTAGTAGACAAAAATGATTACCAAGTAGGGGCAGAGGGTAAAGAAGAATAATCCTGCAGCAGCAGAACCTTATTGCTTTATTTTTAACTTGCTGAAGAGTAGGCTTAAAATCACTCGATCTGCAGTGAAATGACTCATGACACAGTTCTCATAAGTTGAATGGGGAGCATCAACACTAAACTCAAGGGAGTTTACACCAGAATTGTATCTAGCTCTACACGTCCTTCAAGTTATGGTGAAAGAGGCAAAGGGCACCCCCCGACACACACGAAAAAGAAAAAGTAGATTCTGTTTTCTAAATTATATTTCTGGTACAAAAGAAAGACTGGGTTGCAATTGTCATAATGGTTTAGTTTCTGCTGTTTGAAGGAAAAAGCTGCAGGGGAAATGCTGGGACATGAGGCTTACGTTGGTTCCATTCAGAAAGTTCCCAATGGCTAGTAGAGTAGAAAGGATAAATCCCAAAGTTTTATTGTGCTCCAGTTGATCCATTCCTTCCTTCAGGTCTAGAAGTGGTTCTGCAACTTCCTGCCATGAGAACAGAAACAAGAAAGTGAAGGCTGCAGCTAGCTATGGCTGCTTCTAGTTTTTAATTCTATGGTTTAGATTAATTACTGCAAAAAGTTCCTGAACTGGCGTCTTGCAGAGTGTAAACTGGCCATGTGTGCTGGCCTTCTTCCATGTTCCAGCTAATAAATCACATGCAAGGACAGCAAAGAAATACATAAAATACTTTCCTAATGTTGCTTCTTTATGTATGCAATTGCCTTACTTGTCCTGGGGATTATTCTGTGATTCCAAATAGCAGAGAGAGAGTATCAGACAAGGGTCTGCTGCATTTGACTTAGATGCATGAACATTCCCCTGCCCCAACTGATAAAAAAGGCTTCTTATAAATATTTTTTCTAATCTTTGAAAAACAAACAAAAAGAACCTCGGCTGACTTGACATTCATAGCCTGACTCTAAACCTTTCCTCAAATAAGGGCCACCTCTGAGTTTTAGAGATGGTTTCATGCTTGTGTGACTTTAAATTTGAAAAAAAACAACCCACTGTAAACATCAAGCTTTACAAGTGGTCTCATTTTAATCTTTTAACTTAATGCATCTTCCATCCACACATGTTATCTGAGTATAGGTATGTAAACTGATAAGACCTGAAAACATAAATTCTGTTCCATTACCTCGGGAAGTGAACTATGCCAGAGAGTTCAAAGGAAGAGAGGGAGGGTAATTGAGTTGACTGAGCTTATTTCTGTGTCTTTGTGTGAGGCCCAGGGTTATTTATTTTGCATGCACAATAACAGATCATGTCATTTCTATCTCGAAATGCCATCCTAAGCATCCATGAGCAGATTCTTTTCCCAAATTATTACACTCTTTATGTCCCAAGAAGCCAAAATTAAGTTATTTTAGACCAAGAGGCAAAATAACTGAGATATTCACTTTCTTGGGGAAATACAATGGGTCATTCAATAACTGTACTGATATCGTACCATAAATTAAAGCACAAAGATGAAGGGAACATACATTTCTAGTCCCTACAGAACAACTACTCTCTTGAAAAGATGATGAATATGGCAAAAGATTTCATCTCTTAAAAAGACATGAATATGGCAAATTCGAGACAAATTAAGAGACGATGAGCATGGTGAGCAAAGTAATTTATACATCAGAGGAGAGGTGCTAAATAATCAAGCTAAACTAGAATCAATAAACTGCTGCACATAATTCTTTGAATTCCTTTACAAGTCAGGGTTAATTTAGTTTGTTTGGTTGCATTATGAGAATGAACCAAACTGCTCTGCATCTGCTGTAAACGCAGGCTTTTGAACTATTTCACTTACATCGACTTGCAACCTGTTCAAGAGTCGTTCTTGTAAGGTTAATTTATAACATTCTGAAGGTGGATAAAAAGGCAGCATAAAAGGCTTCCAAGCAGGCCATACTGTAGCCCTGTATTTTGCTACTTACATCCAGGTTGTCCAAGCTTAGACTTTGTTGCATATAGTGTACATTTATGACTACTGTTTATTTTTTATTTTATTGTAGCATTAAAAAAAAACCCAAATAAAAACCAATGTGCTATTAACAGACAAAAAAAACATCCTTGCTGCCTATAAAACTCACCGCCTACCTAGAGAGGGCAGGTACATGATGCAGAGCTACCCCATGTCCTTCGCTACCACATACCCTTATTTACCATGTTTTTGGTTTTCACCTAGAAATTATGCTTGAACGAAACTTGAGGATTTGTCCCAAACTTCTGTCTGTGAGACATCTGATAACGCCAGACAAATGTTTGATGCTCATGTACAGATGAACTTAACTGCACGTGAGTGATGAATTCAATGGTCCTGGGACATGAAGGATGTAGCACACGTGTTCTGTACAGCTGACCTGGCACATGCATTGTTACCAACATGCTACACTGGTAATAAGTTTAGCTTACTGCACCTCTACAAGTTCACGTGCAGGCTTTTCTGAGATTGGGATGGGAACTTTGAGATGACCAGAATGAGATTTGCCATATTTGCCTTTAATCAAGACTGGCCCACATAAAGTATCCTACCCTTCTGAGGCAGCGGAAAGTATAAAGATCATATTGTAAAACTTAAAAAACTCTGACGCACTTTTTAAGAGTTTCAGACAAGTTTAAGCATCACACTCACAAGTACAATATTTTTGAACACTTATTTCTCCAGCGTGCTGTCTCCAGGGAGACTAGTCAGGAGTAATGTTTCTGCTCAGAAGAGAAACTGAAGCAAACCCCCTTCTTTACCAGTTTTACTTTTCTCATTTCTACACCTGCTTATGTTCATTTATGATACTTTAAAGTTGTCAGCAATAAGGATATATTTGCCCACAGTGACCTTAAGAAAAAAAAAAAGGCTGATTTAGGAAAACTATAGATTCTACTTCTCTTTCTAAGACCTTTAAACTCCCTTTGAGATAATGAAGTCTGACAGCACCTGCATCATAAATAGTTCAGTACAAAGAACTAGCAGTAACACAGTGTAATTTTTCAGAGCAATCAAAAGTCTGAAAATGGAGATTTAAAGTTGAACTCTACCTCTTTGGTCTATGCCTTTAAAATATGATACCAAAAGAAAGGTGAGAAAAGTTGTTGTTCCACTGATGATCTTCAGTAGGCATACAGTACCTTAGACAGATGTTAACATTTCAAAACAATATACATGTTAACAATCAGATAATTTGGAAAGGGTTTTCCTTTTCGATTTTTGCTGGCATATATTTGAACATCTAAAACAAGGCATTGATGCACACTTCACAGCTTACAGTGAAAGCTGTTGTTGTACAATAACTGCCTGTAAACAGCACAGAATAAGTATTCATCCATCCAGTTCAGCTCTTTACAGTCTGAGGCTGCTCCCTACCAATGCACCCTGACTTGCTTTAGTTAATTAAACACAGCCCAAGAAAGATGACTGACTTCATTATGCCTGAAAACCTTTTCCACAAACATGAATAATATCTCACGAAACCTTTTTCCTGAACAATTTCATGCCATTTTTCTTTCAGGTTGTCAGAGATGGAGCTAAGACTTAGGCAAATCTCTGTTCTGGGCTGATTAAGCCTCATGAATGAGAACCCCAGCCTTATGCCAACAACTCAGGTATTTCACACTGTTGATATTGTGGGCCATCTAAAACTTCCAGCAGCGTGGAAATAACAGTGAGATTAATTCATTTCTTCCAAAAAATATGTGTGACCCAATAAATAAAGTGAATGAATTCTGTCCTGTTATTAATTTTCCTACTTTTAAAATAAATTAAGTAAAAAACCAAGCAAATGCCAGACCAGAAAATGTACAAAAACTATGGAGGTAAGTGATATGCTCATGGTCTCTTACATCCGTCTAAATAACACTTATGTTTATTGGTTACCTGGAACTTTAACTCTGACTTTAACTTTCTGATATTGGAGAGACCCAACCGCTTGCTCACTTTCATACCTCTGATGTCTGATCCCGTATCTTCCTCTTGGCCCGGCTGAGACCCAGGCTGTCTGTCATACCTGTGCTTGTCTGCTAGGCTGCTCATCACATGCTGCTCTTACTTTATCATAGTTATCACCTTTCAACAGGGATAAAAATCTTGGTCCGATCTTCACTCCAGTGAATCACTTCACTTCTTTCAGTGATTTAGGTATTTCAGACATTTTATACTAGTGTCAATTCTACATGGATTTTAGCTAGCAATTCATTAACTTTGTGGCATAAATATTATAGGATCAGCAACAGGAAAACTATCAGAATTTCTTTAGCTTTTAGCAGTGCTTCAAATGTTACTTTTGGTTGAGAGGAACCTAGAAATTCTAGGTATAGACATAGATTAACAGCTACAGCTAACTCAGCTCAGATGAAAGGGAGAACTTAGCCTTGTGGTAACATCAAAGCAGAATAAATAGCTGTACCAGAGTAAAAAAAAAAAACCTGGCAAAAAAGCATTCAGACCAGATGCAAGTATTTCATGTTTCACAAGTCAGAAATGTAAATGTCTAAGACTAAAATGTCACAATCAAAAAATCCTGAATATTAGTGTGATTGCATTTCCTAAAATCTAAGAAAATTTAGCAGACATTGAGTACTCTTGACAGTATCATCCGCAAATCAACCCACTGTGGTACAACTTGTTAAATAACCGTGGCTGTTAAATAAACATAAGGCGTTTTCAGAATCATGTCCCACTTCTCAGAATCCACATCACACAAAGTTACAGTGATTTTTTAATATACACATATGCATGCAGATACACATACAAAATTAATATACACAGGAGAGAGCTGGTTCAAGAGCAATGCATGGGCATGCACCAGAAGTGCAGCCAGAAGAAGGCTCCTGTGCTGAGTTCCCTGAAAGAGCTTGTGAAAGTCAGCAAGCAGCTGACACAGTTTCATTCTGTTTCACCTATGCATGGAAATTATACACTATCACTTTGAAATTTTTGCCTGTGAGTCGTCATTCACGACAGACAACTCAACTATAGCGTTCTCCAAATAAATGCCATCCATGAAGGAAGTGGCAACAACTGTCTCTGAACTGAAGGATGCCTTATCTTTTGTTTTTAACTTTGAGAGAGAGATATAAACAGAAGTAACTTTAATGGATGGTGTTTTCCTTAGTTCAAATGGATGTAAGATCAATACTGTCATTTACAATGTAAGGCTGAATACTGTAGTCCTCATTCAATCTTTATCCAAAGAAAAATTCTTACTGCTCTGAAGTAAGAATTTCCTGAATAACAACATCTGGAAAAGATGTGGTAAGGATTTCACCCTCTCCTTTGTTTCAATATCATTACTGCCTAATTAAAGGAAGGAAGACATAATCTCTAATTTTCTTTTATAGAAGGAACAGATTATGAAGGATCATTTTAGCTGTTTCCTGGTTGGCCACTGAAACAAAAGTGACCCATTTACCATTTCCTCAAAATAGATGCTGGTATAATAACAAGGTCAGGGGAAGATTAAGCAAAGCCTCGGAAGAGTCTCCACCCCTGCCTCCCTGCTTTCCCCTCACCTTTTCCACTATCTCGTAGTCCATCTTGAAAGCCCAGAGCTGGAGCCTGGCGGAGAGTTCGCTGATGGAGGAGAGCGTGAGAAGGAACTGCTCGGCACTGCCCAGGGGGACATCAGGGTTCGCCAGCTGTGCCTCCTGGATCTTTTGCTTCTCTTCCTCAGTTGGGATCATGGTGAGGATTTTCTGTGAAGGGAGACAAAAGGCAGGTGTCAGCAGTGGGGCTGAGAGCCATGTCAGGGCTGGACGTTGGGTGACTTCACAGCAGCAACAGCAGAAGTCTTCAAGTCCCTGGCTGATAAATTAGGACACCACTGTAGTAACCAAAAACTAATGCACTGCACAAGAAAGCAAAACAAGGCTTGCTATCTCAAACATCTGCAGTTTCTTGAAAACCACATCTGTATTAAAATGCTTTAAAAATAAAAAAATTTTCTCAGTAGATATGGTTAATCATGGGATAAAACACCAAAGGAGTCACAGGGAAACCCATTAGGACTGTTTTCCTCAGCTTTCATACGTTTAAGTCAAAACCGGCCACCTTTCTGCAAATTACATATGGAAGGAGTGCAATGTTGTGGCCTGTGGCAGGTCAGACCAGATATTAAGGTCCCTTTTAGCCTCAATACCTACAAATCTTCATTGCACTTGTAGGTATACAGAAATAACTTGACGACTCCTCTCCCTTGCTGTTCTCATTATTTATTATTTTTTGTTCAGTCTGTTTGGTTTTTTTATGAAACATGACAACTATTGCAGCTTATTAGGTCAGTCCCAAAAATTTCACCTGAACTGAGGACAACTTCCCAAGGAATATGCATTGAATTTAAAGTTGAATTATGCATTGCATAATACATGGCCTTTTTCTTTTGTGATGTGAAAAATCTAAAATATTGATGAAAAAGGATCCCAATATTTTCAGTTTCTGCCATCAGTATGGCTCAAAACATCTAAACTTTCCCTTTAATTCTTGGAATTTACATGCTTGTTTATCTGTGGCAGCTTTCCTTCTCAAAGCATTGCTCTCTAAGGCATTGCTTCTTAATTCGTTTTTAACACAATAAATACATTTTAAAACGAAAAAGAAAAGCAAAACAACATAAAGATGAGATCTTTACCCTGCTGATCAATGCCTCATTAAAACAAAGCAGTAGATTTTCAACGCAACTTATGTTTATTCATCTGAGGAATGACATGTTTTTGCTATAGCCTTCTGTAATGATAGAGGCTGTTTTGGAGGGGAGGAGAGAATAATAAAAACACAGCCAAAGAGCTATCAGACCTGCCAATCCAAACTACAGCCTTGTTCCAACATTGGACATAGCCAATTCATCAAAGTAGCACAACTGTCCCAATCCAGTACTGATAATTCATCTGGCTTCTTGTGCAGTGCTGGGGCTAAGTGTGGAGGAGCAAGGGACTTTTCCTGCTCAATTAGGCGAAGAACAAGAGTTAAGCAAGCAAATAATGTTCAATTTATTGAACTGGGACTTATTTAATTTCAGCCACAGCCTTTGTATTGCTGTCCATCTTCTTATGCTGACTTCCACAAACATAAATTTTCTGTTTATGTTGTCTCTGCCGCCCAGTTACAAAAAAAAAAAAGCAAGCCTCCTTGCTTGGACACTGCAAGCTTCTACCTTAATAAATTAATATCCTAAGGAAAAAAGAAGAGGAGGAAAATCCCTATGGTGCTTTTCCTTACCCTATCAATGACTGTGTGGAAAATATTCTAATGTACACCTGTTTCAATTGATAGAATTTCTATATTGATTGATTTTGAGATCCATCCGTCCATCCACCCACCCATGCTGAAATCTGTAACTTAGGTCATACCTAACATCAAACTAGATTTATAAACAGCTGCTGCAAGGCATTTCTCAGTGCTTAACCAATACTTGTCTAAAAAAGTTCATAAAAAAAGAGAGACTGTCTGAAACTCATATGAAGAGGTGTTTTGCAAAGCATCCTTTGAACTCAGGCCTCCTAGTACCTGCTCCTCTCTTCAACAAGAAGAAGCCAACACCCCCTCAGCTGAGCCAGGGCAGCTTGCAAATAGGATGATATGAACGTCCATACATGGAGAGTTTAGCAGTAGCAATGTGATGGATGTAAAAACGCTTCTGATGCATTTTTGAAGGCTAACACTTCAGCAGTATTCGCAATTGCCTCCTACAAATAACTAGGACTTTTGGCAGCTACCCAGGGATCCCACAAGTATTTTGTGGTGGTGCAGGGCCTTCACTCCGGAGATTTTGCACTGCTTTTGGGTATTTTAAAGAGAGCAGTGAAACAGTAAGCTTTATTTCCAAAGGGACTCTCCTCCTCCTTGGGCTTTATGTAAACACCACAAGCCAGATGGAGCTGACAAAAAGCATTCGCGTCCAAGTACTGCAAGGCAAAACTGTGCTGCGTTCCGTAGTACGTGAGGCGGAGAATGCCAAGTGAAAGAGCCTCTACTCATGGTGCCAGCTGCTGAGGATCACCCCTGCTGCCAAAAGCCCTGCCTCGATGGGACCAGAGCTGCTGGAAGGTCTCACACCATCTAGGGTGCCACTGCCCCCACAACAACGACCAGCCCAACTCACCGGCACTTCTAATCTGCTCAGGCAAATCATTCTGATCCTGCTGGTCATCGTCCTGGGTATGCCCTGAGCGTGCCCTGAGTAAGTGGCAAAATGCTCCTACTCTTGATTTCCACTCTATGACTAATTTGAGCCATTTGTTCAGCGCTGGAAACTGATGAGTACACCATCTGCCAGTTTACTATTATTATTTTTTTTTTATTTTTACTATTTTTTCAAACATCATTGACAGTAGTAGTAGCATAAAAACAGAGCAGGGCAGAAGGCTGCCAGCACTTGATGTGACCATTAAATCACAAATACCTTTGATTATAATCATTAGTTCATAATGCTCTCCCCAGTACAACATTCTTCAGGTTGATTAAAGAAGAATTGGTTATCGACAAACCCTATGCTTGTGTCTTCTAATATATGTGATACGTGTATTTCACCACGTGTTTGGGCCAGAGACCTACACTCTAAGGAAAACCAGTGCACAAACCTTTTCATGGAGAAGAAGTAGTAATTTGGGGGGATTCTGTTGAGAAAATGGATCCTAATTGTTTTGCTCCTAGGCTGCTGGACCCAGCCATTTGCTTGAACTTTCAGTGAAGGGATCAAACTGCTTTTTTCCTGGACTTGGCCATCCTAACAAGTGATTTCCAAAAATTTCTAAGAGGAAAGCCTTACAAGGCTCACAGGGCAAGGTTTATAAACCCCGTATGCCTCAGGGTTATGGGCCTCTGTGTGGGATGCAAGGAAGCACCTAACCAGAGACTGCGAACAGCCCGGCGCCTCTGCAGAAATTAGGTGCTCCAAGGTATCTCTTTCAAGAGATAACAGGCCTTCTCAATCATGATGAGGTTGCAGGGGTGCCTTGGCTTTCATATTTGGTTTCAGCTGATTTTACCAGGCGAACAGGAGCCTGAAAAAAATTAGTAAACCAAGTATCTGGTTGTTGTTGGGTCCAAAGCTTTCTGTGACTCAAGGCCGACAAATTTGTAAGCTGCATAACCAAATACACATTAGTGGGTATTTCATTGTCTATTTGACAGGCCTTGGCAGATGATTCAAATCCAAAAAGGCTCTCGCACTTCAGCTTTCCAGGCAGCTATTAACGAGACACATCGGTGGTTTGCATTACCTGCGGAAACTCTAACAAAATACAAAGGCATATGAAGGTCAGGACTCCACAGTAAATGAGGCCACCTGCTCTAATTTTATTTCAACTCTTCCAGAAAGGATCCAATTCTGAGAAGGGACTACATCTAAAATGCCTGACAGCCCCCCCTGTACCTCAGGAACTGACAGCTGTTGCCTCAGTCAGACCACCCCACTTCCTCAGCTCTCTGCTGAAATACATGAATGTACCATTGCTGCTCACAGAAACTGTAGAAGATGTTTTGGTTTGCTGCAAGGGGTGAAAGTGTAGCTTTTTTTCTTTAAATAAAGTCTGAAACTCATTAGGGCAGTGATACGCTGACTGTGCGTGTACGGCCAGCAAGTCACCACTGAGTCCATTCTCTCTTCTGTCTAGACTTGAGAAAAGAGGTGTTCTTTTGGGTTGTGCAAGCTAGCATAATTTGAAACATCCCACCACACTCTTACAAAGCATTAGCTAAACAAACTGGAAACTGCAAATGCCAATGTACTGCTGCAACTATGAGAACAAAAACTTAAATACTTTGATCCTTTCCAAAAATCAAATTTTGTTTTTTCTTTATACATATCACCATCTGCCTTTTTAACACCAGGCTCTCATTTCTTACCCCTTTTTACATCTCAGGGATATCTTGCCACACATGGACTTCAAAATACTTAACAAATACGGGTAATGGAGAGCTTAGCACATTTCATTTCAAATAGTTTCACTGAAAGCTATCTCTACCAATGCAATTAATATGGCGTAGCACCACAAAGCTATATTGTAAAGCACAAAGCAACCCACCTTAATTTCTTCACAGCATTACCCCAGTTTTATTCTGCTAAATTAATCTTGCTATTTGGTATAATTTGATTTCAATCCACATTCCCTTACTGAGTAGCACTTTACAGAGGAACCCACTCATTTCCTTTAGTAAAGACAAGAGCAAGGACTGATTTGATGGACTCTAATCTTGCAGTTGCCCATGGTACACTTCAATAAAATTAGGTGCCAGAGTTTTAAGCTCGCCTCTTTTGCTTAGCTCACAGAAAGCCCTCATCCATGCTAAGTAGGCAGTTCTTTATCCTGCAGTGAGCTCCACGTTGTTTGAACATCATGAATGCCAAGCTTTCAAAGAAAGGAAAACACAACCACTTTGGCAAATGTAAGGTGGCAAAAATTTTTTTAGTTGGATTTACGCATGCTTGCAGACACCCATTGTGCCTTCCTTTGAAAATATGTTTCTAACAGTGCCTGCTCTGCATACCAAATGGACTACATCCGCCTTTCTAGCACCATGCTGTATTTTCTGCCCTTTTTCACAGCTCAGGGGAACCTAATCACTTCAAACACATGGCCTAAAAGTTCACAACATACTTAGGAAGATACCCGGAGAATTTTTTCTCCTATCTTAGTTACATAATTGAAGTTAAGAAGCAAAGTATGGATTACTAACAAGAGTTAAATGTCATAAGCAAAGCAGCATTCAGCAGAAATCGAGGACAGTAGTGAAGGGCTTACTATGAACTTGATGATGAGTTGGGCTATCACAAACTTGTAGCCTACATCTCACCACATCACTGCCTTGCTGCCAGCACTACTGTCAGCACTACTTTAGTCCACTGTCCTTAAATGTATCGCTAAGGTCAGTTTTAAGATACCATTTAATCTGAACTTATCCACCAAGGTGCAGAGCCAAAGCCACAAGGATGCTAACATGACAGTGACGATGCTCCTCAGTGAAGGGCATAGCACAGAGCTCACAGCCAAAGCAACTGATGGCTCAGGTGACTTTTTATCCTATCGGATCCCAGCTCCGTGTGTTGGATCCACTAAAAGCTGCAGATGATCCTAAACTACAGCGTCTCTGAAATTTTAGCAGTGAATGTTATGTCCTCACTGCACACATTACATTTCTTCTGCTCTTCTTAGATCTCTCGCTTCTGCTTACAAGCAGTGTCTTCTAGACAACTAATTATGCAGAAAGGCTTTTGAGTACCCACTGCGATGCAGTTTTTTAAGTAGGCCAATTGCACAGGTTTTTTTTCCATACCAGTCCTGCCTTATTCAATCCACAGATTAGCTATAAAGTATATTATATAGCAAATAATTTGCTTTATTCTCTGCCTTTTTTATATAAATGAAGCTGATGCTTACACTATTACTGATTCATTCACCATCACTACCAATTATTTCCTAATATTTAGGAACTGTAGCTATGATCCAGAAAACCGTCCAAAAACCCAGACTGAAAGGACAACCCCTGTTCCCTCTGAGCTAACTCTAAGGCTAACGCCAATGAACAGATGGATACAGTGGAGAACAGAAACGGGAAACAAAAGCTTGTCTACACTGTAGAGCAAAGGGCAGCATGACAAACTGAGGCAGAACTCTGCTGCAAACAGTGGGACTCACAATGATGCATTTCTATATCTCTCTATGCACCTCTTGGCCAATTCTCCATAGCTTAATCCAGCCCTATATCTTGCTATAAATGTCTGCCTGACTCTATAGTGATGTGCTGTAAGGAAAATCTGCAAATTGGGGATTGGGGAAGGCAATCTGAATTCAGTGCAGGGTTTTACCTGATAAGTAAATAAATATGTAAAATTGTGAAGGAAAAAGAAAAAAGCAGAAAAAAGCAGCTCTTTTCTCCATGAACATCATCCTTCACAACCAATGAAGGCTTCACCCCTCAAAGTGCAAAGTACCTGGGCTCTGCTTGACTTAGACCCTTTCTCTTGATCTTAAGTATCTGAATGACCACCTAAGGAATATCATCCTTAGCTTTAAACTGTGGACAGAGAACTCAGAAATCCCATTTTCTTTAGCACTGGGCAAGTGTATCAACAGTGTATCATTTCCTGGTTTCTGAATTCTTCAATTTGAAAGCTACCTGCATATATAGTTTAAATTAAATTATGGGTTTCTGGCAGCTAATGGAAAGGCCACCCAAAGGAGGGTGTGGTGGGACAAGGCCGTCGCAACTGTGGATGCCACAGGTGGTTGGCAGATGGGCAGCCCAGCTACAAACTTTGGCACTGGAAATGGTGAGCTGTGCAGAGCAGCTGAACTTCTGTTAAGTGTGCCAGAGAAGGACACAATTCAAAGGAGATGATACATGGAAGATAACGAAGGTGTGTCCTTCTTTATCAGCCATTTTATGCTGGACTTGGTATGGAAACACTGCCCACAGCACTGAGGTCTAACTGGCACTCTATGAGTTGTGCTTGGCTGGAGGTGTACTTCTCTCCAACATTTTAAAGCTTAGTACTGCAAACCACAGTGGTGGGTACATGGGCTGGGTCATGAAAAGTTACTTTTTTAGCCTGATTTGTCATCTTCATAATACGAGTAAGGTATGCATATAGCAAATAAGTATTATAGCCTCGAGAAGAAACTATATTCTGGTAGGGATAAATCAGGCCTTGCCTCTAGTTAGAACGATCTTTTGCCTTAAGTATTTCTTTTGCATGTAACTGTTGGCAACTCCATTTCCATTCCAGCCAGCTTTTCTCATTTTCTTCTGTAGTCAGCACAGTGAAGGTGGAATGGGGGAAATCATGAAATACAGCGCCAAACCACTAAAAGGTGACTGGGAATCAATACATGAGCTCTGCAGCTCAGCCACTGGTTGAGGTTTGTAGTTGTGCACATTACTCTTGCTAGTTGATATAGGCTTATTAAAAAAAAAAAAAAAAAAAGAAAAAGATTTGAAATGAACACAGCCACAATGAAAAAAACCAGGGGGAGCAGCAGGCTTCTTTTACACTTCACATAAAAAAAATGTTCTGATAAATATAATAAGCAGAGCTCATCTTGGATCTTGGTAGGAATATCTGCAAAGTCGAACTTGTAATGGTAAAAATTACATCATCTGTAATCTTTATACCAACTGCTTTTCTTCAAACAACAGTAACACAGAAATGCTACTTTGAGCAGAGCTAGTCACTGTATTTGTTTTCCATTAGATATACAATCTAGAGTGACTCCAATAGCTAGCTGGGCATGAACTTTATTAAACCTTGTACCAGTTGCATCAGCCCTAGTAACTCACAGCCTATTGTTGCTGCTTACACTATGTCAGTCAAGCCCCAGAGGCACAGATAATACTCTGAAAATCTTGACAGCAACGAACACCATTGTTACTCAAATGCAGACAGAAAGCAAGCACAGAATCCGTGTTTACTGAGCATGCCCAAGCTCAGGTGAATACTACATGCTTCTGAGCACACTGCATTGATTTGACAAGTTTTAATACTCAATCATGATATAATACATTCCCTTTTCCCTCTTCCATCGAAAGTTGGGCCTGTACCATGTGCAACATCGAAAAAAAAGGAAACATTGAAAACGTAGACTTGAAGACATTGGCTATTCTTTCTTACCTCTATTCCTTCCTTGTTTAAGGCATATTCGTCAAAGTTCAAAATAGCAGTCTTGATAGTCCGGGGAGGGGGCAACACAGTCAAGCCAATATTAATAGCGTTGCTTCGTTTTGAGTCTAATACAATGATCTCCTGTCGCTTCCCATCTGCAGCAGTTTTCTTAGTAAAGAAGAAAACAAGAATATTATTTCTCCATCCTGTTTTATAAAGAAAAAATTCACTCCTTTCACTAATGACTTCCCCTAGTCAAGGGTGCTGACACTGAATATAAATCTAATTCGTTTATAGTCATCCCAAAAACTGAATTCTTCTACCACATCCTTGCTGGTACCAACACGAGCTGCCAGGATCTAACCAGAGAGCTGGATGCAGTCTCAGAGGCCATGCAAAGCTGAGCTAGCCTGAGACACAGGAGTCCCTGTGAGGGCTGGGAACACTGCAGTTCAGGGCAGGAATTGGTCTGAAAAAAGCCTGAAGTTGTCTCTGTTGGGCAAGAGCTCTGCTGTGTGGCAGGACCAGAAGGCGCAGGGCTGGTGGGGCAGCAGCCGGGCAGATGATGGGCTCCAAGGGCTCAATTCCCCTTGGATGCATCAACCTGCAGTGGCCGCCGACCCTGTCTCGCCAGCGTGGCTGCCAGCACTCTCCTGCGTTATAAATCCACCCTGGGCACTGGCAAAGGAGCTGCAGAAGCCTTTCTGGAGACACTGGCAGGCTTTTCCAGCCTCTGGCTCTCACAGGGAGGGTAGTCTACCTTGCTGCCCGTGATATGTCCTCAAGCCTTTCACAAGTGTAGAACAATTTCAACCCTTCTGCTTTTTTCAAAGTTTTATTTGAGACCAGACGTAATCTTTGGATCTTACTTCCAGTATAAACTACATTACAAATAATAATGACAACACAAAGAACTACCAACATAGGCTTTAAATTCCATTCTAGAGAAGAGCCAAGAAATCTCTTCCTCTCTCTCCCCATCCTCATAGTGGCAAAATGCAAACCAACTAGGCAGGGAGACTCACAAACCATTTGTATGGCATAATGCAATCCTGAACGTGGTTTTTGCTTTTGTCTCATTCTCCCATGCTAGAAGGTGTCTCTGTGGCAACTACATATGTCATATACTAGGCAGCAAGAGGAGAGCACTCTGCTCCTCATACACAGGGTTTTTTCCTCCCTTTCCATACACATGAACTTTGGAAACACGTGTTCTCTGTTTCCCCTTCTTTTGCCCTAGCAGAGATGGGACGAGGGACGCTGTCAAGCACAGGGAGAAGACCAGGACATGGATGGAAGCAAACGCAGAGGTGCTCTGCTGTGTATCAGCCCATGTTTCAGCAAGGCACAGGCTGCAGAGACGTGACTGTGACCTCCCTGCAGAGCTTGTTACCTGGATTGTGCTCAGCAGCTCTGGCCACAGAAGCCGTAGCACAGATGCACCTCAAAGGGGCAAAGAGAAAGGCTAAGCAATCCCCCTCCCCAGGCTGCAGCGGGGCAGCCCCTACAGCTGTTCAGAACAGGGAATCACCCGTGTTGTCTACAGCAGCAGTGTCTCTCGCATCTCCTGTGGATTTGGGGGAAAGCCAAGAGATTTGGAGGAGACTCTCACTGCCCCACTCTCGATCTGTGCTAAGGATTGCTTTTTAGACCACAAAGCTTTGTTCTCCCCTTCCTTTGGGTCTGCACCACAGCCACCACTGAGTCAAAAAATGCCCTCCTGCCAGGTCTACACGCTGCCTCTGCGTTGGAGGAACTGCCTACGTCAGTAAATATGATTTTTGTAAATTCAGTAAATATGATATGATCAAAGTCCTGCCAGCTGTGGGTGAGCCCATATTGAGAATGCAGTTGTATCACTGTAAAGATGCCTTTTTCTGGCACAGCTCAGCTCCTTGCTGGCTCGGGAAGAGGTATGCCCACCCATCCCAGCAGCCCGCCCAGCACCGGTACGGCACCACAGCCCTTTCATCGTACCGACACGATTAATGGGGTATGATGCCACTTCTGCGTGCAGACAAGACTGAAGGCAAGTGCACTTCACAAGAATTGGGGCCTACCACATATGGATGATTTGTGAAAGTAATAAGAAAGTAACAAGAGGGGGTTTTGGGGTTGGTTTTTTTTGTTTTTTGTTTTGTTTGGGGTTTTTTTAACACAAAAAGAAACAACACTTTTGCAGGAAACAGGATAAATTTTAGGAGAGCAAACATAACATTTGTTTTCAATTTTTATATGTCTGTTCTGTCAGAACTGCTCTTCTCTTGACACCTTAAAAGCATCCCTGAAGCCTTCTTGAACTTTCCCTTCTCTGAGTGAGAGAGTCCTCTTTTTCTTAGGGAGCTACCTGAAGGATCTGAGACGCAACTTCTCCTTTAAAGCAGTCATTTTTACTTCCAGGGCCATTAATCACATTTGCAGGACCACAGTTAGTGGCCCAGACCACATAAAAACAAGCAGGGCTCACCAGAGGCTGCTTGCTCTTGAGTCTGTACCACACTAAGCCTTTTTTAAACCACCACTTTTTACCTTGTCCTTCGCAGCACAGAATTACACAGCTCCAAAGAATTTAAGCAGAAGGCAGTGGGAAAGGAGTTAAATTTAGGCTTTCCACATGCGGTATGGGTAAGTAAGCCTCAGATCTGCAGCTCTGTTTTTAGGCTCCCGAGTTTGACAGGAGAGACATATTCATTTGGGGGACATCTGATGCTAACCGCTGGGACGACTGCGATGGTAACAGCGCGCTTGCTCCTTAGCAATGAGTTATGAGAGACAGATGAGCTGTACAGGGGATGTAAGCACGTAGGTATTTTCCAGAGCTATAACTGCATATGGGGTCTAAAAAATTTGGGGTAAGCAACTCATTTCAAAAACAGGGGCAGGAGAGATTTTAAATCCATTCTGGGGACGATGGCTGAGTTACAAAGAAATCCTTTCCAAATGAATAAAAGGATGAAGAAAAGACAAAGATTTTACTACCATGAACTTTATTACCCTACTGCTAGGAAAAGAATTCCTTTTTGTCTGCAATGAAATTGCACATGTGTAAGTGTCTGACTGTTAAAATAAGCTACAACTATTAATTTCTATTACAATATTAGGTGACTTCAGACTGTGCTTTATAAGTTCATTAACAGAGAGTGACTTCAACTGCTTGAGGGAACACTGCACTTGATTTTATATTTTAATGTGTCAGTATGTAACATAAGCCCTGAACTTCTGAATATTATTTAATATAAATAA